>UESW01004255.1:1154425-1259599 GCA_900491605.1 Calamus simplicifolius
TACCAGTCCAAGAACGGCGTAATAGTCATCCGCTACATCATCTTGCGATAACGGGTCATTTGCTACGGCGGCCATCCTAACATCTCTTTTCCGCCCCCTGAGGCGGCGGCGGCGGTGGGCTCTCGGCCGGGCATTCTGCGCTAGGCTCCGTCCGCGGTTTCCGGAGCCGAGGGACGACGGCGAGGGTCTCTGGAATTTAATACGAAAGTCCGTCCAGACCGGCGACAGCAATTGGGCCATCACCAAGAGAAGGCAAAAAAAAAATCTAATCCAATCCCAGCCGACTTCTTTCCCTCCTTGTATACTTCTTTCTCTCTCTCTCTCTCTCCTCCCTCCCCCCCTCCGCCACTCGCTCTCTCCCAGCGTGAGGTGCGGCAGCTTCCTCAATTTTCCACGCCTCACGGCGTGATTTTTAAGGAGGTGTCGATATGAGTACTGCGGTGAGGGTAGGTGAACGTGGACCTTCTCTCGTGACTAGAAAACGTTGGACCGAAGTTTTTCAGGGTGAGGCGAGAGACGAAGGTCCGGATCCCCGGGTTGTGATAATAAAGAGTTTTGCGAGTATATATTGCGGAGGAGAAAAATTGGAGGGGTCCAAGGTTTAGGAATCGTCAACAATTTTAGGGATCGTTGATTCTTGAACCCTCACATCCGCTTACATGGCACCTTCGGAACCTCACTTCTCCATTTCCCTGGGACCGGACGCTTCTGGTGAGAAAGAACTGCTCGTTGGCATTTCGTATGGGGGCTGTTACTCGGCCCGGACAACGACCTGATCAAGGGCATAATCATTAGATCACTGATCCAACTATCGAATCACTTATTAAATTATTGATCAATTATTTTAATATAAAAATATATTTATATTAATAAAAATTAAAAATAATATTATAATAAAACTCATGATTTTATTCCGTTTGAATTGAGTTGGTCGGTTCATGGATGATTGTTTGAGCTATTTTGAATCATTTACACATTTGATTTTATATTAGAATCGAACTGACTTAATTTTTGGGTTCCAATTCAATCGGTTCAACCGATTAATTCGATCCAATTTTAACAACTATGATTAACAGTAGACCAACTGCAGTACATAAGATGCATATCATCAGCCCAGAGCTTGTAGGCGAACGTTAACATGCCTGGAAAACTATGGCCCAATCTCTAGGTTACTATCTTGAAAAAAGTCTTGCTGCACCTCCGGTGCTACCACGGATCCTGTGCACACCAATAGTATGTTACCCTTTAAGTTTGCAAGGCCTTTGAGAGATGTAGCTTAATCACTTGGATTCCCGAGTTGTAGACCTACCACTACTGATGTTGCAAGCGTAATGCCTGGCATTATCTTGTACTCCTTATGGTGAGTAGAATAGATAACATTTGCCTTGGTACAAAATCTAGTTTTTTTGGTGTTTTGAACCTTTCATGGTCAGTATAAAATGATGCAGTCAAGGAAGCTGCAGGCTATGTTTACACAACAAACCAGCAGTCTATGTAATACGACCATTTATTTGATGTGGTTTGTTGGTTTGACCTATTCCTTTGAATGTTATTGATGGGGGGCTAGTGGGCCCCCATGGGCCACAATAATGGACTTGGCAAACTCAGCCTTCCCCCCATTCACCACCTTTTCTCTCTCCTCCGCATCGAACCAGCTTATGTTCGGCCTCGAGCCTGTTCTCCTTGGCCCCGACACTCGGTGTCGCCTCGCCCCGCATCTTCCAAGTCGGCCTCACCCCGGCATCGTCCGAGTCGGATCCGGCCTCGGCCCAGTCAGCCTCAGCTCCAGTCTCGCCTCGGCCACCACAGCCTCGGTCTCGACCATCTCTGCCTCGGCCATCTCGGCCTCAGCATGAGCAGTGCTCGGCCCCAGTCGGCCTCAGCCCCGCTTGGCCACTTCAGCTCGGCCTCGGCCACCAGCCTCGGTCTCGGCCGTCTCAGCCTCGGCCATCTCGGCCTCGGCATGAACAGTGCTTGGCCCCAGTTGGCCTCGACCACCTCGGCCTCGGATCTAGTCGCCTTGCCCCGGCACTTCACCTCGGCCTGGCCTCGAGCGTTCCTCCTCGGCCCGGCCTCGAGCATTCCGCCCGGCCCCAGCCTCGAGCTTCCCCCTTGGCCCCGGCGCCTCGAGCTTCCCACTCGGCCCTGGCCTCGAGCGTTCCGCCTCGGCCCCGGCCTCGAGCTTCCCCCTCGGCCCCGGTGCCTCGAGCTTCCCCCTCGCCCCGGCCTCAAGCCTTCCCCTTGGCCCGGCCTCAAGCTCCCGCCTCGGCCCTGCGCCTCGAGCGTTCCTCCTCGGCCCCGGCCTCGAGCTTCCGCCTCGGCCCCGGCCTCGAGCCTCCTCCTCGGCCCTCGCCTCGAGCTTCCCTCCTCGGCCCTGGCCTCTAGCGTTCCTCCACGGCCCCGGCCTCGAGTTTCCGCCTCGGCCCCGCCTCGAGCATTCCGCCTCGGCCCCGGCCTTGAGCCTCCGCCTCGGTCCCGACGCCTCGAGCTTCCTCCTCGGCCCCGGCCTCGAGCGTTCCTCCCGGCCCCGGCCTCAAGCTTTTGCCTTTGCCTCGGCGCCTCGAGCTTCCCTCCTCGGCCCCGGCGCCTTGAGCCTCCTCCTCGGTCCCGGCCTCGAGCCTCCTCCTCGGCCCCGGTGCCTCGAGCCTCCTCCTTGACCCCGGCCTCGAGCGTTCCTCTCGGCCCGGCCTCGAGCCTCCCCTTTGCCCCGGTCTCGAGCGTTCCTCCTTGGCCCGGCCTCGAGCTTCCGCCTCGGCCCCGGCCTCGAGCTTCCACCTCGGCCCGGCCTCGAGCCTCTTTCCGCCTCGGCCCCGGCCTCAAGCCTCCCTCCTCGGCCCCGGCCTCGAGCCTCCTTCCTCGGCCCCGACCTCTTCAGATCGACCCCGACGCCACCGACTGATGGAACCTGGCCCGACAACCGGACGACTCCCCCTCTCCGATGGGACATGACCTACCAATCAGCCTAAACGTACGTAACTCCTACGTGTTCCGCAGACGTCTCTCCCTTGGGACAACCGGACGGCTCCCCCTCTCCGATGGGACTTGACCCACCAGCCAACTGTAGCCACCCACTCTGACGGGACTTGACCGTAGCCCTGACATGCCAGAGGAAGCAAGCCCTATCATCACTTAAATGCTCTTACAAGTGGCAGCACCCCAAGGCACCCCAAGCCTCACAGATATCAGCTCTGTCACTTCATCCATCAAAGTTATCATTATGAGGCCTCAATCACTCAAACCGGACTGACTCTAAGCGTCTATAAAATGGGTAAGAGGGACCCTCGACCAGGTAACACACTCATACACTCCTAAACGCTCATTCTTGCTCATAGAGACTATTCTCTGAGCCTCTCTCTCTCTTTCTCTTTCGAGCTTTCTCAAACTCATGACTATTGCCCAGATCACTGACTTGAGCGTCGGAGGGTCTCTGCCAGAATCTCCGGCCCTCGGGACTTTTTAAAGACTTCCAGATATGAGAAGCTCATCGAAAGATCCCGGGCTCGCTGGAGAAGGTGACCAAAAGCTCGCCGGAAGATTTTGGGCTCGCTGGAGAAGGCGACCGAATGCTCGCGGACGTTCGAGGGGGGTGATCTGGCAGCATCAGATTGGCGCACCAGGAAGGAGAGAAAGCAGAGTTTTGTGACACTAAGCTACAAGCTCTCACTCCCTCTATGACAACAATGGAAGCTTCTGCCAGTCATGCTGGGGGGCCCCTCAACGAGCTGACCAGCAGGAGGCCAGCTCTCCGCTCCATCGTCCTCGCTATCTCGGGCCATTCAAGCAAAGCACCATGCCAACCTCACCTTGCAGATCTAGCTGCCCTTGGATTTCAGTACTGGTACCCCTACTTTCATCAACATAGTTTCCTGGGAGGGGCAGTTCGTCAACTCAGCAAGGAGACCAACTTCTTTAAAGAAAAAGCTCTCAAGCCTGTAATCAACGTCGATACCAAACACGACGCAAAGGTTATCCAGCTAGGCAAAGATCCCATCAGCAAAAGGACTAACCTTCCCTGCACTCAGGACCGGTGATCGAACGTCATCAATGATGTATCTCCTTACATTATGAGCAATAGAAGACATCCTCAACACCACGGTCAATCCTTCTTGCGTCCAAGGACCATATCTCACAAAAGGAGCTTGCCGGCATCGCGGCCCATGGGAACCACTTGGCCCCACCATGGCGGTGCCCCCGAGTAGGTTTAAGACCCTAAGGCTTCGCAACCGGCCGAGTCGCCCCTCGCAACGGTTCCCAAACCCTCAAGGTGGTTCAAAAGGAGCTTGCCCGCATCATGGCCAATGGGACATCACTCGGCCCTGGCACGGCGGTGCCCCCCGAGTGGTTAAGACCCTAAAGGCTCTATACCGGCCGAGTTGTCCCTCGCAGCGATTCACAAACCCTCGAGGTGGTTCAAAAGGAGCTCGTCGGCATCGCGGCCCACGGGACAACACTCGGCCTCGGCACGGCGGTGCCCTCTGAGTGGTTAAGATCCTAAGGCTCCGTACCCACTGAGTCGCCCCTTGAGCGGCACACAAACCCCCGAGATGGTTCAAAAGGAGCTCACCGGCATCACGGCCCATGGGGACACCACTCAGCCCCAGCATAGCAATGCCTCCCGAGTGGTTCAAGACCCTAAGGCTTCATACCCACCGAGTCATTCCCTCGCAGTGGGTCATAAACCTCCAAGGCGGTTCAAAAGGAGCTTGCCCG
Source organism: Calamus simplicifolius (assembly GCA_900491605.1). Taxonomy (NCBI): domain Eukaryota; kingdom Viridiplantae; phylum Streptophyta; class Magnoliopsida; order Arecales; family Arecaceae; genus Calamus; species Calamus simplicifolius. The sequence continues at coordinate 1,159,136 of UESW01004255.1, forward strand.
CATCACGGCCCACGGGATACACTCGATCCAGCACGGCGATGCCCCTCGAGTGGTTAAGACCCTAAGGCTCTGTACCGGCCGAGTCGCCCCTCACAGCGATTCACAAACCCCTGAAGCGGTTCAAAAGGAGCTCACCGACTTTGCGGCCCACGGGACACAACTCGGCCCCGCCACAGCGGTGCCCTCTGAGTGGTTAAGACCCTAAAGGCTTCGTAACCCGCCGAGTCACCCCTCGGGCGGCACACAAACCCCCGAGGAGGTTCAAAAGGAGCTCGTCGGCATCACGGCCCATGAAACACCACTCGGCCCTGGCACGGTGGTGCCCCCCGAGTGGTTCAAGACCCTAAAGGCTCTATACCCATCGAGTCATCCATCGCAACAGTTCACAAACTTCCGAGATGGTTTAAAAGGAGCTCGCCGGCATCGCAGCCCATGGGACACCACTCGGCCTTGGCACGGCGGTGCCCCCCGAGTTGTTCAAGACTCTAAAGGCTCCATACCTACCGAATCATCCCTCGGGCAGCACACAAACCTCCGAGATAGTTCAAAGGAGCTCACCGGCATCGCGGCCCATGGAACACCACTCGGCCCCGGCACAACGGTGCCCCCGAGTGGTTCAAGACCCTAAAGACTTTGTACCCGCCGAGTCACCCCTTGGGCGGCACACAACTTCTGAAGTGGTTCAAAAGGAGCTCGCCAGCATCGCGGCCCATGGGACACCACTCGGTCACGGCACGGTGGTGCCCCCTGAGTGGTTCAAGACCCTAAAGGCTCTGTACCAATCGAGTTGCCCCTTGGGCAGCACACAAACCCCTGAGGCGGTTCAAAAGAGCTCGCTAGCATTGCGGCCCATGGGACACCACTCGGCCCCAGTACGGCGGTGCCTCCCGAGTGGTTCAAGACCCTAAAGGCTTCGTACCTATCGAGTCGCCTCTCGGACGGCACATAAACCCCCGAGGCGGTTCAAAGGAGCTCGCCGGCATCGCGGCCCATGGGGCACCACTCGGCCCCGACACGACGGTGCCCCCCGAGTGGTTCAAGACCCTAAAGGCTCCGTACCCGCTGAGTCGCCCCTCGGGTGGCACACAAATCCTCGAGATGGTTCAAAAGGAGCTCACCGGCATCACGGCCCATGGGACACCACTCGGTCCCAGCACGGCTGTGCCCCCCGAAGTGGTTAAGACCCTAAAGGCTCTGTATCCGGCGAGTTGCCCCTTGTAGCGGTTCACAAACCCCCGAGGCAGTTAAAAGTCGAGGCTTGACAATGCTATGGCTAACAAGGCGCTGCCCAGTTCTGCAACGTCTCCAACAGACCCTGTCCGCTGGAGCCCCTTTCAAAATCAACCTCACAAGGCATCTTCGTGAGCTCAGCGGCTCCGACCTCCTCAGTCGGCTCCGTTGGCCCCGGCGTGTCCAAGCCATGCTGAGACAGCCCAACCTCTTCAGGTTAGCCCCGGTGCCTCCAAGCCATACCGAGGCGGCCCGACCTCTTCAAGTCAGCCCTACTCGGCTCCGACGTTTCCAGCAAGCCGAGGTGGCCCAGACCTCTTCAGGTCGGCCCACTCGGCCCCGACATCTCCAAGCCATGCCAAGGTGGCTCCAACCTCTTCAGGTCGGCCCCGGCGCCTCCAAGCCATGTCGAGGCGGTCCCGACCTCTTCAAGTCAGCCCCACTCGGCCCCGACGTCTTCAACAAGCTGAGGCGGCCCCGACCTCCTCAGGTTGGCCCCATCGGTCCTGGCATCTCCAAGCCATGCCAAGGCGGCCCCGACCACTTCAGGTCAGCCCCACTCAGCCTCGGCATCTCTAGCCATTGCCGAGATGGCCCCGACCTCTTCAGTTCAGCCCCATTGCCCCCGGCACGACTCTCGGGCAAACAGTTACAAAATCTAAGTACACTATGCTCAGGCGATATTTCTTTCATCGATACTTAAAAAGGTTATGCAGAGAAGCCCGACTCTAGCATCGGCAGCAAAGGTCATCACCCTTCGGGGTTAAAAGGAACCTGACGACTCTCAGCTCTTAGGTCACCCTTCGGGGTTAAAAGGAACCTGACGACTCTCAGCTCTCAGGTCACCCTTCGGGGTTCAAAAGGTTTCCGAACAGCCACAACTTTGCCTCAGCGGCTTTATTTGCAGCCTCATCAGCTTTATCTCTGCCTTAGCGGCATCAGTGCAGCCTCATCGGCTTTATCTCCGCCTTAGCGGCGTTATCTCTGCCTCATCGGCTTTATCTCTGCCTCAGCGGCGTTATCTCTGCCTCATCGGCTTTATCTCCGCTTCAGCGGTGTCATCTCTATCCCAGCAGCATTATTGTAGCCTCATCGGCTATCTCTGCCTCAATGGCGTTATCGCAGCCTCAACGGCTCCATATCTGCCTCAACAGCCAATGGCTAATTGGGTAAAACCTTTATCCAAATATACTTGCAACATATTGCTGGTTACTTTCAGCCATCAAGAAGCCCCAAGACAACTCACCACTGGGAGAGGCCAACTCCCTAGCTCACAGTTGACGGGCACACCCCTTCGAATTTTATGATAAAAGAAGACCCAAGTCAACTCACAGTCAGGAGAAACCGACTCTCCAACTTACGGTTGATAGGCATCCGCTTTTGGGCTCGGCCTCAGCCTCGAGCTTCGCCCCCGGCGTCCTCGAGCTTCCACCCCAGTGTCAGCCTCAAGCTTCTTCCCCGACCTCATCCTAGTCGACCTCGCCCCAACTCTTCCTCTCGGCCTCGGCCTCGGCACCAAGCGCCCGAGCCCCCCTCGGCCTCGTACGGCCTCGGCCTCGGAACAACTTCCACTCGGCCCTGGTCTCTCCTTTCGGCCTCAACGCCAGCTCGGCACCTATACCTCCAGGATCGGAACGGTTCTATCAGCCTTAGCGGCACTATTACAGCCTTAGCGGCTCTATTTCTGCTTCGACAATTTATCTCAGCCTCAGCGCTTCATCTTAGCAGCCCCAAATCAACTCATAGTTAGAAGACACCAACTCTCCAACTCACAGATGGATATCCACTTCCAGACTCTGCGTTGGGAGATGATACTGGCTACCCTCAGCTAGCCAGCAGGGCAAAAGGAAAAAGATCTCTCCACTAGGAAGGAATCAGAACTTAAGCAAGCATGAAAGGACAAGAGCAAAGATGAAGAGCTCTACACTCCTTCGCTTAGCTGATGCGTGACACACAAGCTCAAGGAGTGTGGAGGGCATCTGATGGGGCCAGTGAGCCCCCATGGGCCACAATAACAGCATCCGGACTTGGCAACTCGGCCTTCCCCCCGTCTGCCACCTTTTCTCTCTCCTCCACATCGAGCCAGCTTTTGTTTGGCCTCGGGCATGTTCCCCTTGGCCTCGGCACTCGGTGTCAGCCTCGCCCCGCATCTTCCAAGTCAGCCTCACCCCGGCATCATCCGAGTCAGCCTCACCCCGGCATCATCCGAGTCAGCCCCAGCCTCGGCCCAGGTCGGCCTCGGCCACAGCCTCAGCCATCTCGGCCTCAGCATGAACAGTGCTCGGCCCCAGTTGGCCTCGGCCCTACTCGGCCACCTCGGCCTCAGCTCCAGTCAGCCTCGGATCCAGTTGGCCTCGCCCCGGCACTTCAACCAGCCTGGCCTCGAGCATTCCTCCTTGACCCCTGCTTTCGAGCGTTCCCTCCTCGGCCCCGGCCCGAGCCTCCCCTCAGCCTCGGCCTCGAGCGTTACTCCTCGGCCCCGCTCCTTCTTTCCTCTTCGGCCCCAGCCTCAAGCTTTCCTCTCTGCCCCGGCCTCGAGCCTCCTCCCTCGGCCCGGTGCCTCGAGCCTCCTCCTTGGCCCCGGCCGAGCGTTCCTTTTTCAGCTCCGGCCTCGAGCTTTCGCCTCGGCCCGGCCTCGAGCCTCCTCCTGGCCCCGGCGCCTCGAGCCTCCTCCTCGGCTCCGGCCTCGAGCGTCCTCCTCGGCCGGCCTCAAGCCCCACCTCAGCCCCGGCGCCTCGAGCCTCCACCTCGGCCCCGGCGCCTTGAGCTTCCGCCTTGGCCCCGGCACCTCGAGCCTCCTCCTTGCTCCGGCCTCGAGCCTCCTCCTCGGCCCCCACCTCGAGCCTGCCTCCTCGGCCCCGGCTTTGAGCTTCCTCCTCGGCCTCGGCCTCGAGTCTTCCTCCTTTGCTCTGGCCTCGAGCTCCGCCTCGGCCCGGCCTCGAGCTTCCCTTCTCGGCCCTGGCGCCTCGAGCTTCCCTCCTCGGCCCTGGCGCCTCGAGCTTCCCTCCTCGGCCCTGGTGCCTCGAGCCTCCGCCTCGGCCCCGGCCTCGAGCATTCCTCCTCGGCCCCCGCCTCGAGTGTTCCTCCTCGGCCTCGGCCTCGAGCATTCCGCCTCAGCCCCGGCCTCGAGCCTCCTTCTACCTCGGACCCGGCCTTGAGCCTCCTTCCACCTCGGCCCCAGCCTCGAGCTTCCTTCCTCGGACCCGACCTCTTTAGGTCAGCTCCGGCTTCTCAAGTCATGCCGAGGCGGCCCTGACCTCTTCAGGTTGACCCCAATGCCGCCGACTGATGGGATCTAGCCCGACAACCAGACGACTCCCCCTTTCCGATGGGACATGACCTACCAATCAGCCCAAATGTACGTAACTCCTACGTGTTTCGCAGACGTCTCTCCCTCAGAATAACTAGATGGTTCCCCCTCTCCGATGGGACTTGACCCACTAGCCAGCTACAGCCACCCACTCTGATGGGACTTGACCTGCAGCTCTGACATGCTAGAGGAAGCAAGCCCTGCCATCACCTTAAATGCTCTTACAAGTGGCAGCACCCCAAGCCTCACAGACATCAGCTCTGTCACTTCACCCATCAAGGTCATCATTATGAGGCCTCAACCACTCAAACCGGACCGACTCTAAGCGTCTATAAAATGGGTAAGAGGGACCCCCGACCAGGTAACACACTCATAACACTCCTAAATGCTCATTCTTACTCACAGAGAGCTCTTCTCTGAGCCTTACTTTCTCTTTCTCTTTCGAGCTTCCTCAAGCTCATGGCTGTTGTCCAGAGCACTAACTTGAATGTCAGAGGGTCCCCATCGGAATCTCCGACTCCCAAAACTTTTTGCAGACTCCCAGACGCGAGAAGCTCGCTGGAAGATCCCGGGCTTGCTGAAGAAGATGACGGACGCTTGCGGACGTTCGAGGGGGGTGATCTGGCAGCATCATTAATGTTTTTCATGAGTGAGAGGTTAGGTGTTACATTGTTGTATACGTAATGATTCTGATGTGATACATGTTGGTGGTCTGCACTGCAGTCCATCCTCTCTGCTTTTATGTTATTAGTATAAGATAACTTGATTCCATCAACCTGTAGATATCTGTAGATATCTGCATGTGTTGGTCATGGCCCCAAAGCTACAAGATTGTTGGATCCATATATTTCGCATCTTTCCCCCCTCTGTTCTGTGATCAGCAGCTTGGAGGAAATGATCAAACTTCAGCTGCAGAGCTGCAGCCGTTGGATCTGGCATTTATTGTTAGTATTATTGTTTGATTATAAATTATAAAGAAAGAAGATAAATAATAAAAGTAGACATAAGGTATGTGTATATGGTTAAAACTATATATATATATATATATATATATATTTAAATTTCAAAATTAATTGTTATAATTCAAACGATCACTTGAAGGGATATGTTATGATTCAAACGGATATATAACTTGAAAGTGATATGTCGTTTTATGAAAAGGTGTCTTTATATCTATAAAACTAACGACAAATAGAACCGAAAGAGATTATTTCTTCTCTAATTTTTTTTCAAAAATATTGTATTTTAATTCCTTAGGTAGTGTTTGATAGAAAAAATATTATCCATAGATAAGTGTACGGAATAGAGTTTATCCCCTAGCGTCCCTAGGGATATCGCATTGATCATATCAAATGCAAAAGGTAAATCCATAGGATAACTTTTTTTTTTACTCTTATTCGGAGGGATAACCAGCTATTCCTGTATTTCTAGGGAATAAATTGAGGGGATAACCCATGGTTAAACTGGTTAACTTTATTCCCAGCTATCCTTTATAGTTATGGCTTTTGGGAATAAGAGGGGATATCCCCTGAATATCCCCTCTTATTCCCTATTTCAAACACTACCTTAAAGAATTTTCATTATTAGTTCGGTGCAAATTCTCTAAAGGCTTTGTCATATCCTAAAAGCTATTTGCAAGAATTAATCCATAAGCAACTTCAAAGCGAGGGGAAGGGCAAATAATATACATACGTGTTTCAAGTCTTCTTAATTTTATCCCTAACATTCAAGTCTTATCAAATTAAAAAAGATTATCTTTTCCCAGCATTTATTGTATTCAAAGAAAAACATGTAATAAGAAAGCCTGCTTATATGTGATGTTTTAGACCTCCTGCATCATAGTTCCATCTACAAGTTGTAGTATGACTCTGAGAAGCAAGTCCACAATTCCAAACTGTAGTTTGAACTTCTGGCAACCTTTTTCTACAAAATGTTGTATGGTATTGTAATTGTTACACTTCAGACTCTTGCATTGGTTCTCTCGATTCCTTGGTCACCATCCTTATGCCCAGTTATACAGACCAAACAACTAGCAGCCCAGGGATTTGGTCATATGACGTGGATGTTGCGGGTGTTTCTAAATATACTAGCTTATGTAGAGGCGTAGGTTGGGCTTCTATCTTTATATGGTTGTGCAAGCTGATGTTTCATCAGGTAAGATTCCTCAGGCATTGTTAGTGTTGACGCCAAGTCACTTTCTTCAGACGCCGGGGAAACGGATGTCCTCCTCGCTGGACTCCTGCAAGAAAAGTCTCAGGAGACTCGATGCTCTGGTGGGGACCCTTCGATGCTCAAGTTAGTCACCCGGAAATAGACAAGAACTAACTAGCGGAAGGAAGCTAGAAAGTTGGGGTTTAGCTAGTGGGAAGAAACAAAAAAACCCGGGTTCTTGGATCCTTACTTACAACGAGAGTGTGTGCTTTTATACCTGTTCGAAAATCCACCTTTTCATTTCAGAAGATTGCTGATTTCGAGACACCTCGTCCAATAATGGACAAAAAGGTGAGGCTGACAGTGACGGGTCGTACCATCATCGTGTGTGTCAGAGGCGTCCTGCGTTACCTGCCAGTACGGCTTCACAGGTGTCTGGCAGCTGTAGTTGTGCCTGGTGCGCGCCGTTGTAGGATGTGACCGCGCATAGTTGCAGGCAGGTGGTGAATTGTACGCTGTAACAGGATATGGTCATGCACAGTCGTAGACGTGCGATGGACCATACGCCGTTATGAGGTATGGCCATACGCTGCTACGGATGTGCGGCGGACCACGTGGGCATGCCAGGTGGCCCAAGGCTATAGGTTGTTGGGCTCAAGGGCCAGACCACGTACCGAGCATTGTTCATAGATTCCGAGGCCGAGGGGGTCTCAGAGGTTGAGATACTGTTTATAGAGTCCGAGGCTGAGGGGCCTCGGAGGCTGAGACTCGAGGCCGAGGCTGAAACTCGAGGCCGGGCACTGTTTATGTAGTCCGAGGCTGAGGGGGTCTTGGAGGTTAAGATACTGTTCATAGAGTCGGAGGCCGAGGGGGCCTTGGGACCTCGATGGTCAGAGTTGACCTAATGCAAGGTGAAGCTGGAAAGTTGAATGACATTTTGGAGATGCGAAGAGTGAGTCAAGTCTGGTGCCTGGCGAGGCCGACGCTGATATCCGAGGCTGAGGGGGCCTCGGAGGCCGAGGGGGTCTCCGTCAGGCGCCGCTACCGTTTATTCTGACGGTGCTGGATCAGCCATATTATATGCCCCCTCACCCCTGAGACGAAATGGGCTCACCCCAGCAAGGCGAAAGGGGTGTCACCTTCCCAGTGGCTGATCCCCGTCCTTTACGAACTATCCCCGAACACGTGTCTCTGGGCGTTGCTATGACTTTATGCAGGTGACATGGGGGATGTGAAGGGGTGGCCACTACCGTCCACCCGATCTGCCGTGATCATCCTCGAGGCAAGGTTGATCTTCGAAGTCTGTGAGAAAAGCTGGTGCCATCATTGCCCATCTAACGATGACGTCAGAGGTGTCCCATCATTGGCTGGAGGCGGATTGTATCACACGCTGAGCGATCGCCGAGGCAACCCAATCTATGGTGGGGGTCCACGTGGCTGGCGAGACGATTTGAAACTTAATAAAAACCCGGGAGTGGGTTGAATCTGGCCACACTGCTCCTGCTATCATTGTCTTCTTCCTCCGAACTTCTGCCTCCTAACCTTCCCTGCAATATGAGAGCCTACATACGCTATTTTCTTCCTCAGGTCAGCTCTTCATCTCTTCTAGACCTCTCTGTTTCTTCTTCTAGCAATGAGTTCCCACTCCTGGACCTCGGAGGATGATTCAGAGGATCGTTCTTCTTTTGAGAGGCTTCGAACTTCTCCTTCTCCTCCCCCTTCTCCTTCACCTCCTCTTGAGTGGTCCTCTGATTTGGAGGATCGCGCCCCTCTGGGTCGGCGATAGGTCATCGGTGGGGCTCCTGCAGGGAGATGCCCGGTGGCGGCTGGCAGGGCCCCATCGAGGAGACACCGGATGGAGGCCAGCACCTCCTCGAGGGTGGGGGCGGATCCCTGGAGGGGACCGTCTCCATGGTAACAGGCCAGGATTTCGCGAACATCTGGACCCGTTACCAAATCCCCCGGGATGTCGGGCTCTTTCTTCCGACTCCCGATGATAGAGTGATTTCTTCTCGACCGGCCGAGTGGCCATTTATGAAATGTCTCTAAGGGTGGGCTTCCGTCTATCCTTTCCTCTTTTTTTCATTAACCTCCTTGACTATTACTCCTTGACCCCTTCTCAACTGGTCCCGAACTCCCTTCGGACCGTTTGTGCCTTCATCATCCTCTGCCATCACCTCCACATTACCCCTCGAATCTCCCTCTTTCGCTCTTTTTACATCCTTCGGGCTCAGAAGGGTTGGTGGCTGTTCCAGCCCCGACCCGGCCAAGTCCTTAAACTTCTTCTTCCTACTTCCATCAAGGGATGAAAATCCTGATTTTTCTTTGTTAATCTAGACTAGGTTAAGCCCCGGTGGGGGACCCGACCTCCAAGGTAACATGAATTCCACCGTCCTTTCTGGAGACAAAGAAGCATTGGGGCGGTTGTTGACTACCGACATCCCTCAGTATAACCTGCTTCTAACAGAGGAGAACCTCCAGTCGGCGGGTCTCATTTCCCACCGTGGTGAGTAAGTCACCTCCATACTTAGTCAAGTAGTCTTCTTGTTTCGTTCGTTTTTTTTTTACTGACCCCGACTGATGCTGTACAGCCATGAAGGTCCCGATCCTTAAACTCAAGAGGGCTGCCGCCAAGAGGAGGGCCTAGGAGGGGCCGAGCGAGGGGCAGCAAACATCGGCCCCAAAACGTCCAACAGTGCGGGTGCCCAAGCCGCCCGCACCGTAAGAGCCTCCAGCCGCCCCGGAGATCGATCTGACGGCCGACACCCCGCCATAAAGGGCGGTGGCCGAGGGGGCAACGACGGAGGAGCCGGCCACAGAGCCAGTGACAGCGGAGGAGCTCCCTACTCCCAGCGGACCAGCCCTCGCCGAGGTAACAAGGAGCTGGGGCGAGGGACCATAAGGGGCAGCAAGTCCGCCCCCTGAGCGGACACCAACAAGCAGCCCGCCACGCGCCAAGTCCGAAACCACCGAGGCTGCTAGAGGAAATGGAGTCAGACCAAGGCCGCCTCGGGACTCCATTTTGAATGGTGGGCGCTGGGCGGAGTGGCTTATCTCACCAGTCATCGTGCCCGTGGTCCAGGAAGAACTTAGCCATTTGAAGGTGGCTACGTTCTTCCGAGAGTCCTACGTGGCCCTGATCAAAGTGAGTAGTCTTGCAGCCCCTTGCCTTTAGATTTCTCTTCTCCTCTCTCTCTCTTTTTTTCTTTTTTTTTTGACATGAGGCTTGCATTCAGCTTGCAAACTCCCTAGCGGATACAAGGGAGGTCATCCATGGGGGAAAGACCCTCATGCGGGAGGCCCAGTAGGAGGCCGAGGAGGCTTGTGCTCGAGCCGAGGCGGCCGAGAGGGCCCTGGAATCGGCCAGGGTTGCCCAGGCCGATGAGATAAAGGTGGCCAAGAGCCAGGCAGAGGCTGACGCCAACCGTTTGCAGGCGGCACTCAACCAGCTAATGGAGGTCGAAGGCGTCGTCACAGCAAGAGACCTGCACATTGCCGAATTGACCACGGCCATTCAGGCGGCCGAGAATTGGGCGGACGAGGCCGAGGAGAGGGAAAAGAAGGCCGAGGAGGAAGCAGGTCACGCCAGGAGGCCGAGAGGGCAGCGACAGCGTCTCTAGCTGCGAAGAAAGGGGTTCGAGCCGCTGAGGTGGAGGCAGCCATCGAGGCCAGGGCTGCCATGGCCATAGAAGAGTTTAGGGCGTCCGAGCGCTATGCGGACGAGCTGGCCGAAGCTTCGGCGGACGCGTATCTCCAAGGGTTCCAGTGCGAAAAGGAAAAAGTTGTCCGAGACCTGAACCTCCCTCAGGCCCTTGAGGTCAGTCGGAGCGTCTTTCCGAAGTTACCTCATCTGACGACGAACCCGCGCCGGCCGAACCGTGAGCTTTAAGTCATACATCTTCATTTTTTGCAAGTTCGACTTGGTCGGCATTTTGTAAACACTTCCAATTAATGAAGTACAATTTTTTCTTCAATGAAAATTGTCTTTATCCAACTGTAACCTCTACCCCAAGTCCCTTGGTTGCTGATATGGGACCCTTAGGGGCTTCGTCAGCACCGAGGAGCAACCTTTAATTCATTCCCGAATAACCTCGACTTAGCCATGTATGACCGGATCCTGGAGCCAAGGGAGATGGGCTTCTAGGGGCTGAGGAAGCATCGGACTAGGAGGGGCCGAGGTAGACTCGGACTTCTAGGGGCCGATGGTATATCGCTCTACCAATGGTACACTGGGCTTTGTGCTGGCTGGCCCAAGGCTTTCAGTGCCGAGCTGGCCTCGGGCTTTTTGTGCCGATCGGGGTCGGGCTTATTATTGAGAGCCGATGGTACATCGCTCTACCAGTGGTACACTGGGCTTTGTGCCTAGCTAGCCTAGGGCTTTCAGTGCCGAGCTGACCTCGGGCTTTTGGTGCCAACCGGGGTCGAGCTTATTGTTGAGAGTCGATGGTACATCGCTCTACTAGTGGTACATTGGGCTTTGTGCCTGGCTGGCCCAGGACTTTCAGTGTCGAGCTGGCCTCGGGCTTTTGGTGCTGACCAGGGTCGGCTTGTTGTTGAGAGCTGATGGTACATTGCTTTGCCAGTGGTACACTGGGCTTTATGCCTAGCTGGCCCAGGGCTTTAAGTGCCAAGCTGGCCTCGGGCTTTGGTGCCAACCGGGGTTGGGCTTGTTGTTGAGAGCCGATGGTACATCGCTCTACCAGTGGTACATTGAGCTTTGTGCCTGGCTGGCCCAGGGCTTTCAGTGCCAAGCTGGCCTCAGGTTTTGGTATCGACCAGGGTCGAGCTTATTGTTGAGAGCCGATGGTACATCGCTCTGCCAGTGGTACACTGGGCTTTGTGCCTGGCTGGCCCAAGGCTTTCAGTGCCGAGCTGACATCGGGCTTTTGGTGCCGATCAGGGTTGGGCTTGTTGTTGAGAGCCGATGGTACATCGCTCTGCTAGTGATACATTGGGCTTTGTGCCTGACTGGCCCAGGGCTTTCAGTGCCGAGCTAGACTCGGGCTTTTGGTGCCGACCGGGGTCAGGCTTGTTGTTGAGAGCCGATGGTACATCGCTCTGCCAGTGGTACACTAGGCTTTGTGCTTGGCTGGCCTAGGGCTTTCAGTGCCGAGCTGGCCTTGGGCTTTTGGTGCCGACCGGGGTCGGGCTTGTTGTTGAGAGCCGATGGAACATCGCTTTGCTAGTGGTACACTGGGCTTTGTGCCTGGCTGGCCCAGGGCTTTTAGCTGAAAAACTGAGATAATAGAACTCAAGTTTATTAATATGAAATGAGGGGCGAAAGCCCAAAGAATACATGCATGGTATTTAATGTAAGAAGGAAATGCACTACTGATAATACCGACAAAGATTGTTAGCGTTCCACGTTTGAGGGAGTGGCTTCCCATCTAGCTCTTCAATCTTGTATGCTCCGTGACGGAGTGCTTCGGTGATCCGGTAGGGCCCCTCCCAGTTCGGAGCTAGCTTGCCTCCTTCTATCGGCTTTAAGACTTTGGCTCGTCGAAGGATCAGGTCTCCCGGTAGGAAAGTCTTGGGGCGCACGCAGGCATTGTAATACTTGGCAGCTCATTGTCGGTAGACCGCCATCCGGAGCCGCGCTCGGTCTCGCACCTCCTCCACTAGGTCGAGGTTGGCTCGCAGCCATCCTGGGTTGTCTTTCTCACTATATGACTCCACTCGAGGACTCGAGGAGCCTATCTCCACCGGGATAACAGCCTTGGACCCAAAGACCAAGCTGAACGAGGTCTTTCCGGTGGGGGTTCGTGGCGTTGTATGGTAGGCCCATAGCACATTGTGGAGCTCCTCCACCCACCGTCCCTTGCAATCATCCAGTCAGGTTCTTAGTCCTTGAAGAATGATGCGATTGGTCACCTCGGCTGCTCCATTAGTTTGAGGGTGTCCGACGGAAGTGAATCTCTGATGGATGCCGAGTTTGGTGCAGAGTCCTCGGAAGGGTGCGTTGTCGAACTGTCGGCCGTTATCGGTGACCAGAGTGTGTGGTAACCCGAACCGACATATGATAGACTTCTAAAAGAAGGATCTTACCTTACTCTCAGTGATCTTAGCAAGGGCTTCAGCCTCAATCCAATTGGTGAAGTGATCGACGGCCACCAGGAGGAAGTTGCGCTGTCCGGAGGCTGGAGGGAATGGTCCCAAGATGTCCATACTCCACTGGCGAAGGGCCAAGGCGCCGCCAGGGGGTCAGTTGAGATGTCGGCTGTCGCTGAATATTGGCGTGGCGCTGGCAGCTATCACACTTCTTAACAAGCTCGACCACATCCTCCCTTATGGTCAGCCAGTAGTACCCCTATTACAGGGCCTTGTAATCTAGGGCTCTGCCCCCCAGATGACTCCCGCAGATGACCTCATGGATTTCCCACGAAATGTAGTCAACTTTGGCTGGTCCGACACACTTGAGGACCGGGTATGAAAATGATATTCGATAAAACTTTTCGTCCATCATCAGGAACTTCGGGGCCCACCGTCTGAGCAGTCTGGCCTCAGCAGGGTCCTTAGGGAGAGTGTCGTCGGTCAAATACCAGACGTAGGCGTCCATCCAGGAGGGCCCTTGCTTGACCAGCAGTGCTTCATCCACAGCTTCAATGCTTGGGGTCTGCAGGTGTTCCACATACGTCCTTCCCAGGGTCCCATCGGCTAAGATGGCCAAATGGGACAGCGGTCGACCCTAGCATTCTCCGCCTGGGGGATGTAACTGACGTGGAAGTAAGAGAACCGAGAGGCTTGGGATTGCACCTTGCTTAGGTAACGAGACATGTTGGGGTATGTGGCTTCATACTCCCCAGCAACTGCCCGGAGATAAGCTGGGAGTCCATGAAGGCCCTCAGACGCTCCGCACCGAGCTCCTCGGCCAGCTTCATCCCCGCCAACAGGGCTTCATACTCCGCCTGGTTATTAGTGGCTGGGAACAGAAACCGAAGGGCATACTCCACCACCTCCCCCTCAGGACTCGCAAGGATGAGCCCGGTTCCGCTTCCCTGAGAATTTGCTACTCCATCCACGTGCAAGATCCAGTCTTCCTTTCCTGCTTCCTCAACCGAGGAGGACTCCATGCACGCCTCCGGACAAGATTCCTCCAAACACTCCTCAGCCCAAGTGCAATCGACCAAGAAATCAGCTAACACTTGGGACTTCATGGCAGACCTTGGCCGGATAGATAAGTCAAACTTGCTCAGCTTGATGGCCCACTTGGCTAGCCGACCAGAGGTGTCAGAATGGGACAAGATGGTCCGAAGAGGTTGGTCCGTGAGCACCATGATGGGATGAGCTTGGAAATAAGGTCGGAAGCGCTGGGCAGAGACCACCAGGGTGAAGATGATCTTCTTGGTCCTAAAATATCTGGTCTCGGCATCATGAAGTACCTTGCTGGTATAGTAAACCGGCTTCTACACTCTGTCAGCATCCATACGCACGAGCACAGAACTGATGACCTCGGGGGAGGCTGCAAGATACAGAAAGAGCTCCTCCCCGCCCCTCGGCTTGGATAACAGCGGGGGAGTGGATAAAAATTGCTTCAACTTCTCAAAGGTATCCTGACACTCCTTTGTCCACTCGAAGCTGTTGACCTTGCGCAGCACCTTAAAGAAGGGCAGGCACCTTTCTGCCGATCTTGACATAAAGCGGCTCAAGGCCGCCACCTTCCCGGTTAGGTGCTGTACCTCCTTTTTATTAGTTGGGGGCCTCATATCCAAAATGGCCTGGATCTTATCGGGATTGGCTTCAATCCCCTGCTGAGTTACCATAAAGCCCAAAAACTTACCTGCTGCAACCCCGAAGGCACACTTGCGGGGGTTCAGCCTCATCCGGTACTAGCGCAGGTTGTTGAAGGTTTCTGCGAGATCGGCGATGTGGTCGGCAGCGTGGGTGCTCTTAGTCAGCATATCATCCATATATACCTCCATATTATGCCCGATCTGGTCCTCAAAGACCTTATTCATCAGCCTCTGATAGGTGGCCCCGGCATTCTTCAGCCCAAACGGCATCACCTTGTACCAGTAAATTCCTTTTTTAGTAACAAAGGAGGTGGCCTCTTCATCAGCCGGGTCCATCCTTATCTGATTGTATTTCGAGAATGCATCCATAAAGCTAAGAGTTTTGTGTCCGGACATAGCATCCACTAGCTGGTCGATCCGGGATAGTGGGAAGCTGTCTTTGGGGCATGCCTTATTGAGATCGGAGAAGTCCACACACATCCTCCAGCTCCCACTGGCCTTGCGAACCATCACGGCATTTGCTAGCCAGTCGAGGTAGTGCACCTCACGGATGTGACCGGCTGCCAACAACTTTCGCACCTCCTCATCCACGGCCTTCTGTCTATCAGAGGCGAAGCTCCTCTTCTTCTGCCGAATGGGTCAGCACTCTGGCTTGACGTTGAGCTGGTGGATAATCACTTCTTCCAAAATGCCTGGCATGTCGGACGCCGACCAGGTGAAGACATCGGCGTTGGCTCGCAAGAAAGTGAGGAGCTAGCTGCGGGCTTCCTCTGGGAGCAGGGCTCGATCTGGATTGTCTTTGTTGGGTCCTCCCCAAGAGGGAAGGCCAGCAGGTGCTCAGTCGGCTCTCCTCTTCTCTCCAGGTCCCGGGAGTCCAGCGCTTCTAGTGCAGGTGCTGGCATCATCCCCTGTGGACTAGGGGCCATGTGACAGCAAAGTAGGGGCGGGTTCTGCTCCCCCCGCATCTTTTCGATTCCTTCACTGGTGGAAACCTCACGAGGAGCCTCTTGATGGAGATGACAGCGTCCAAAAGATTAAGCCCAGGTCTTCCGAGGATAGCATTATAGGCGAGGGGTACCCGGACCACCAAGAAGCTCATGAAGGCTGTACTTTGGCGCGGGGCCATGCCAGCCATGACAAGAAGAGTGATCTCCCCCTCGACCTTCATGGAATCTCCAGTGAACCCCATCAGGGGCATGGCGACAGGCCGAAGCAGGTCATATGATAGGTTCATGCAAACAAAGGCATCATAATTCAAAACATCCACCGAGCTTCCACTCTCAACCAGAATTCTTTTTACAGGATGTTTAGCAATCGTCATGGACACGACGATGCTATCATCATTTTTATTTACCACCCCCTCTAAGTCCCTTTTGGAAAAAGGGATTATAGGATCTAACTCCCCCTCCCCCCTCGGCCTCTTGGGCGGGCCACCTGCCCTCCAGGAAATCATTGCCACCATCTTCTCAGTTGGAACATTATCGATCACTGGTGGCGGAGGCGCCGACGGACCAGGAGCATCCAGGTTATTCCTTTGAACGAACTTCTCCCAGGTGGCCACGCTGGATAAGATCCTCTATCGCCTTCTTCAGCTGGCGACAGTTGTCGGTGTTGTGGCCATGATCTCGGTGGTAGTAGCAGTACAAATTCTTGTTGCAGAGAATCTTTGGGTTCAGTGGAGGAGGGCATGGTAGGTACGACTCGCCACTATCTCCAGCAAGATGTGGGAGATGGGAGCAAGCAGAGAGGTGTAAGGACCATCCCTCTATGCAGGAGCTCAAGGATGGTTGTCTGGTCGGCGGGGAGGCTCGGGCCTCCTGGGTCAGACTTTAGCAGGCTCAGGGTGAGTCGGCTTGTTGAGGACGCTCCCGCTAGCCTTGCACCGAGAGGAATCAGCCTCGTCAGCGCGAATATACTTCTGGGCCCGGGTCAACAGTTCCGCATAGGAGCTGGGCGGCTTATTGTCAAGGGAGTATGTGAAGCGAGACGGACAGAGCCCTCACTTCAAGGTCAAAGTGGCCACTGAGTCCTCAAGATTGTAGACTTTCAGGATTGCCTCCTTGAACCGAGCAACGTAGTCTCGCAGGGACTCACCGCTCTTCTGCTGGACAGAGAAGAGGATGTCAGCTACCCTTGGAATCTTCCAACATGCATCCAAATGGGCCAAGAAGGCCCTTTCCAGCTTACAAAAAGAATCGATACTCTACGGCGGCAGATGAGAGTACCAGGCTCGGGCAGCTTTCTTCAGGGTGGCAGGGAAGGCGATGCACATGAGCGAATCGGTTGCCCCCTGGACCTGCATAAGAACCTTGTAACTTTTTAGGTGGTCCAGGGGATCTGTGGTCCCATCATATGGATCCAGCTGAGGGAGATGGAACCGGATGGAGATGGGCTCTTCCATGATATGGCGGGATAGCGGAGGTTGGCTGTCATAGTCCGCCTCTGGCAGGTGAGTGATCCGGCGACTGAATTCCTCTAACCGCTGGTTGTACTCGTCAAGCCGGCGCTCGGCTCGACGGGCTATCCTGCCATCAAAGGATCCCTCCCTCGAGGACTCTAAGGATGGGGAAGAGTGACGGCGTTGTCGACGAGGGCGCTCTTCCTCCTTCTTGTGCCGCCGCTTGGGAGAAACACTGGCGTGACAAGAAGGTGATCAAGGTCTCTTGGAGGCTCCCTGGCAGTGAGGCTTGGGCGAAGCATGACGGTGGCGAGCTTCTGGGACCGACGATCTCCTCCAAGAGGAATGCTGGCTGGGTTGCACCACCCTCGGAACCGATGGGAATGGCTTCGGCTACCGTGCGGCCACCTGCTGGTGCTGTAGACCTTGAACCGCCGCCGCCAAGGACTGTACTTGCATGGCTAAGGTGGCAAGCCGGTCTTCCTGGAGCTGCTGCGGAGGAGGCGCAGAGACGTCGATCAGGGGAGCGGAAGGTCCAACAGTCTGAGGATGCGGCGATGCAGGGACACCGGCTGGGGAAGCTGAGGGGCCAACCGCCAGCGGATCAGCTCCTTGACACTGCCCCCCAGCATAGCTGGCGGAGACCCCTCTCGCACGGGTCGTCATCATGGCTCAAGAGCTCAGGGAGAGAGAGGTTGTAGATTGCTGGTTCGAAATCTTTTTCTTACCCTGCCCCTACCTGGTGCACCAATCTATTGACGCCGAGTCACTTTCTTCAGACGCCGGAGAAACGGATGTTCTCCTCGCTGGACTCCTGCAAGAAAAGTTTCTGAAGACCGGATGCTCCGGTGGGGACCCTCCGATGCTCAAGTTAGTCATCCGGGAACAGACAAGAACTAACTAGCGGAAGGAAGCTAGAAAGTTGGGGTTTAGCTAGTGGGAAGAAACTAGAAAACCCGGGTTCTTGGATCCTTACTTACAATGAGAGTGTGCGCTTTTATACCTATTCGAAGATCCACCTTTTCGTTCCTGAAGATTGCTGATTTCGAGACACCTTGTCCACTAACGGATAAAAAGGTGAGGCTGACAGTGACGGATCGTACCATCACCATGCGTGTCGGAGGCGTCCTGCGTTACCTGCCAGTACGGCTTCATAGGTGTCTAGCGGCTGTAGTTGTGCATGGTGCGCGCCGTTGTAGGATGTGACCGCGCGCAATTGCAGGCATGTGATGAATCGTACTCTGTAACGGGGTATGGTCATGCACAGTCGCAGACGTGCGATGGACCATACGCCGTTATGAGGTATAGCCACACGCTGCTACGGATGTGCGGTGGACCGCATGGGCATGCTAGGTGGCCCGAGGCTATAGGTTGCTGGGCTCAAGGGCCAGACCACGTATCGAGCATTGTTCATAGAGTCCGAGGCCGAGGGGGCCTCGGAGGCTGAGACTCGAGGCCGAGCACTGTTCATGCAGTCCGAGGCCGAGGGAGTCTCGAAGGTTGAGATACTGTTCATAGAGTCCGAGACCGAGGGGGCCTCGGGACCTCGATGGTCGGAGTTGACCCGATGCAAGGTGAAGTTGGAAAGTTGAATGACATTTTGGAGATGCGAAGAGTGAGTCAAGTCTGGTGCCTGGCGAGGCCAACGCTTATATCCGAGGCCGAGGGGGCCTCGGAGGCTAAGGGGGTCTTCGTCAGGCGCCGCTACCGTTTATTCTGACGGTGCTAGATCAGCCATATCATATAGTAATCAGATGTCCCCTTCTTGTTTTAGTTTTCATGTACATAGTCTGCTTGAGGTATATTCAAAAGTTTCCCCCCTTCCAGTTGAATGCTTTGGTATTGAGGGTGTATGATATCTTAGGCATGAAATTTGGAAGTTAAATTCAGTTTTGATTTTGTTTCTTGGGCTCTTTTTTTCTGTCTTTTCTTATTGAGGATCTTGATGTTGGTTATTGATGCTGCTGTAATTCATTCTTCGGCTTGAAGGCGGTGCACATTGGGATCCGGGTAGCGCTCTTCCATCCGGATAGACCTGCAAGGTAGTCTTTATGCAGGAAGCATAGGGGATAATCCCTGCAAAAGACCTTCTGATGCTCAAGTCAGTAAAAATCTTCAACAATCAGATGAGAGGAGAGCACTACAAGAAAAAAGGTTGTTTTCAATAAAAAATTTTGTTGAAAAAAGTAATGAAAATCGTTGGAAAAATCTTTCTTAACGGATTTTAAGTCCGTTGGAAACCGTTGGCAAAACTCTTGTTGGCAAAAAAAAAAAACAAAGAAAAGTCATACCATTGAAAAAAGTTTAGTTTCTATGACGAAAATAATTCCATTAGAAAAAGCTGTGTTTATGAAAGTTATCCATCAAAAAAAAGTAAATTAGCTACGGAAATAATTCCATTGGAAAAAGCTGTATTTATGAAAGGTTATCCATCAGAAAAAATAAACTAGTTTTTAGCAATAATTCCATTGGAAAAAGCTGTATTTATAACAAAAAGTTATATATTACAAAAAAATAAATTAGTTTTTATAACAAAAATAATTCTATTAGGAAAAGGTATAATAATTAAAAGTTTTACCAACAATATATATCCGTCGGCAAAATATTTAGATATCAACTTATATATACCTATTTTTATCAATGACTATAAATATACTCATTGATAAAGATATATTGCTGGAATTAATATTCAATCAGTTATTAAATATTTACCTTCCAATGCTAAAAAAATTTTAAAATAAAAACACAAAACTTAATTAATGAAATTATAAAATTTAATCAAACTACATAATTTATCCATCATAGACATATTACAAGTTCACACACACACACACACAAATATATATATATATATATATATATATATATATATATATATATATATATATCAACATAATTACATATAGTCATAACTAACATAACTAGCAACCATCAAAAGACAGCTAAATTCCAATAAAATAAATTATATATAGTCATACTTGCTCTCTCACTTGCTTTGCTAACAAATTCATTAAAGTTGTAAGTTTCTCTTTCATATCTTGAAACTCCTTTTCAGTGTCCTAAAATTTTTTCTTCATGTCATGCAATTCCTTTTCAGTAGTTTCAAGTCTTAATTCTGCATTTTCTGCTTTTTTTTATTGCATCTTCAATCATAGTCCTTGATTCTTGAGCTTGAATAGACCTCAAAGTAGATTGATTGGACTCATTCCTTCACAAAGAAGATGACCATGTTTACTTGGACCAAAAACATACATAAATATTTCTTCATCATCAAGAAAAACCTCTTCCTCATCACGCTTTTGTTTAAGTTCTTTCTCTTGTGCCTGCATTGAAATTTAAATTCTCAAATATATGATACATGGAAAGAAGCAACTAGATTCATTAATTGTACATGATACATGGAAAGAAGCAACTTTGATACTTTGATACATGGAAAGAAGCAACTTTAATAAATGATATATGATACATGATCAATGATGAGCTGCCTTTGGACATGGAAAGAAGCAACTTTGGACACTATGGGGATACGATACCTGGGTATCCAGACACCACATGCATGGACAAGAGTCCCATCTACTGGTTATCATTAAGGTGTCATAGATGTACATGGAGGACGGGAACATTTCTATTGCTAAAGAGACATATAGCAGCTAAATTAGCCACAACCATCAATAAAATCAATCTGTGCAGTTAAAAAAAATTATACATGATATTTCCTATTGATCACTTGGTAATTGTAGGTATTTAAGCGGTAAGAATTTTTGGATGAAAATCATGTTTTCTGTTTTTTTGGATCAGTCTTGCATAACCAACATGTCTAAATCTTCATGTATGGCTACCCATATTGCAATGCACAATTGTAATTCTTATGTGGGCTTGTGAAATGCTAAATCCTAATATGTGATATGCAAATGTTCTCTTGATTGTTTAATAGCATTAAAGTAGTGCCTTAAACAATTGAATGGTTTGTAGGAGTTCAAAGTTGGCAGAAACCATCTAAAGGAATAATTTTCTTATTGGAAATGAGTTAGCTATTTAAAAAGCTAGTCTGAGGGGACAATTCCTCCACAATGTTTAGTGTCATGTTACTTGGATTTATGATATTGCTTTCCATACTGTCACTTGATCTTGCTTAAAATATTACAAGTCCAGTTTGTAGTGATCTTTTAGAAATATATGAGGTTCTTATATACATGTCAAGAAATTCTTATGCAAATATTAATGTGAGATTTGTTAGTTATTTTTGCTTCCTTGGCATATTG
This sequence comes from Calamus simplicifolius, assembly GCA_900491605.1. Classification (NCBI taxonomy): domain Eukaryota; kingdom Viridiplantae; phylum Streptophyta; class Magnoliopsida; order Arecales; family Arecaceae; genus Calamus; species Calamus simplicifolius. Next base: position 1,180,217 of record UESW01004255.1, read on the forward strand.
AAACTCAATTCCATCTTCCATGCTTGCTCCTTGCAAGAGTCATTGAATACAACACTTAAAAATTCTGTGAATTATTCTATTCTGACAATACTACTTTTGTCCTTAAGTATCTGATTCATGGAAGAATAATCCATAGTTTTGATTGCAGATTTTGATATACAATATTATGCAAATTTCCTCTAAAGTTCTCCTAAATCAGAATCATGATCAAATATATCCTCCTACAAATATCTATAATGCAGTATGCAACAAACCCATATGATGGTATTGTGAATTGATGTACCTCTTCAAACTGAAACAACAATGGTTTAACAAAAAATCAACATGGAAAGAAGCAACTAGATTCATTAGTGATACATGATACAATGAAAGAAGCAACTTTGATACTTTGATACATGGAAAGAAGCAACTTTGATATATGATAAATGATACATAATATATGATCAATGATGAGCTGCCACTAATTTAGTAAGATCATTTTCTGAATCATTCATCACCTTGAGTCTATTCTTTTCCTTTCTGGTATAGAGCCCATTCTTTTCTTTGTTCTAGTAAATGCAGGGAAGTTTTCTTAAGTTTTCACAATTCACCTAATGCAAGCCTAAGTCCAACTTCTGATTGGAGTATGATCTGCTCTTTGTTTCAAATTATGGTACCATTTCAATGTATTCTCCAGTTTATCTTCTATCATAATCTTTGGCTCTCACTAGACCTTATATTTGCTACCATCAGAGTAAATGAGTACAAAACCATGATGCATGCTGATAAAAACATAAGTAAAAAATCATTTGATCTTCTAATATACATGAACATTTCCTTACCATTTTTTTTTCAGCTACAACATCAACTAAAGAACCATTCTTACGCGTATGGGTTTTTTCAAACATTTTCAACCTATTTGGTTGCACCCATTTGCAGCCTGAGTCTGTAATTAAAATTTTAGTAAAAATAAAAAGAATACACATTTATAAGGTTAGAATTATTAAAAAAATTATATTGTTTGTATTATTCATACCAGTCGTTGCTCAATTACACTGAAAGTAGTCCTACCGGTACAAGGAACCATATTTAGTTTTGTTCTATTTTCTACATTTTCTTTGCTCATTTTCTGCAAGTAAATATTGATAAATTAGTTAAATTAATACATGAAAGACACTTAAAACAATCATCTTTCTATTGCTTCATGCTCATCCTTTTCATACCTGAAAAGTTTCACTATTCCAATGGGCAACAAGCCATTCCCAATCATCCTTGGTAATTACCTCATCTAGTAAGCGCTTTAATTTTGTTGGATCTTTATGTCGATTCTTATAAATTTCATACAACTCATTCCTATACTCTCTATATTAATCCTTAAGTTTCTTTATCACATATTTTGTCCTTCTTATAACTTCAGCCTTATCGAGTCCTTCCTCAAAGAGAATAAAATAATCCTACAAAAGATAATACAGTTTAGTAAATGTTAAAATTAGCACTGCAATAATTAAAAAAATAACAAAATCTTACCATGATGCGGTTAATTATATTCCTTATTTTATCATCAGGAATTTCACTCCATCCTTTAACTTTAAGGGGTACAAAGGATCGATTTCTAACTATTGTACCATACCAACTTGCAAATTGAGCACGATTCTCTCGTGCAATTATTCCCTTGTGATCCTACTCCACTATTTTCTTGGTCTTTGAATTTTTCAGCTCATTGTTCAAAGTCCTCCCTCGTCCTTTTTTTAGTATTCATGACTAAACTTGCAAAATCATAAGCATGCAAAAAAGAAATTAAAGAAACTACTTTGAATAAAAAGAATTAGGAATATATATAAAATATAAAATTTAAAGATACTTACTAAAGTTATCATTTTCACCCTCTTGCACACAGTCAACATTATCTCTAATAGTAGGTGGAAGGCCTTATTGGATGATAGCATTAACTTCTATGCCTCTAATGCATATTCCTTTGTGATTACTAGTTTTAGCCATAGTTATCTACCTTTATACATTAAGTTAGTAAAACTTTTGCTTGTTTCATATGGTATTACAATAATTCAATTTAAAGATAAATTTTAACATATCATAAAAGTCATCATCCATCAAACTTAGTAAAGAAATAAGAACCAGGTATCATCAAAACAATGCAATTAATAAACATTGAAATAAATTTCATTAAAGGGCTTTCACAAAAATGGTTAGTCCAAAGTAGAAAAAGAACAAAACCAAATAAAATTGCATTAAAGGACTTAATGCAATTTATTATTACTAATATCAGAAAAAATATTAATAAATAGAAAAATATTTCTTTTTCCTCTTAGTTTTTTTTTCACTTTTTTTCTTCGTACTATGTTATGTACTAGCCTATCCCAAGAAAAAGCATCCAAGTCCGTACCGAAATTAAGCCATGCCCCATCCTCAGTTCCCCTCACAGTAAATATTTTTGTTTTTCTACACCAAGAAAAAGAGAAAAAAAAATAGATGGGAATCTTGGTGAACTACCCACTTATTGAAAGAAAAAGGCACTAAAATCAAATAAGAAACAAACCAAATACTGAAGGGAAAATATTAGGGAATAGCCTAAACTGTTATCATGATGCACCGGCACTCAAGGCACAAAAAATCCAAGAAGAAAATTGAGACAAAGCATCTGCCCAAATCAATTGAGAACAATTTTTTTAATGAAAAAGCAATAACAAATAAAGAAGAGAACAGGGAAGAGCTCACTTATCATCCTTACTAACCAAACAGCTAAATCCCAAAAACTCCATGCACCAAAAACTAAGACGGGAGCCTAGTAAAACAAAATATAAATCTGAAAAAAAATAAAATGAAATGAAGAAATATTAAGGAACCTCATACCTTGGGGAATAATCTTATCTATCTCCAGAGCTACAAAACTCCCTATGAAAACCTAACAGAGACGCACACTCGAGAGAGAGAGACGGAAATAGAAGAACAAAAGAGAACAGGGGAGTGAAGAAGCGAACACCGTTGGATGGTAGCTAAAACGCGGACCCCTCCCGTTTAGGGGTGCATCTTCGCTGAAGCGGATGCGGAAGCATCGAGTCGATGCGGCGGTGGAAGACCGGGGTCCACCAGGTGGCGGCGTTGGGAAGGCCGGGGTCCATCAAGCAGTGGCGTCAGGGTGACCGGTGCCAACGACATCGAAGGCTAGCTCGAGGTCGAAAGGGAGGGGTCACGGGAGGCGTTCAGCCACACGCGAAGCACCAGCATCACCCCCTTCCACCAATACCAATCCCGGCCCTCCTCCACCGCCACCTTCCTCTCTTCTCCCCTCCCCCCATTCAAACCAGTGCCAGAAAACAGAGAGGATGAAAACAGAGGGTTTCTACGAAAATAAAACCTCATACGCACGAATCATGGCAAAAAAAAAAATTCCTAAACCATCAGAAGAAAGAAAGATTAGCAAAAAAAAAATCCCAAACCACCGGAAGAAAGAAAGATTGAAGGAAGCTTCAACGTTTCTACTCTTTATCTTTCTGGATTTATGAGAAAAATCACAAAAAAATAAGCAAAAACCAGAGAAAGGAACTCACGAGGGGCTGCTATATATGCTGGTGCTCATCCACGGAAATAGAGACGACGCGTCACCGGTGCTCAATCGCTATTGTCGTCGTCCCTTTTAGAGAAAGGGAGAAGACGAGAGGTTCGCTGTTGCCGTCGTCCCTTTTAGGGAAAGGGAGAAGGCGAGAGGATGGGAAGGATTAGGGAGGAAAAAGCTTGGAAGGCAACCTGGCGCCAACAAAAAAAAAAAACTCATTTCCAATGCCTTCTCCCAACAGTTCATCGGAAAAAAAAATATTTTCCACGGTTACCCTGTTCTGTTGGAAAAAATAGCATATCACAATATATTCCCAACAAACATAAATGTTTGTCGAAAAAAATTATTTTTCCTATAATTTGCTATCCGTAGGGAATAATCGTTGCAAATACCTTTTTTTCTTATAGTTAAGGCTCCAGCAGAAGGATCTCCCTTCTTAAGATGATTTCTCAAAAGCAATGGCCTTTGCTAGATTTATGAGAATATGAGCACCTACTTGGAGGGTCCTAGGATGTAGTGTTTATGCGCCATCAAGGTGGTAAATCGTTACCTAATTTTTTAGACAAGTTTTAGAGAGTTGGCATCCGATAAGGCTAAAATTCCGTCGGTTACGGGGATCGGCAATTGATGAGGCTCACGGGTGCTTTATCGGAAATTTGAAATTCCGTTGATTATGAACAGAGTATTGTATTTAGCTTCCTCTGTTTTGGGAAGCTCACTCCTCAATCATTGCGATCGGGGTGGTTTATCCTTCGAGATATCCGGCGTGATTTGAAGCAACAATGGCGCTTGCGTTGAAGGGATGAGGATCGATCCTGGCAAGGTATGGAGATAGCTCAGCCCTGCTGAGGTTCAAAGATAGCTCAGCCCTTCCAAGGTACTAAGATAGCTCGGCTCTGCCGAGGTTCGAAGACAGCTCGGCCCTGCCAAGCTACGGAGACCGACTCTGGTGTCGGCGTCGAGACCGATGATGGCATCGGTACTAACTCTGGAGTCGATGCCAAGACCGACTTTGGCATCGGTGCCGAGACCGACTTTTACTGTCTACTAGATCATAGCCCAGTCAGTCAGTTCAAACATAGCTTGATCAGCCAATCGGAGATAACTCGATCTTTGTCAACTCAATCTTTGTCGTCGCATACGTTTATTGATGCGGTGATAATTTTTTTCCGCATCAGTTATGTTACATCAGTGCAACTCATGTTTCATTGATTTTCAGCAGCTGAATGCTTTGGTGTGATTGTGTATGATATCGTAGGCGTGGAAGTTGGAGGCTAAGCTCTGCTTTGATGTCGTTTCTTTTGTTTTTTTTTTTTTTTTTTGTCTACCGAAAGTGAAGGAAGATGCTAAAAGAAAAGGAAGCTTCTCATCCTTTCTTTCCAAAGCTCTTTTCTTTCCCTCATCTTTTCTTTCTGACATAGGTGCAAGGTCAAACTGAGTCATAGCATTGTATCACAGCAGACTATTTATCATCATAGAAACTGTCTGATATTAATTTCTACAATATTGTTGACTGACACAAGTTTCAACTAATTGATCAAGGCTTTATTGTATTCATAGCTGACACAGAAGTAAAATTTCTGTGCTGTAGTAGTTTTGTTATGGATCATAACAAATTATGTTATTCCAAACTATCCTATGTAAAATGATGCTCTAGTTGCATAGAATGGTTCTTATTTTTAGCTCATAACTTTTTATCATTGAGAAGTACTGTTAGAGCTGGTACCTCATAAAGAAAAAATTCTTTTTTGAAAGAAAATTAGTTGTGCCATTAGGGATCACTAAGTCAAAGGAATCATAGCATTTGCTGTAAGTTTTTTTATTTGTCATGACCAGCGTCTCGTCTATTTGTTAACAGGCTAGACCGTAAGCTGTAACAACATAGTATTTAAATTTGTAACTCCTGATATAGAAATTGATTGTCAAATTAGCTTTACGGAAAGACAGTCAACTTTTTTTTTTTGTTCTGTTGAGAAATAAAGAAACATTCAACTTAGCTATTAATCATGCTTAAACCATGTAGTTCCTTTGTTCTCTTAGGTAGTGTTTGAAATAGGGGATAAGAGGGGATAGAAAAAATATTATCCATGGATAAGTGTACGGGATAGAGTTTGTTCCCTGGCTATCCCTAGGGATATTCCTTGGCTATCCCATTGATCATATGAAACGCAAAAAGGTAAATCCATAGGATAGCTTTTTTTTTACTCTTATTTGAAGGGATAACCAGCTATTTCTGCATTCTCTAAGAAATAAATTGAGGAGATATCCCATAGTTAACCATGGTTAACCATGGATTATCCTTTTGGTTAATTTTATTCCCAGCTATCCCTTATAGTTATGGCTTTTGGGAATAAGAGGGGATATCCAGGAGATATCCCCTCTTATCCCCTATTTCAAACACTATCTTAGAAATGCTGTTTTTGGATTTAATTTTTTAGCATGCCTTTTTTTTTTTCCTTTTTAAGCTCCATCTCTAAAGATAATCTATGACTTTGTACAACTGCTATATGAATGGAACGTCCTAATCCAGCTTGGTTCAAGGACCTATCAGCTAACAGATAGTACCCAATTAATATGTTATCAAGCTAAATTCACATGGTCTTAAAACTTTGGGTTCATGGATGGTAAATGAATTTGAGTTATCAACTTCTCAAAGTGTCTTCACTATCCGATTTGAAACTACTCTTGGAGTATTATACATGGTATGTGATTAAAGTTTGTAGAAAGATGGGGCTTTCATGCTACCGAAAGTAAATTACAAGGACACAAAATTGAGCTCCATGGAAATAATGTGTAGTGATTCAATCAAAACAGTTTCCTTCTTTTTTTTTTTTCTCCTACCCATGCTGCACATAGAAGCTATATAGGCGACATGAGGAGCAGTGATGCCAGATTTTATCACTATCTAATCATACAGCACGTTTCGAGGAGTGCTTTTTGGGTATTTCTAGTTTTACTTCTGGAATTTCCGAGCTTCTTGATGGAGTGTGGCATATTTTATCCGGATGTCCTCCGCCTGTTTGTGTTACAAATTTGCAACCATTACTTCACCTATATCACCGTTCTTAATTACTATTGATTTTGCTGGTATAATTCTATGATACTTATTTAAAGCATAAGATAAAACAATACATGGTTATTGATGGACGTTGTGGCCATGGAGTCGAGCTTCCAACTATGACCTCAACAACTCCAAGGTGAGGAAGGAATCACCATGGCGTGTGTTTCTGTTTCGTTAAGTCTGTGGGAGCTGAGAAGTTATTGAGATGCCTCTCCCAATAATTTTACATCAAAAAATTGATAGTTGGTTGTTGGGTTTATAATCTATTAAGGAAGATAGATAAGTACCAATTAGATCACTTTTTAGGCTATGATGGTCAAAATTGGTGTGGACCTTGTCTGTCTTGCTTTCTTGTAACGAAATGAGTTTGTGAATTTGCGAGCCCAAATCATTACAATATGGTATCAGAGCCATACACCAGCCGAAAGTGTAGGAGCTAAGTGCCACACAGGGCAAAGTGCTACATTGATAGGAACCATCTTTTAAACCTATGGGGGCTGAGTGCTACACAGGGCAAAGTTTTTGATGGTTGCAATCATATGCCCTAGGCGACGAGGACATCACCTCTGTAAGGGGGGAGTTATGATGCCCCTCCCAATAGTTCCATGAAAAATTGAGAGTTGATTGTTGGATTTATAATCAGTTAAGAAAGATGGACAAATACCAATTGAATCCTTTTTTAGGCTGTGATAACTTAAGTTGGTGTAAATTTTTTTATCTTGCTTTCTTGTAACAATGAATTTGTGGGCCCAAATCATTACAGTTATTATAATGTTCACAGTGCACTTGTCTTTTCTTGATGATGAATGCTTTAACTGATTGTAAATATATATTTGTTTAAGTTTTTAATCTTCAGATTTATTGATTCCATTCGATTGCTCGTACCAAACCAGCGAACGCCAGCTTATACTAAACTTTGGCAATTCTATTACCGGCAAGTTTTATAGAGGTTCCCAACCAAGTATTAAGACAATGCAGGTGGGTTTCTAGCAGCCTCTTACATCAAGTATTCAGAAGATATTTCCAATATATATAGCTCGTAGCTGTGAAAGGTTCATCGAGCCAGCAATTTAAAAAGAAAAGTCTCAGTCCAGACACTTACTTGACTTTGCACTTAATATCTAGGCTGACCCACATTAGACTAGTGTGATCGTTCATCTTTATCAAAAATAAAAAAGAAAAAGAAAAATAGAAACAAAAAGCAGCAGCAGGCAGAAAGAAAGAATGGGAGAAAATCGTAATTGGAACCATTAAAACCTATGAAAATATAATTCTGTTTTCATAATTTTATTGATTTCAGTGTATGACATGCAATAAAACTATAAAATTAGAATTCAGCATCTTTAAAAACTATGAAATCAAAAATCTTGTAAAAAAATGATCAAATTATGATAGTTGATGAGAATTCATAGGACTCCATCAAACTAATATAATTATTTTTTGACCTTGCATCAAAACCTTATAACTTTATTTGCTTATATGATGTTACACTTACTCGGATGCTATACTTGTTTTCTCATCTTTGTTGGATTATCAAATATCAATCTTTACTTAAAATTTAGATTTTTTACTTTTTCTCATTTAGTTCATAAAATTATTTTTTATTACTATTATTTATTTTTTATAAAAAAATAGTTTTATTTTCTTATATGATCTTGTTGCATATTTGCTAATATTAATGTTTATTATTTTGAAACATAAAAGCCTAAATTATTTATCTTATAACTATTTTATCTTTTAAAAATATTATTTTTTATATTAAGGGTAATAATAAAATCATTTCATGAATTCCATTTTTGATTCAAAATAAATCATCCTCTAGAAAAAGAGAGAAAAAAAATCTTAACTTTTTAACTCCTAAAATTTTGTATGCGTTATGTTTAAGATTACCATGAAAGAAAATTCTTTAAACTCATAGAACAATTCCTTGATAGAAGCAAACCCCAAATTAGAAGGTGTTTTTTTGCACAATAAGAATTGGCATGTCCTCCAAAATAAATAAATATTGATTCATTGATCATCTCAAAACCTAAAATTATTAGATTAATATAACATAAAATAAAATTTAAACATTTTAGTAATGTATATAATATTAAATATCTTTTTTAAATTGACTTCTATATTTAAAAATTTTATCCACTCATGTGTATATATATATATATATATATATATATATATATATATATATATATGGTACAAACGGGCGATCATACCAGTCTAGCGTGAGTCAAACCCGACATATCGGAGTATAATATCTGAGATAAGATTATAGGACAAAAAACACCCGGTCTCCAGAACCAAAAGCCAGAGTGCTGGGCCATCCGGGAAGCTATCCAATCAGCCGCTGAGTTAACTTCTCGGTAAATATGCCGAACCTGGACTCTGAAAGCCTGAAGGAACATAGACCTGATGTCACATAGAAGAGGGTTAGAGGATAAGGGGTCGTCGGAGTCCTGCCTGAGCCAACGCACGACAATAGTAGAGTCCCCCTCAATAATAAGGTGACGAAGACCCAGGCTGCAGATAGCATGAGAGATGCCAGCCCAAGCCGCATATAACTCGGCAAGCGGCACAGACAGGTCAAGAGAACCAAATCCCCATGCCGCAATCAGCACACCATTAGAATCTCGGATGACAAACCCCGAACCAGCCAGTCGATTTTGGACACTGCCATCAAAGTTGATTTTTACAGATCCTAGTGGAGGGGGTTCCCAAGAGACGAAGACCGTATGCCGCGCGTGCTGCTGAGGCAGCAGGGGAATCCCAGATGCTAGGTCTGTCAATATCAAGCCATGACTGGTGGACCATGTATTCATCAGAGAGGAATAGAGCTGTCCTAAGGATCTTATGGGGGGGTCACTTTTATCAGAAAAAATTTTCCTGTTTCGAGCCAGCCAAACCTGATAAGCAATATAAGCGGCTAAAGATCTCAACCGAGTTGTGCCTCTCTGCCCGCCCTGCCGGATCATCCTTAGAAAAGAAGAGCGACAAGAGCTACCTCTATCAAGCCAGGAGTGAAAACCTGCTATCTGCCAGACTGATCTAACACTGTCACAGGTGAAGATAGCATGATCAACTATCTCCTCCTTTACCCCACATAACGGGCATATAGGCTTGTATGTGCATTACAGCTAGAATGCATAAAAAAGAAGATTCATGAACCATAGTATTTGATAATAATATTGATGCAATAGCTCTAATTGTGAACTCTAATTACCACTGCCATTGTTCTAAAAAAATTTATCAAGCAATACCAACCTCTGGCATTAATTTGAATAAATATCTTTTTTAACTAAAAAATATATTTTAACTAGTCTAATTATTATGGACGAGAAAAATTAAGATGAGTGCATTAACTAAAAAATGAGAATCCTATTTATGAGTTGATATTACAATTTTTACGTGCTGATGGAATGCCTCAAATTTCTTTCTAATTGTTGTGCAAGCACTGTAATTTGTAAATGCTTTTACTCTGCTCCGCGAGTAATTATATCGCATTCGAGAAGCGCATCGGTCCCGCCAAAGAAAACGTCGGTTGGGTCGTCCTCGCCAGGAGGCCATTCCACCCACCTCCGTTCATTTTCCGAAACTCTCCTCCCTTCGAAAACCCGCAATCTCTCTCTCTCTCTCGATCTGAACAAAGCCCTCGTGATAAATAACCAAAAAAAAAATCATCACCAGATCAAGATATCAGCTCAGCTCAGAGTGCGATAATGAATCGACCTCCCACCGCGAAGAAAACAGCCTTTGCTTCCGTTCTTTCCTTCTACCGGCCGACACCGACCCCCCAACCCCCAATCACCAATCCCCTCCTCCTCCTCCTCCTCGCCCTCTACAAAGATCCCTAATCCCAAGATGCCTTCCCTTGGGCCTAGGGTTGAGGTTTCCTACCACCGCAACCAGCAGCACGAGGACGAGGATGATGGAGTCCGGCGTTCCCCTCTGCAATGCCTGCGGCGAGCCGGTGGGGTCTTCCTCCAGTGGCGAGATCTTCGTCGCTTGCCATGGTTGCAACTACCCACTATGCCGGCCCTGTCTCGATCATGAGACCAAAGAGGGGCGTCAGAACTGCCTTAGGTGCGGGGAGCCTTATGTCCACGCCGCCTCGGGTATGTTGCTTGGGCTTTGCTCGAGAAATTCCGTCTCTTTATGATGTCAAGCATTTTGTTTTGGCTGAAATGTTGGATTGATGGTTTCTCGAGTTGGAGGATGTTTACGTTTGTTTGCCGTACGAAGGAAAAAAAGAAATGAACTTTTGCATAGAACTAGTAGAAACTTTGTTTCTGGTCGAATATATTAGCAATTGACATTATAGCGAACAGATAATAAGCATTTCCCCATCTTTTAGTTATCTAGATACTCCTATTTGTATACCATTCTTGTTTCCCTAAAGAGTTATGAGTCGACCCTTTTTTGGTCGCTCAAATAGTGATGGCCATTCCGACAAACAGTGTAAAGAAAATAAGGGGGGAAGATCAATTTGACAATTCTGTAGATTGCATCTGGACAAATAAATTGAAAACTTGTAACGTGGAAATTATTTTCATTATCTGTGATAGGAAGGTTGCTGTTTTGCATCGGTAGGTGAGTAAAATCTAAAAGTCTAAGCTTCCTAGTTGTAATTCTAATTGTTAATTTGTATCATGAACACAGGGCTTGTTTACACACTTCCTAGGGTCTACTCTGTTAAAATCACTCATTAAAGGGGTATTTAACTATCTGCAAATCAAATTCTTTCAGTCGTTTTGTTTGATAACTGAGAAAGTGGGTGCCAACTCAATCATAACACATTGTATATTGACAGACAGGAGAGTCCTGGAGAGAGGTAGATTATTGTGCCTTCTCTCAGAAAGTAAATGGTTGATGAAGATTCTTGACTGAGATGTCTTGCCAGCCTTCATTAGTTCTGTTAGCAATTTCTCAAAAAAGGAATTGTTTTTATGATTATATCTGTCATTTTATAGTTAGATCTTGGTAGTAACTAGATGATAATTTCTATTAAAATTTTATGACCCTTGTTCAATATGTCTATAACAATCTTCAGAAAAAGCGGATGTCAATTATGAGGATCAAGGTTCAAGATCGACACTGGCATCTCACCTCCATGATGACCAGGTGGCTCCTAATTAAGCATGCCTTTAATTTTTTTTAATAGACCTTTATTGGTTTATTCCTAAGACATCATTATGCCATTCTAACTGTATTATTTAATTTGTTAAGATCTTGCTATTCCTTTTTAACTTTTACAGGATGAAGGAGGTCATGCCAGAAACTTGAGCAGCCTCTCTATGGTTGAGAGCGGTAGGTATTTTTGTCTATGGCTGTTATATCAAGTTTTTAGTCTGATCCTTTAATGATAATTACAGTCCTGATAAAACATATCTTCGTGTTGCATTATTTAAAGAGACAAATGGTGAATCTGGGAACCCAATATGGAAGAACAGAGTAGAGAGTTGGAAGGAGAAGAAGAAAGAGAAGAAATCTTCAAAGAAAGATGGAAAAGCTCAAATTCCAGTGGGACAGCATATGGAAGAGAATGAGTAAGGACACAATGAACATAAATAAAATTAAATGAATTGTTTTAAAAAAAGCATGCTTGTCTTCAACCAATGAGAAAATTAGTTCTTATCTAAAAGTTGTTTCTTATTCAAAAGCATCATATTGATCACTGTAATTTGTGTCTTTGTGCAGATCTTTAGAAGCCTGGCAGCCACTTTCAAGTGTCGTTCCAATTTCACCTAATAAACTCACACCTTATAGGGCTGTGATTATAATGAGACTGATAGTTCTTGGGCTCTTCTTCCATTATAGAATAACCAATCCTGTTGACAGTGCTTATGGTCTATGGCTAACGTCAGTCATATGTGAGATTTGGTTTGCATTCTCTTGGGTCTTGGATCAATTTCCTAAGTGGTCACCTATTGATAGAGAGACATATATTGACAGACTGTCTGCAAGGTATGGCATTTCAAACTGCTGATAATGTGGACATCACTTAAATGCCTTAATAGAATGATTAGGACAACTATATGACAAAGGATGGTTCTCTCGTTTCAAAACAATACAAAAATAGCTCACTGATTGTTGAGGCTGATTATATGTGGCTGAGTGTTCAAAACCTTATTTGTGGTTTAAGTTTTAATTTTGAATTTTGTTTCACCAAACCAAATAGTCAAACTGTTTTGGCTGGGAGAAATAGCTCATCTTAATTGAATTTTAAATAAAAATAAAATATTTTTAGCAAAAATTAAAAAATGATGTAAATAATAAAAAAAATGATATGTACACCATTGCATCTCATCTGAATGTACATACTGTACACTTTTGTTTGTTAATTTGTGCAGATAGTAAATATAGATTGTATTGCTTGTGTATTGACTGTTGAGGATAAATATTCTTGGCATATTGTGATTATTTGTTATCAGAATTGGTAGTCTGACATGTGAACAAAAGAGACCATCTATGTGAAATGAATTATGAAGATATTCCTCATCATCATGCACTAGTATGCACCACAATTGTGAAGTGAGTTATGAAGATATTCTTCAGCATCATCTTTTCAACTTCTATGGAAAGAAATAGATGTGACCCATGATTTTCTATCATAACGGATGCATACCTGTCATTTTATTGTAAAGGCCAGGGAGCATAAGCAATCCAAGATGGGTTCAGCTGTATTGTGATGCTTTAATTGGATCGCCTCATAAAATCACACACATGAGAAATCTATTTGATTGACACACAGAGCACTGTTAACAATCTATATTTCTCATTGGTGCTCCAGGAAAAACTAAAAGAAATTAAATTTCTAACCAATTAAATGCACCTTATTGTTAGTGTGACTAAATATCTAAACTAAAATCAAAGAGTTTTCTCAGGAATAACAAATAAAACATCAAGCTTAGAAAGAGCCTTGGTGAAACCCAGCAGCTTATTCAACATCAAGATGTTGTAGCAACCACTTCCTCCCTAGAAAAGCAAACCAATTAATTCATGAGGATGTCTTTACATCTTATACTTTTTGTTCACATAACAATTCCTTCTAAGATTCCTTTTTTTTTTTTACTCTCAAGATATAAAATTCTTTTTAAAATTAAGTTACCAGTCTATTAATAAAGTGTCTGTAGACCCTATGGCATGCTGGTTCTGTTCTTATTCTCACTATAAATGAATTCATCAGCATGCTTTAGGCTGCTGATTTCTTATCTGTTTCATGGCATGTGATACAGAACTTGTATCTTGTAAAATGTTTGCAAGGTTAAAGTACATTTGGTTTTACCTCCTCTAGAGAACTGGTCACCCTTGTCCTTATCTTACATCTGCTTCTTATTTCATCTTTTCTTCATCCTCATTGCTTGTGCGTGGCTATGCAGCATGCTTTTGGTTTTCTTTGTTGGTTATGCTAGAATATTAGAATCTTAGAATTCAAAGTTTTTTTCTTGTGTCTATTATTGAAATAGATTATGTGGCAACTAGATGTGAAAACAAACTCTAGAAACACACATGATTGTCTAAATGCAACAAATTTGACTTTATTCTCTATTTTTCAGATATGAATATAATGGTGAAGATAACGGGCTTGCTGCTGTTGACTTCTTTGTTAGTACCGTGGATCCATTAAAAGAACCACCACTAATTACTGCAAACACTGTGCTTTCAATTCTTGCTGTGGACTATCCTGTTGACAAAGTTTCTTGCTATGTATCTGATGATGGTTCTGCGATGCTTACCTTTGAGACTCTTGTGGAAACAGCAGAATTTGCAAGAAAGTGGATCCCATTTTGTAAAAAATATTCAATTGAACCTCGGGCACCTGATTTCTACTTTTCACAGAAAATTGATTACTTGAAGGATAAAGTACAACCAACCTTTGTCAAGGAGCGTAGATCTATGAAAGTGAGTAGTTGAGTGGAAGCCAAGACTTTATCTGGAATTTCTGAATCAATCTCTTTTGCTTTATCAAACATTACTTTGTTTTCTCATAGTTAAACATTACTGTGCTTTAATAGTTTCATTTTACCACAGAGAGATTATGAAGAGTACAAGGTGAGGATAAATGCTTTAGTTGCTAAGGCTCAAAAGACACCAGAAGAAGGCTGGGTTATGCAAGACGGAACATCATGGCCAGGGAATAATCCCCGAGACCACCCTGGCATGATTCAGGTTCATCACTTTCTTTTCTTGCTTCTCATTGGAACATTAAAATTTTCCCCTAAATTTGAAATGGAATAACCTAGCAAAGATGGAAGACCATTGTAGTCTATGTCAAATAATGACAGGTCTATTTACAAGTTTGTAAGGTGCTCCCGTAGGCAGTGGCTCTTTATATCTAACCATACATTTTTCATTGACCTTTCTTTTGATTTTATTTATGTTGTTTTGACTGACAAGTTATACTCTGATTATTTGGTTGATGATATTTAGGAATATGGATATCTTTTAGCCAATCACAAAACTTGTCGATCACTGTCTAGAACCATAATGTTTATAATCATGGAAAATGGATTGAAGTTTGCATCCAGGATTTTGTTTCTAATCCAGTGCATTTTGCAGGTTTTTCTTGGACATAGCGGTGCTCGAGACATAGAAGGAAATGTTCTTCCTCGGTTAGTCTATGTTTCAAGAGAGAAGAGACCTGGATATCAGCACCATAAAAAAGCTGGTGCCATGAACGCGCTGGTATGTATCATCTTTGTTGAAATGTAAAACTCTTTATAGTTTTTTTTTTTTTTATTTCTATCCTCATAATTGTAATTTACCAAGTATCAAATCTTACAGGTTCGGGTATCAGCAATCCTGACAAATGCTCCATACATTCTTAACCTTGATTGTGATCACTATGTCAACAACAGCAAAGCTGTTCGTGAGGCTATGTGTTTCATGATGGACCCACAAGTTGGAAGGGACGTCTGTTATGTTCAGTTTCCTCAGAGGTTTGATGGTATTGATCGCAGTGATCGATATGCCAATCGGAACATAGTCTTCTTTGATGTAAGCTCAAGAAACGAAATCCCTATGTTATATATTTTTTATCCTATTTTAATCACTGAGGACATTTCTACCATTTGCAGATCAACATGAAAGGGCTTGATGGCATCCAAGGACCAGTTTATGTGGGAACTGGTTGTGTTTTCAATAGGCAGGCACTCTATGGGTATGGACCACCATCTTTACCAGCCCTTCCAAAATCTTCATGTTGTTCATGGTGCTGCTGCTGTGGCCGCTCTAAGAAAGCTCCCAAAGATCAAAGTGAAGTTTATCGAGACTCTAGAAGGGAGGATCTCAATGCTGCCATATTTAATCTAAGAGAAATTGATAGTAAGTATGATTCAGATAATCGCATTTTGAAAATTAGAATTGCTTGCATTGTTTATTATATCTCATGTTCCTTATGCAGATTATGATGAATACGAGAGATCTTTATTAATATCCCAGATGAGCTTTGAGAAGACATTTGGGTTGTCTTCGGTATTCATCGAATCAACTTTAATGGAGAGTGGGGGAGTGGCTGAATCTGCAAATCCATCAACACTGATCAAAGAAGCAATTCATGTCATTAGCTGTGGATATGAGGAGAAAACTGAATGGGGAAAAGAGGTGAGCCTTGTGATATCTTTACATGCATAATAAAGAACACTCATTTAATTGAGGAAATTTGGCTCTCTTTTTTTGGCCTATTTCCAAAAGTTACATTGGCTGTTAGATTTAAGGAATTTTGATGACTTTGAATTTAAGCTTGATACATTTATACACCATCACAAACAAATTAAATGGTTCAGCATATTCAGGGTTTAATTCTAGGGTTTATAAAGGTTGATTATGTGCTTTTGTAGGGCAATTAGTCAGATCTTTTGGTTAACATTTGCTAAAGGTTTAGATTTGCAACATTCAAGTTTCAGAATGAACCTGGCTCAACATTCAAATTTCCAAACTTCAGGGTGTGCATCTAATTCTTTATTTTTGTTTCCTTAAACCTGATCATGTTTGCCGGAGTGAGTTATCGGTTGCAAAATCTCCTTTTGCCATTGAAAAAAAAGGCAACATTGGACAACTGAGAGACTGACATCTACAGCTTTCAGTCTCAGATTGAACATGTGCAATGGAGGACCTATATTCCAATTTTGTCCTTTTTTTCTTTCTTTTCTTTTTAGTGAGTTGCAAACAGGTGATCCTCTATAAATGGCTGTCTTTTGGGGGAAAAGGATATGGTCCATATCTTTCAAGTTAGCATGAAACTTCGCTATATTGACTAATCCCAATGTGGGAACGGCCAACAATTTCCGAATCCGGATTCTGATGATATTCATTGAACCATCATTTAAAATTTAAACTCAACCAACTTTGCTCGTCTGGTTATTTGGGCGAACCTTAAAGCATACATCTACCCTTTTCCATTGGAATTTCATAAAATTTCATATCAATCCATTAAGATTTTCATGCAAATTCCCGTTCGATATTTTAACTTCAAGTCTCATTTTTTTTATTTGTGACTATTCACAAGTAATTGTCCAAGATTTTGATCAACAATTCTATGACTGATATGAGCCAAGCATCTCCAAGTAGAATGGCTCTACATATATCTAGAACAAGTATTTATCTTTCCAATTTGGTTTATAAATTTTAGTATCAATTAAATCTGATTATATGCTCTCCAACTATATGATAAATCTTGCCTTTATTCATGATGCTACCGAGGTTAAGGTTCATTGCCAGACTGTTTGGTGTTGAGGTGTTCTTTTATTAATATCAGAATACAAACCGCTCCCTTGATATCTGACATGCGACAGTCTTGTCGTCCTGCTTTCTTTACAGATTGGTTGGATATACGGATCTGTCACAGAAGATATTCTGTCAGGATTTAAGATGCACTGCCGTGGGTGGAGATCAATTTACTGCATGCCATTGAGACCAGCTTTCAAAGGATCGGCACCCATCAATCTCTCTGATCGTCTGCACCAGGTTCTTCGCTGGGCTCTTGGGTCTGTTGAGATCTTCCTGAGCCGACACTGCCCGCTTTGGTATGGATTCGGAGGTGGCCGTCTCAAATGGCTTCAAAGATTGGCCTATATAAATACTATTGTCTATCCATTCACATCCCTCCCTCTTCTTGCTTACTGCTCCTTACCTGCCATCTGTTTGCTCACTGGGAAGTTTATCATTCCAACGGTAATTCGCTGTCTTATAATGTGCTATTGTTGCCACAGATCGCCATTCAAAAGCATCATTGACTTAAATTTTGGTAATAAAATCTTACCATATTTGTTGAGTTGCTGATAGTGTTTTCTGCTTCCTTTCTTGATTATTGCAGCTTTCAAATATTGCTAGCGTCTGGTTTCTTGGGCTTTTTATCTCCATCATTTTGACGGGCGTTCTGGAGCTTCGGTGGAGCGGTGTGAGCATTGAAGACTGGTGGCGTAATGAACAGTTCTGGGTGATTGGAGGTGTCTCTGCACATCTCTTTGCAGTCTTTCAGGGATTTCTAAAGATGGTGGCAGGCCTTGACACTAATTTCACTGTAACAGCAAAAGCTTCGGATGACGCTGAGTTTGGCGAGCTCTATGTGTTCAAGTGGACGACACTCCTAATTCCTCCGACAACCCTTCTCGTTGTGAATCTTGTGGGTGTTGTTGCAGGATTTTCCGATGCACTTAACAGTGGCTATGAAGCTTGGGGGCCTCTTTTTGGGAAAGTATTCTTTGCTTTATGGGTGATACTACATCTTTATCCATTCCTCAAGGGTCTCATGGGGAGGCAGAACCGCACCCCACCATCGTTGTGCTGTGGTCAGTGCTATTGGCATCAGTTTTCTCCCTTCTCTGGGTTAAGATTGATCCATTCCTGAGTAACTCAGACGGTACCACATCCGAAGGTTGCATTTCTATCGATTGTTGAGCTTTTCAAGATGTAGATGAAACTTGATGTCTTTATTGTGTCAGGTTAGCTTTCAGAATATAATGGCTTCCAATAAGAAAATTTTTCTGATCGGTATGCGGAGATCAACTTAATTTTTATCTAGTGCAAGAGTTCTGGCCAGTTTGTAACAAACTGTACTTAGTCTGTTTTTATGCACTTTTAAAATTCAATATATATATATATAAATGCCAATGCAGAGATGGTAAGTTTCTGCAAGGAAAATAGTTATTATTCGAAGTCCAACACGTCATTTACTAAAAGAACCATCACCTTAATTTGTTTGTGAGATCAGGTATGGCACGCTTTTGATCGCATTACTCCAGATCAAGCCAACGCCAAGGTCAGGTTGTTTAGATACTGAAGATCCATTCCATATTCCAGAAATCTATTTGCGTTCGGTGGTCGCACAGATTGTAGTGGGGCTGAGGCATGCTTCCAAAAGACCAACATTCCCCGCCTTTCCAACGCCATTGCAAAATGGCGAACCGACTGGCACCAGTACTTTGGATCCAAATATTTCATGATTTCTCGCACTATAATTCCACACTTTACGTCTTCGTAAAGCAGGGGAAAATATCCTGACTCCACCGAGACATCGTGATACCAGAACTTTCTGAGTAATATATATTTTTTCGTCCTCGACCTAAAGATGTGAAACAGCTGGAAGGTCTAGGCCTCATGGCGAGCGTAGTGGAGTCTCGCGTCATAAATAGAAACCTCTTGGCTCTTGCCTTGTGTGGTCGAGAGTTGCGTCCAATTTCGGCTTGACCGACAAAAACCAGACGTTCTCAGAATCTTGGTTTCGATTAGCCGCCGGGTCGTGTCTGCCAACGCCTCTGGTTGCATCGCAGAATTACGAAATAAAATGACCATCATATATTTGCTAAATTATAAATTATCAACTAATTTTTAAAATTTTAATAAATACATGTCATCCATCGAAAGCAACATACAGATCTGATTGACACCGACGGTCTTTATATCCGGTCAAACGTAGTTTATTCCCATCAAAGCAAACAAAGGTATCCAAAACTGACACTTCAGTGAGAAACAGGATGTTAAAGAGAAAAGAATTAGAAATGCTGCTAAGAACATGATAAAGGTATAGAAGAACGATAATTCCAGCACTAAGATGCCGCACATTCCATAAATTAACATCCATAACAATGAATTTAATTGGGGGGGAAGGATGAGAATTACAGAGAGAGAGAGAGACCAGATGCTTCTCTATCACTAGTGTGTAAACGCTATACTCATCTCAACTCGCACCACAGCTACAAAACCCATGACACAATAAAACAAAGTAACAAAGAATAGCTCTAAAACCATTAACCCAACTCTTAAAAATAAAAGAGAGGAGAAGAAAAGAAAACTTCGAAGCCATTACCGATTCTTCATCCTCCTCTCAATCCTCTAACCTTCTTCATCGGCACATCCTGGAGAGGCAAACCAGGAAGATCACCAAGAAGACCAAGCACGACAGGCCGATCGCCACCCCAAGAACAAGCATGCTCGGCCCATGGTGGCCCCCGCTGCTCTTCCTTTCGCTCTCGTTGTCACCATCTTCGCCATCGTCGTCAGAGGAGTCGGGGTCCGACCTCGAGGACTTGTCGGGTGGCGGCGATACCGGCTGCCCGTATTTGTCGCAGGGCGCGATCCCGAGCTTCATCTTAGATGAAAGCAGAGTGTGGTTGTAGCAGAGATTGCTGTTACCGCCCACTTGAAGACCTCCAGCCTTTTAATGGAGGTGGCATTGAAGGGGATCACCCCTTGGAAGTTGTTGTTCTCCAAATTTAGGAACGTTAGCTCCTTCATCTCTGACAAGAACCTCGGGATGCTGCCATTGAACTGGTTCGAGCTCAGATCGAGGTGGGTGAGGTTCGAAAGCTGGGAGAGTGAGCTCGGGATGGGGCCGGAAAGGGAGTTCTGAGAAAAAGTGGCGTTTTTGAGAAAGACCATATCGCCGATCGAGTCGGGGAGGGTTCCGGTGAGGGCATTGGAGCTGAGATTGAGGGTCTCGAGGTAGCCGAGGACGGAGATGGTGCTGGGGATGGGGCCTTTGAGGGAGTTGAAGGAGAGATCGAGGTGGACGAGGTCGACGGCGTGCCAGTGGTGGGGTAGGCCGCCGGAAATGTTGGTGCGGGAGATGGTGAGGGAGCGGAGGTGGCTCATCTGAGAAAGGATGACAGCGGGGCCGGAGGCGGAGACGGGGACGTCGACGACGGTGAGGTTGGTGAGGTTGGCGAGGCGGGAGAGCCAGACGCCGTTGAGGCGGCGGAGGGAGGAAACGCAGGAGAAGGAGTGGAGGGAGGAGGCGAAAGAGGCGGGGAGGCGGCGGGGGGCGGGGATGGGGCAGCGGATGAGGGAGAGGGAGCGGAGGGTCGAGAGAGCGCTGAGGGCGGTGGGGAGAGTTCGACGTCCGGGGAGCAGTTGGCGAGGCGGAGGGAGATGAGGTGGCGGAAGGGGGCGGCCCCGTCGCAGGCGGTGGCGTTGTCGTGGGGGGAGGGGAGGATGCAGGGGTCCCGGGTTGTGGAGAGACCGATTGACTGCAGGGCCGTCAGCTGCCGAGGGTCTAGCGTCGACCGCCCACCGCCGGCAACCGGAGCGGCGGGCCCCCGCGCGGCGCCCCGGGCGGCTGGCGAGGGTCTTGGGCTCGGAGAGGGGGAGGAGGCGTTGGAGTGGGCGGCGTCGCCTCCGGTCCCAATGTAGGACAAGGCAAGGAGCATTAAGATGACAAGAAAACGAGGGACTTTGAGATCCATGGCTCTCTTAGTTTCAGAGAGAGAGAGAGCTTCTCTTTTGGTGAGTGGAGAGCAGAGAGTGAGAGCTGAGAACTGAGACCAGCGTAGAGAGAGAGAGAGAGAGAGAGAGATCCCTTTAAAAGCAGTGTTATTCTAGGGTTACGTGGAGGACCCAGCGCTACCCAAAAAAAAGAAAAAAATGATGATGGTACGTTACCGATCCCGATCGGAGAAAGGTCAAGAGGGGTGAAGGATGACCGTTTGATCAGAGTTGCCTTTGGCTATTCCTCGATGGTCAGTGGATAAGAGCCGTCCGGTTAATATTAAAGGTGCCGAGAAGGTGCCGGTCTGGGGTTGTGATCGGTGGGTGCATTTATGCATCGAGATAAAAGGTAGGTAGTACGATGCGTTGTGAGGTCCATGAGAATGCTCGCAAGGGGGTTTAATTTGAGGAATGTTTAGTTAATTATATATTTATCGAAGGTTTTGAAATAATTACCATTACGAGCCATGTTGAGGAATGTTTGATTAATTATACATTTATTGGAGGATTTGAAATAATAATAATAATAAAATAATAGCAGGCCATGTGTATGCCGTTGAGACTAATCAGTGGAGATTCACTGACGCGTGAGACCCACTTTTGACTTGATGGCGATGTCGGCGTCCGACCGCTGGGATCTGGTGCTGTGCCGGTGGGAGCTCGCCTTCAGGGAGAAAAAGAAAAAGAAAAAGAAAAGCTTGGCGTCTGGTGGCTTGGGCTGGTGGATAGGCTTGGGCTGGTGGGTAGTGCGGGCTACGCGACAAGGGACCATCCTTTCCCTGGCAACAAGAGATCAAGCGGCCAGACGTGAAGTTGGCACGGATGTCTGCTCTCCAACACGTCCAGCGCAGTGGATAAACTACAGTGTCATGATTTAGTTGGACTGCTTTGAGAAATTTGAAGATATATTTATATAAAGGATTTCATTTGTATGATATCACGCATCCAGTTTTGATGTTTATTTTCTACGTTGCAGAGGCCAAAGACAAGACCAATTGATCGTATGACAAGGTTGATGAGAATGTCTCACAAACCATGTCTTCGTAGCTATTTTAGTCAGTTATCTTTGCTCATGTTTGGATACTGATCAACAGCGAAACGGAGGTAAATAGATTTCATCGTTAGCAAGTATCTTTGGATGAACTAATCATTGATTAAAATTATCCACTATTTGATTGATATTTTCTGAATTAGTGGAAATAAGTTGCAGAAAAATTTGTCAAAGAAAAGACAGTTAAGTACTTCATTTCAAACCTCCCATGAAATTAACTAGGATAAGCAACTTTTGTTGTTGCCAAATCATCTTTCTTGAACGGATGTCTGACGAAGATGGGCCTGAGGATGCTCCTACGCTTCGTCTTAGACTGAGATTCTACAAAAAAGTTTTCATGAATCAGTTATTCTGACGGAACCCTCCGACGGTCAAGTGAGTGGTTTGAAAAATAATAGTCAATCTCCTTTTGTTTGGGAGTTCGCTAGAAACTTAGAGAAATTCTTGGAGTTGGAAAAGTTGAAGTCCCTCCTCTCATTATGAGCGAAGGTTCTTATACCTGGTCGGAGGGCACTTCTTACCCCTTTTTGGGCGATTGTTGATTCTGAGACATCATGGTCTGGTATAGGGCGAACGATAAGGCCAACAGCGGCAGGGGTATCCATTCAGCGACCTGTCATGTCTGGCGGATCACCTCCTGGTCTGACCTGAACAGCTACGATCGATTGGTGAGCCAAGTCTCATTAGAAATAGCGTTGCAGGCAATAGATAGGCCAGGTCTTGTCGGACGTGCACCATAGTTGGTTGGCGGGTCACATGGGGCCGCAGATGGACCACGTGGGACCGAAGTAGGTAGTGGGCCATGTGGGCGCCATGATCGGCACTAGAGTCGGTCTTGAGGGCTGACGCTGGAGTCGATCTTGGGGCCAACGCTGGAGTCGATCTTTGTGCCAATACTGGAGTCAGTCTTGATGCCGACACTAGAGTCGGTCTGGGGGCCAACGCTGGAGTCAATCTTGAGGGCCGATGCTAAAGTCGGTGCTGGAGACAGAGGTGACCCGACTTTAATTTTTAATTTTGCCTCCATCAGTCAGCTTCTTCTGTTAACTATAACGTGGCTTGATTAGCTACATCATATGCCCCCCGCTCCTGAGCTCGTGCGGTTTTTCTCTCGCCGAGTAAGAGGAGCATAGACTTTCAGTATCTTCAACCCTTGTCTTTAATGGTGGGCACGTGCCTCCCCTTGAGGGATCAAATCCTTTTTATTTAAGGGAGCATGGAATGTTGTACCACCGCCATATAGGGGATTCTTTCTCTGAAACTGAAGAGATTTTCTTTAGAACCGAGGCCACCTCTCTCGGATAAAGTGACAGCCATCATTGCGGTGATGTCGTTGGCATCATTGGCCGTAGATCCCGCCTTTACGCTCCTGATCGAGGCATCTTGTCTCGGGCGGACGAGATCATGCGATGGTTGGGATACGCCTTTAATAGGGGGCCTCCATGTGGTGGATCGAATCGGGTGGGATGATTCAAAATGTGGGCATAAAGGGGGATCGTCCGTGTCCTTGGGCTTTTTGTGCACCCGAAGCCTTCCTGCCTTCTTCTGAAACCCGAGTCCTCGGAGCCCTTCTTCTTCGAAACCCTGTGTCTATTGTCACTGTCTCTCTTTCTACTCCAGGATAGTTCCTTTGACTCCTCTTCATCTTCTTCCTTATGGCCCCCGATAGAAAAGGCAAGAAACCTATAGTAGCCTCCCCATCCTCGTCCTCCTCCGAGGATAGGATTCCTCTGACCCAGCTGCGGGCGATGGATGGGATCTCGATCTGGGGCCCTTTGTCGACCGTAGCACCACCCCCACCGGTAGCGCCACCATGTAGGGCTGGTCAGGCCTCTTCTCCGGTTGTTGCTCTCGCCTTGGCGGGACCGGAGAGGATTGCCTCCAGTATGACTCTAGCGGACATAGAGTCCCTTAGGGATACCTATAGGATTCCCGAGGATGTCCGACTGTCTGCCTTGGACCCAATGATAGGATGACCTTCGGTCCTTCTAGTGGGATCGTTCTATACGAGAAGTTCTTCTAGGCAGGCCTTTGGCTTTCTCTCTATCCATTCATCGTCAACCTACTCTACAAGTATCCGCTGACATCAGCACAGTTGGTCCTGAACTCTTTTCGGACCATTTGTGCCTTTATGGTGCTATGTGGTTACCTCGGCATAGTGGGTCGAGTGTCTTTGCTCCATAGTCTTTATACTATTCACTGTTAGTCCGACACCGGATGGTGGTTGTTCACACCCAGACCTGGCCGAGCCCTCAAACTGAACCTTTCCTCGTCCATCAAAAGGTAAAAAATCCGATTCTTTTTTGTACATATCTAGGGAGTGAGGCGAAGCTAGGGGAACCCAAACTTGGAGCCAAATAAAAACTCGGTGGTGGTTCCAAAGGACAGGGAGGTATTTGAATAGTTATTGTCCTCCCAGGTTCCTCTATGTTGAGAGCTCTTGTCAGAGGAAAATCTTCATTATGCAGGTCTGGCCCCAGGCGACAGTAAGTGCCTGCGTTCTTCTCTTCTTCTGCTCCCCCCTTTTTCTTCTTTTTTTTTTGGCTGACTAGCTCTTGGCACATGCAGACATGAGGATCTCTGCTGACGCCGTGAAGAGGGCGATAAGGAAGAGGAAGGGGAATGTTAGCGGCGATGCCGGAATGTCAGAGAAAAGGCCTCGTTCTCGATCTCCGCCTTCCCCTCCACACGAGCACTAGGCAGACCAGGGGCCTGCCCCACCAATCGACCTTATCGCTGAGTTGCCCCCAGCGGAGACGAGGGCCGAGGGGGTCCCCCCAACAGTGGAGCCGGTCTCGGAGGAAGGCCCGCCAGTAGGAGAGCAGGCGGGCGAGGAGGGTCCGACGGCGACGAAGTCAACGATGGAGGAGACCACTGCCCGACGAGGAGGATGCGAAGAGGCACCGCCCGCCACTGGCTCTATCCTAGCGACCTCGGCATCGGCTGGGTCCTTGGAGGTAGGTGGGATGAGGGCAATCCCATCGCGGCCATCTCTCATGAACCATGGCCGTGCGACAGAACGGTTGTTGGCCCAAACATACCTGCCGGAGTTTCGAGAAGAGCTCCGACACCAGCGCGCCACAGACTTCTTTCGAGACACCTTCTCGGCCCTACTTTGGGTAAGCATCTTGTTGTCTTTAGAAGGTTTTCATGTTACATTGAATGCTGACAAGGGTCTTCTTTGTGCAGTTAGTAAACTCCATATTTACCGCCCGAGACATTGCCCTCCAAGCCAACGCCACCCTCTCCCGCGCTCAATGGAACGCCTCCGTCGTCGAGGCCCGAATCAAGAGGGCTAAGGGCGCCTTAGTGACGGCCCATGCCGAGCAGATAGAGGAGCTCGAGGAGGCAAAATGCCAAGCAGCGGCTGAGCACGAGCACGCTCGGGTTGCCAAGGCGAAGTTGGACGATGCGATGGCGAGGCTAGACGCACGTAACATCCAGCTTCACTCCCTTACTTTGAAGGTGAAGGCGGCCGAGCTGCGGGCCAACGATGTGGAGGAAATCGCCCGAATGGTCGATGCAAGGGCAGCCGAGATGGAGGTAGCGGCTCGAGTTGCCAAGGAGAGGGCGGCTGCGGCTGAGAGAGAGCCACCGAGGCAGTGGAGCGCTACCGAAGCTCCGTTGCCTTCGAGGATGATTTGGGGGTAGATGCTGGAGTCAGTATTGAGGGCCAACGCTGTAGTCGGTCTTGATGCTGACGCTGGAATCGGTATTGAGGGCCGACGCTGGAGTCGGTCTTGATGCTGACGCTGGAGTCAGTCTTGAGGGCCGACGCTGGAGTCAGTCTTGAGGGCCAACGTTGAAGTCGATGTTGGAGACAGAGATGACCCGACTTTAATTTTTGATTTTGCCTTCATCAGTCAGCTTCTTTCGTTAACTATAACGTGGCTTGATCAGTCATATCAACTTTCAAAGTTTTTTTTTTGTTGACATCGATTAAATTGATAACCTATGTTAACAAACTTTTATCCAACAATGAGAATAGATCTTTCAAAGTCTGATGCATCCTGAAGAATTAGATCCCATGAAGACATGAAAATTCTCACAAGCTTATTGAAATTTACCATCATAATTGAATAAAATATAATAATTTAGAAGGCAAATAAAATGTTAGCTAACTCTACAATTATACTCAACTCAACTCTTTTAAGCCTTTTTTTTTCAACTATATAAGGTTGGCTACATGAATCTGCTTCCTCCACTCTATAATTATATAAATTCAAAATGTAAAAAATAGAAATTTAATATTTTTAATGAGTATAATTTTTTTAGGTTTAGAATATAGAACTGAACCTTACTGCCATCAAAGTGGTAAAGACATTGTAAAGATATTTAAATTGAGAGATATAAAGGAAGAAGCTTATGAGAAGAGAAAAAAGAAAATAAACAAATAAAAAAAAATATAATATACTTTGATAAACTATTTGCGTAATCACATCAACCACAATAAGCATAAATGAATTGTACTGACATCACGATGTCAATTACAATGTGTCCATCTCAACCTAAAATTGCAGTGATTAATTAGTTATCATGATCCCTGCTCTCTTGGTTGGTTGCCTTTGTTTAATAGAGCTCCTATCAGCTAATGAAATAGTTCATTTCATTTATGCCGACCCGAGCATTGCGGTCCACCATGAAGCGTAGGTAATGATAGGAGCACAAATAAAACAAAATTATGGGCTAGAAGACAAAAGACGGCTCAAATAATATATTTTCTATCAATGTAAATCATCCATCAACCTATTTACAGATATCTACTAGGTGCCCATAATTTTCATTTATTTATTTCATAAGTCCTCTCTCTCTCTCTCTCTCTCTCTCACCTTTTTTTTTTTTTTCTTCTTTTCTTGTTGCTTGTATATTTTGCTTGTCCACTAAGAGTAGAACATGCTGCCAGCCTGTGATCAATCATAAATGGAAGGCAGCATCATGAAAGGGCGTTATGCGATCTTATTCCCATGGGCGGAGTGATTAGATTAGTGAACAAAGTTTATGGAATCCGGCCCATGGATGCCTTGGGCGTTCTCCTCTCACGCACCCATATACCCTCCTTATTTTTAGCGTACTCTATGTTCGTTGGTAATACGAACATGTCAGCTAGTAATACATCATTTCTAAGGCTGCAAATGAGTTAATTAACCCATGACCCTCCCTTGCTCCGACTGATTAGGCACAATCTGAGACATATTTAAAAACCTATGAATCAGATTAGATTTGATAAGTAGATCAAACCTATGAATTGACTCTTATATCTTTTGGCTCAACCTATCTCGAACTTGGTTTAGCTTAATCCATTAATATTAATTATATAAATATTTTTTTACTCCAATTATCTTCATTAATTCATTGAATGAACTCTCGTTTAAACTAATTCTTTTTTTTATCTCAATAAATAAATATCTTTTTATTTTTTATTTAATTATATCTATATATGTCTATTTTATTATTTATTTGAGTATATCTTAATTATTTATAATAGCTTCAAGTATATTAATAACTATTTTAAATATCATAATTTATAAATTTAAAAATAATTATTTACTTGGATAAAATTAAAAGTTTTTGAATAAAAAATTAAATTTAAGTTGGCTTTTTTTTTAATCTTATTTAAATTTTTTAATAAATCTATATTTAATTATGAATTATTAGATTTTAACTATAAAATAATAGTTAGATGCTTGATTCAAATGCAAACATAACCTGATTTAATCTGAACCCAAGCATCAATAATTTATATTGGACTCGAGTCATACTTGATCTGAATAAAGGTATCAAACATATCGAGCGGCCTATAACATGGCTTAGCCCGTTAAGAAGTAAGCCATGCAAGCATCGCGCGAGTGCTAGAGTACCCATCTAGGGCTGGCATGGTATGCCTCTCTAGACTGTGCTAGCACGTTAGCCCAAGTTAAGTTAGCATAATAGCATGACCCAAGCACACCTAGCTCGCATGGGTGAGCCTACAAAAAAAGACTTGAATACTCCTTTTAATGGCTAAAAACAACTAGTTTGGGATCTATTTCTATCTATTTATAAAAAAAAATCTTTTTTTTTCCCTTTTTAGCAGCAAAAAGGTATAGTTTTCAAGGATATTCTCTTTTCTTACTCAAAAAAACCTATTTGATATTCTTAACAGTTATAAACAACCAGTTTACAAGGTTAGTTGAAACATTTAAAGACTCTCCAACCCTTATAAATACCCTCAATCCCTCTTTTTCATCTCATGCAAAATCCTAAGCTCTTCTAAACTCTCTTAAACCCTTTTAAACTTCCTATATGTTCTTGTAATTCTTCTAATCTCTTTAGTCTCTAAAATGTCTAGTGCTAGTAGCTATTACTTACTCCATAAGATTTTTGGGCTCAATAGTAACACGAAAGATTATGAGATTGATTTTGGCACACCACAGTTATTAACAAAATCTAGTGCCTTCGACCCCAATAATGTCATTAGTGCCACCTCAAGCATTAGATCCAAGTCTAAATCAAAGATTTTGATGGTACTTTATCATTATGAAGATCGTTAGCAAGAGAGTCCAAGCTGTATGTAAAATTTATTAGAAGAACTATAGCTATGATATTTTAGAAAAGGCTGGTTACCTGGCCTAATACTAAAAAAAAATAAAAATGCTCATGATTTTACTTAAGCCCCAATTAAATTCGTGTTCGATAGTGAGTTATCAATTTTTTTATTTACAAGAATTAAATAGGAAATAATTATTGAAATTAATTTTAAGTACTGAAATGTTTTTTTTAAAAATCCATGTTTTAAAAATATATTACAATTACCTTAAATACTGCATATAAAAATTCTTCAAAACACACAATTTTTTAATTTTTTTAAATATAAAAATTTTTGTTTTATATTTTTTAAATTTTGATGGTAGAATAGCTATACATTTGATATGCAAACTAACAGTTTTAACTTATATTTGTATTACCACATATTTTATTGATAGTGATTGCGTAATACAAGAATAAATTTTTAGTTTTAAATTAATTGAATATCCATACAATGCCACTATTATCTATAATTATATCATGCAAACTATATGTGAATATCATATGCATGACAAATTTTTTTTGATTAGTTTAGATATTGCTTTTAATAATAATGTTACTTTTGAGTTACTCCAATAGTACTTGTATCCCATCTCAGATGAAAAATTATTTCATATAAGATGTGTATGAAACATTATGAGTTTAATTATACCAAATGGCTTAACAATTATTGAATAATATACAAATAAAGTTAGAGATGAATTTGATTATACCAAATGTAACACCCATGGTAAACAAAAATATAAATATTTTTATTAGAAGTAAAATATAAATAACATTCTATATATTTAATATTATAATTATGTTTTAAAATAAAGATATTATGGCTGATTTCATAAAAATTTACTTCCTCAATGAACCAATATTAGATTTTCACTAGAATAGTTGTAATGCTATTGTAAAGTTTGTGGAATGTTTCTATGAAAGTATTAATATTTTACCGGACATTATTATCTCATCTCCTGATTTGTGATAAATCAATAATATTACTATTTATTTTTTAAATTACAAAAATGAGAAAGACTCTAAAGATATAATTATATTAATGAAATTAAAATTTAATAAATATGAAGAAGAAATTTTATATTTCATTGTTTAGTTTTGATTATAGAACTGGCAATTTAATTAGAAGAAAATTATGATGATATGACACATGAAGTTGGTTGAAATAAAATTAAAGATGAAATTATTAATTCATAATATATGATTAAAAGTATAATAAAGGTAAAAAGTCCTCTACTTTAGGACCAAGTCCAAGTAGCAGTGGGGCCAATAACGTTGATAAAAAATAAAATATTTTTATTCAAAAAAAATTAAGATGTGCAACTCCATCATTGATTTAACTTTTTATTTAAACAATAATTTTATAAATTTTCTAACTTAAGATAAGTCAAATAATTTTGATATTTTGATCTATTAATGAATATATGTGAGTAATTATTCTATGTTTGCTACTATAACCAACGTTTTACTAACTCCTTCGGCATCCATA
Organism: Calamus simplicifolius; assembly: GCA_900491605.1. Classification (NCBI taxonomy): domain Eukaryota; kingdom Viridiplantae; phylum Streptophyta; class Magnoliopsida; order Arecales; family Arecaceae; genus Calamus; species Calamus simplicifolius. Next base: position 1,210,632 of record UESW01004255.1, read on the forward strand.
ATAACATTAAAACCAAAAAGATGAGTACTTATAATAGAAGTTGATTGATATATGATAAAAAGAAGATGTTGATTTATCAAGGAGCTAATTGAAATTTGTTGAGGGATAAAATCGTTATTGCATTATTGACCGCTCACGTTAGCGACGTGCCTAATCCAAATGCCCTGCTTGCTAGCTGGCTAGCTGGCGCGACATTCTAGCAACAAGCGTCTTCTCATAACGAAGAAAGAGAATAAGAGGGAAAAAAGGGCCACTTTATGGGTTCTCCAAAGGGCCACCTCATTAATATCCAGAAGTCAAGTCAATAGGTTGGAGCATTTAATGGTGCAGAAACGGTCATAATGACTTGGCATAGAATAAAAGAAAGGAGAAAGCATGCCTCTGCACTCAAGCCCCGCCTCATTTAGGCCGAGCCATGCCTCGGCGCTCTCATTCAGGCAAGCTTCATAGCTCGGCTAGCCTCAGCCTCGGCCAGCCTCGGCCTCCGGAACCACGCTATTTCTCTTGCACCAAGGCATTTATGGCCTCATAAAGGCCATGTGCATCTACATGCTTTAAGGCATTTAATGCCTTATTTCTTTTGTCATTAAGGCATTTATGGCTGCTACGTTGGCCCCTTGGCACCTAACCATGGTGACCGAACCACCGTTCAAAATACCTCTACAGAATCTGGCACGTAAGAATTCGAATCAACTATAACTGAATAAGATTTCAGGCAGCGAATCATGCCCAGAGGTAGCCTAGGACCCGCAAGAGTGGCCTAGGTCCATGTGATCATTAAACCTCATGGCATCAACTAGCTCTCCCAGCCATCGATCCTCTAACTGACAAGATACGGATCCTCTAACTGACAAGATACGGATCCTGCTGGCATCATAACAAACTCAATTCGGATCTCAACGGCTTTCAGACCCACGATGCCTCCAAGCAGTCAGGTGACCCTCTATAAATACGACCATCTTCCTACTTCTAAGGTACAGGCCATCTTTTTACACACTTGCTCACTCCTTTCCGCCATTAGCGCTCTGCTCAGAGCCCTCGAGAGGCCACCCTGGAGAGACTCTTCAGCGAGAGCCTTCTCCCCATTTTTGTTGGTTGCCGATCTCCACTGACTTGAGCATCGGAGGGTCTTCCGCAGAGGGCCACCCCCAACGCCTCTCGCGTAAGGACTGTTTTGCAGGTCCACCCAGGAGGAGCTCGATCGCGCCCGAGTCGGAGGACAGATTTCAGCAGCAACAAATTGGCGCTAGAGAAAGGGCCCTCAAGTCCCATAAACTTGTGATCCAGGAGATAAGGGTCTCGATCTTGAAGAGAACCCCTCCAATGGCCAATCGAAGAAAGGCTACTTCCGAAGCCCGGGACCAGGTCATCTCCCAAAGATCTGATCCGGTGAGCAGTGTGGCGCTGCCACCACCACCAGTTGAGACTCTATCACCACTAGCGGCCCCAGTGACCCAGGACCAGTTTGTCATACTGGTCCAGCAAGTCCAAGCACTGACCCATTTGATTTAGGGACGCCATGAAGCTCCCCATCCAGCTGCTCCTGCTCTGCATCTTCTTGAGGGAGCCGCGGACCCCACTCGTCGTCCTAAGGGAGCTGGGCCAGCCTTGCAAGTGGTCTACAGCAAGGATCTTCCTAGATCTCAATGGGCCCGATCCCTCTCTCCGATGTCCTCTTGCCATGACTGGACGCCGTCTCCGCCTTCTCCCCGCCTCGGCACTATAGCTCGGCTTCCGTACGCACCAAGGCATTTATGGCCTCATAAAGGCCATGTGCCTCTACTTGCTTTAAGGCATTTAATGCCTTATCTCCTTCCATCATTAAGGCATTTATGGTTGCCACGTTAGCCATTTGGCACCTTTTGTATAAGGAAGAATGGCGTCATGAAGCCAAGACAAGGAGTTCTTGACTCCATGCTTTATAGAAGTCCAATGTCTAGCTTCAGCCTCGGCCAGTGGGTCTACCACACCACCCAGAGAGTTCCCATAGGCGAGACCCCGTTCCGAATGGCCTTTGGCACAAAAGTGTCATCCCCGTGGAGATAAGACTCCCCTCTCCACGGGTGGAGAGCTACTCGGAGGAGGCTAACGATGAGCAGCTCCGCACCAACCTCAACTTGGTGGAAGAGATCAGGGAAAAAGCTCGAATCAGAATGGCCGCGTACCAGCAAAGAGTGGCCTGCTACCATGCCTCTAAAGTCAAAGGAAAATCCTTCTCGCCCGGCAATCTTGTCCTCCGAAAAGCATCCGTTTCCAAACGCTGGAGCAAGGAAAGCTCTCTCCAAACTGGGAAGGCCCCTATCAAGTAGCGGAAGTCATTGGACCTGGCACCTACAAGCTCCAGGACCTGAGCGGGAGATCCATTCCCCGGACGTGGAGTTCGGACAACCTCCGCATATATCATCAATAGAGTACGCTCTCTATAAACTTGCCCCATTTACAGCTTTGGCATCTTGTTTCTATTATCCGCGGCACGACCGCTATGGTCGTTTTTTCGAAAAGCCATAATAGAAAACAGATATCATTTATGCATCCATTCTCGGCACAACTGAGCTATCTCCTTGAGCCAAATCTCCGTACCTCGGCTAGGCCGAGCTCTGAGCCAGAGCTACATATCTCGGCTAGGCCAAATTACATTCCACGAAGGCTCGGTATGGCCGAGCGCTCCCGGCACAGCTGGGAGCCGTATGATCTCCAAAGCATCGTTCGGATTCGGGCAGCTTACAAGCCCCGACCAAACCAAACGTCAAAGAAACTTTGTTCGGATTCAGGCAGCTTACAAGCCCCGGCCGGACCAAACAGTCTCCAAAGCTTCATTCGAATTCGGGTAGTTACAAGCCCTACCCGAACCAAACGTCAAAGATACTTCGTTCGGATTCGGGCAGCTTACAAGCCCCAATCGGACCAAACAATCTCCAAAGCATCATTCGGATTCGGGCAGCTTACAAGCCCCGGCCGGACCAGGTGACCTCCAAAATTTCATCCGGATTCGGGCAGCTTACAAGCCCCGGCCGGACCGAACAGCAAAGAAACCTCATTCGGATTCAGGCAGCTTACAAACCCTGGCCGGACCAGGTTACCTCCAAAATTTCATCAAGATTCAGGCAGCTTACAAGCCCCGGTCGGACCAAAGGACAAAGAAACCTCGGTTGGATTCAGGTAGCTTACAAGCCCCGGCCAAACCGAATGATCTCCAAACAGTCTTCGTACCTTGGCCGTGCCAAGTAAAATATAATCTCTACAAATCCTTGGCTGGGCCGAGCGATCTCCGTACCTTGGCAACGCCAAGTAAAATATAATCTTGAAGGCTCGATGACACCGAGTAATTTATTATTTGAAAGCCTCTGTTACAACCGAGTAGCATCTTGGGAAGGCTCAGCAACACCGAGTAAATTAATATTTGGAAGCCTCGGTTACAACCGAGTAGCATCTTGGGAAGGCTCGGCAGTACCAAGTAATTTATTATTTGAAGGCTCGACAACACCGAGTAATTTATTATTTGAAGCCTCTGATGCAACCGAGTAGCATCTTGGAAAGGCTCGACAATACCGAGTAATTTATTATTTGAAGTCTCGGTTACAACTGAGTAGCATCTTGGGAAGGCTGGCAACACCGAATAATTTATTATTTGAAGGCTCGGCAATACCGAGTAATTTATTATTTGAAAGCCTCGGTTACAACTGAGTGATATATTTGAAGCCTCGGCCACAACCGAGTAACATCTTGGGAAGGCTCGGCAACAACCGAGTAATATATTCCTGAAGACTCGGTAACAACCGAGTAATAAATTTCCTGAAAAAAGTATGCCCTTACTAAACTCATTCTTGTTCATTGAATTAAATTTAGCTTTTGAAGGCCTGCAAAATTCATATGACTCTCTTTGAAAGCTACAATGAGAAGTAGGTCATATAAATCCTCGACCGGGCCGAGCGATCTCCGTATCTTGGCAGCGCCAAGTAAAATATAATCTCTACAAATCCTTGACCGGGCCGAGCGATCTCCGTACCTTGGTAGCGCCAAGTAAAATATAATCTTGAAGACTCGGTAACACTGAGTAATTTATTATTTGAAGGCTCGATAATACTGAGTAATTTATTATTTGAAAGCTCGGCAACACCGAGTAATTTATTATTTGGAAGCCTCGGTTACAACCGAGTAGCATCTTGGGAAGGCTCGGCAACACCGAGTAATTTATTATTTGAAGGCTCGGCAACACCGAGTATTTATTTTTTGAAGGCTCAGCAACAACCGAGTAATAAATTTCTTGAAGGCTCGGCAACAACAGAGTAGCAAATTTCTTGAAAGCTCGACAACAACGAGTAATTTATTATTTGAAGGCTCGGCAACACCGAGTAATTTATTATTTGGAAGCTTCGGTTACAACCGAGTAGCATCTTAGGTAGGCTCAGCAACACCGAGTAATTTATTATTTGGAAGGCTGGTTACATCTGAGTAGCATCTTGGGAAGGCTCGGCAATACCGAGTAATTTATTATTTGAAGGCTCGGCAACAGTAATTTATTATTTGGAAGCCTCTGTTACAACCGAGTAGCATCTTGGGAAGGCTCGACAAGACTGAGTAATTTATTATTTGAAGGCTCGGCAATAGTAATTTATTATTTGGAAGCCTCGGTTACAACCGAGTAGCATCTTGGGAAGGCTCGGCAGCACCGATTAATTTATTATTTGAAGGCTCGGCAACAGTAATTTATTATTTGGAAGCCTCGGTTATAACCGAGTAGCATCTTGGGAAGGCTTGGCAGCACCAAGTGATTTATTATCCAAAGCCCCGGCCAGAGCCGAAGTGCGTATCAAAAGCCTCAGCCAGAGCCGGAGTGCATCTCTTATTATCCAAAGCCCCGGCCAGAGCCGAAGTGCGTATCAAAAGCCTCGGCCAGAGTCGGAGTGCATCTCTTATTATCCAAAGCCCCGGCCAGAGCCGAAGTGCGTATCAAAAGCCTCGGCTAGAGCCGGAGTGCATCTCTTATTATCCAAAGCCCTGGCCAGAGCCGAAGTGCGTATCAAAAGCCTCTGCCAGAGCCGGAGTGCATCTCTTATTATCCAAAGCCCTGGCCAGAGCCGAAGTGCATATCAAAAGCCTCGGTCAGAGCTGGAGTGCATCTCTTATTATCCAAAGCCCCGGCCAGAGCCAAGTGCATATCAAAAGCCTTGGCCAGAGCCGGAGTGCATCTCTTATTATCCAAAGCCCCGGCCAGAGCCGAAGTGCGTATCAAAAGCCTCGGCCAGAGCCGGAGTGCATCTCTTATTATCCAAAGCCCCGACCAGAGCCGAAGTGCGTATCAAAAGCCTTGGCCAGAACCGGAGTGCATCTCTTACTATCAAAAGCCTCGGCCAGAGCCGGAGTGCATCTCTTACTATCAAAAGCCTGGGCCAATCCGAGTGATACAGCACTAAAGCTTCGTCCCAGTCGAATAATTTATCGGACACTCTAGCGCAACTAAAGCGCCTTATTTTACTTCAGCAAAAGGGCCGCCCAGGCCTTTCTCTAACCTACACAGAGATAAACACTTCTCTACATAGGATCGAATAACATGTTCCCCAAATAAGATTGCTCCAGAATTCTACTCCCTATATCCGAAGTTACACTTCGAACTAGGGAGTGGGGGGCATGTATTGAGGGGTAAAATCATCATTGCATTGTTAACCGCTCACATTGGCGATGGGGTCACACCCAATCCAAATGCCCTGCTTGCCGGCTAGCTAGTTGGCACACATTCTAGCAACAAGCGTTTCCTCGTTACGAAGAAAGAGAACAAGAGGGAAAAAAGGGCCACGTTATGTGCATGGGTTCTCCCAAGGCCACATCATTAATATCCAGAAGTAAAGTCAATAGGCTGGAGCATTTAATGGTGCAGAAACGGTCATAATGACTTGGCATGGAGTAAAAGAAAAGAGAAAACATGCCTCGCCATTCAAGCCCCACCTCATTCAGGCCGAGCCATGCCTCGGCGCTCTCATTCAAGCTTCATAGCTCGGCCAATATAGCTCATCGGCCAACATAGCTCGGTCAGCCTTAGCCTCAACATAGCTCGGCCAGCCTCAGTCTCGGCCAACATACCTCGGCCTCCGCAACCACGCTATGTCTCTTGCACCAAGGCATTTATGGCCTCATAAAGGCCATGTGCATCTACTTGCTTTAAGGCATTTAATGTCTTATCTCCTTTCGTCATTAAGGCATTTATGGCTGCCATGTTGCCCTTGGCAACTACCTCTATGGAACCATGGTGACCGAACCACAGCGTTCAAAATACCTTTACGGAATCCGGTGCATAAGAATTCGAATCAACTATAACTAAATAAGATTCCAGGCGGCGAATCATTCCTAGAGGTAGCCTAGGACCCGCAAGAGTGGCCTAGGTCCATGTGATCATTAAACCTCATGGCATCAACTAGCTCTCCTAGCCGTTGATCCTCTAACTGACAAGATACGGATCCTGCTGGCATCATAACAAACTCGATTCGGATCTCAACGGCTTTCAGACCCACGATGCATCCAAGCAGTCAGGTGACCCTCTATAAATACGACTGTCTTCCTACTTCTAAGGTACAGGCCATCTTTTTACACACTTGCTCATCCCTTTCCGCCATTAGTGCTCTGCTCAGAGCCCTCGAGAGGCCATCCTGGAGAGACTCTTCAGCGAGAGCCTTCTCTCTATTTTTGTTGGTTGCCGATCTCCATTGACTTGAGCGTCGGAGGATTTTCCACAGAGGGCCACCCCCAACGCCTCTCGCGTGAGGACAGTTTTGCAGGTCTGCCAGGAGGAGCTCGATCGTGTCCGAGTCGGAGGACAGATTTCAGCAGCAATAAAATCTAATATAAATTGAAATCTAGATAACAGATAAAAATGAAAAGTCTCCTTCAAACGAATAAAAAAATAGAAGATCAAAGACAAAAGACTCTGATGAGTTGGGCAAACAACAAATCTTCAAAAAAAAATTAATTTATTTATTTAATTTCTTTAAAAAATTATTTAAAAATAAAAATAGTAATATAAAAAAAAACTGTTTGGCAAGTTGGCTCACTAGGTCGACAATGAGGGCTTAGCTATATTAGACAAAAGATGAAAAATAAAGATTAAAAGCTCTGCTTTGAACGACTATAAGAAGAGGAAGACCGGGCAACACAGCAATAGAAAGTCACAACCATGGCTACAAACCACTTATCTATCCATGAACAAAAGTACATATATTTAATTTAATTTATTTATTTATTATAAAAATATTTTTTTAAAAATATTCAAAGAAGAGAAAAGGCATGCTTGTGGGTCGGCATATTGTAACATTTACTTTGCCGAGCCTGGCTCGGCATGTGGCCTAAGGTAGCTTGGTGGCTCATAATAGGCCGCCCTGTCAGGTCAATATGGCATGAGCCATCATCTGTCACGGGCCATGCCAGCATGGCATAGCCCATTTGTTATCTCTATTTCGAATTGTTGAGAGGTAAAACCGTCATTACATCAATATTCGTGCAGGAGGCTAAGACCGACCCCGTAACTTTGCCCGCCATGATATCCCCGAGCTTCCTATAGCTCGGCCTTCCCGAGCTTCCATAGCCCGGCTCTTCCGAGCTTCCATAGCTCGCCTCCCCCGAGCTTCCTATAGCTCGGCCTTCCGGAGCTTCCATAGCACGGCTCTTCCCGAGCTTCCATAGCTCGCCTCCCCTGAGCTTCTTATAGCTCGGCCTTTCCGAGCTTCTTATAGCTCGGCCTTCCCGAGCTTCCATAGCCCGGCTCTCCCCGAGCTTCCATAGCTCGCCTCCCCAAGCTTCCTATAGCTTGGCCTTCCCGAGCTTCCATAGCCCGGCTCTTTCCGAGCTTCCATAGCTCGCCTCCCCCGAGCTTCTTATAGCTCGGCCTTCCCGAGCTTCCATAGCCTGGCTCTCCCCGAGCTTCCATAGCTCGCCTCCCCCGAGCTTCTTATAGCTCGGCCTTCCCGAGCTTCCATAGCACGGCTCTTCCCGAGCTTCCATAGCTCACCTCCCCCGAGCTTCCTATAGCTCAGCCTCCCCGAGCTTCCCGTAGCTCGTCTTTCCCGAGCGATCCATGATCTTACGCTCGCCCCCGCGGAACTTGGCGCAAGAGAGCCTAGACCTATCGTAACAGCATCTCAGGCGAAGAATTATGTTGAGGAGTGGTCTAGAACCTAACACGGCTACCTAGGACCTACGCACCTACCAGATCCCAAGCCATCAAGGAGCTCTCCTAGCTGTCAATCCCCTAACAAACAAGATGCGGATCACAACGGCCTGATTCTGATCCGTCTCCATATCCTAACAACCTTCGAACCTTCCAGAAGGCGCTCAAGATCCAGGTGACAGTCTATAAATATGACACTCCCAGATTCCCTCAGGTATGCGCTCACTCTCACTCTCCCCGCTGCTCGTCGGTGCTCCCACCTTTGTTGGGCTCCCGATCGGTCGCCCCTGGAGAGGTCCCCGGAGAGATCCACCTCCTCATTTGTCTGGTTGATCGCCGATTCCTTCTCACTGACTTGAGCGTCGGAGGGCCTTCCGCGGAGGACCACCCCCGGCGTCCTTCGCGTGTGACTTCCTGTTTTGCAGGTCCGCCCAGGAGGATCGACCGCGCCCGAGTCGGAGGATCCCGGCGGCAACAGATTGGCGCTAGAGGAAGGGCCTCAAGTCCCATTAAAACTTGAAAAAGGAGACAAGGATCTTGATCCGGAGAAGAACCTCTCTGATGGCCAACCGGAAGAGAGGAACAACCTCTGATGCTCCCGATCAGGTCGCCTCCCAGAGGCCTGATCCGACTGGCGCCACAGCGCCGCAACCCCCACCTGTCGAGACTCCGTCGCCGCCTGCCATTCCGGTGACCCAGGACCAGTTTGCTACGCTGGTCCAACAAGTCCAGGCTCTCACCCACCTGGTCCAGGAGCGTCTTGCACCTCCTCCTGCTCCGCATCCCAGAAGAGAGGACGACTTCCTCTTCACCGGCAACCTCCTCCTCCGATCCGCGTGAATCAGCGGACCCCCACGTCGCCCCAGGGGGACAAACCGGTCCCTCGAACCGGTTGCGATGGAGATCTTCCCAGATCTCGGCGAGCCCGCTCCCTCTCTCCGGCAACGTCTCGCCATGATTCGACGCCGTCCTTGCGGTTCCCCGCCCGGCTGCTCCTCTCGCCGGTGAGGAGGAGATCCGCCGTCAGATCCAGGAAATGCGTCAGGAGCTGGACGCCGCCAAGCAGATCCCACCTGCCTCAGCCCAAAAGAGCAGGGCATCCCTTTCTCTAAGGGGATCATGGAGGAAGTGATCCCTCCCATGTCAAGCTGCCGACCGTCGAGCCCTATCACGGCTCCACTGATCCGGACGACCATCTCAGCAGCTTCCGGTCAATAATGATGTTCCATGGAGCATCTGATGCGATCCTCTGCCGGGCCTTCCCATCCACACTCAGAGGATCCGCCCGAACCTGGTTCAACGCCCTGAAACCAGGTTCCATCGATTCATTTGATGAGCTGAGCCACCTTTTTATTGGCCAGTTCGTCAGCAGCCGCCGCCACCGACGGAGATCCGACTCCCTCTCCGAAGTCAAGCAAAGAGAGGGGGAGTCCTTGAGAAATTATCTTGGCCGTTTCAACAAGGCCATGTTGGAGGTGGACCACCTTAATCATGAGGTGGCCATGTCCGCCCTAGCGGGGGGTTTCAAAGGAGAGCGACTTCTATTTGGCAATGGAAGTCAGCTACCCCCCGTGTCTGTCTGATATGATGGCCTTGCGGACAAATACGCTCGGGTCGAGGAGTCGCGGAGAATGGCCCGCGCTGAGCAGACGAAGAAGAGGAGCCCAAAGTTCCCGACAGACACCGCCCTGTCCGTCGGCCAAGCCCGCCTCGCCGCCAAAGAGTCCCTCCGCCGCCGCCAAGGAATCGCTCCCGGAGTCCCCTAGGCGATTCGATCGCTACACTCCGTTGACTGTGCCCGGGCACAAATCCTCATGGAAATAGAGCGCCAGCTTCCCCGACCAGTGCCTCTCCGAGGGAACCCAACCCGGAGAGATCCCGCCAAGTACTGCCGCTACCATAGGGAGCACGGCCATGACACTGAAGAATGCTGGCAGCTGAAGAACGAGATCGAAAGACTGATTCGGCGGGGACGGTTGGACCAGTTCAGAAGGGCACCCGAGCCACAGCAGGGAGGTGATCGCCAGCCTGAGCTCCACAACTCCTCCTCCTCCAAATCCGCCAGTGGTTGGCCGCATCAACATGATTGAAGAGGCCGGCGGATCGGGCTCCGGGGCAATGGTGATGCACCGGTGCCAAAGAAGGCGCGCACGGGCGAGCTCTCCTTTTCTGATGATGATCTTCTTGGGATACAGCTTCCCCATGAGGACGCACTTGTTGTCTCCCTAAATTTGAACAATTATGATGTAAGCCGAATCCTGGTTGATAGTGGAAGCTCGGTGAACGTTTTGTACCTCGATGTGTTTGCCAGGATGAAATTGCTCATGGAAAACCTTCGAGCCGTGGATTCCACCTTGATGGGATTCACCGGCGACGTCATCATCCCAGAAGGAATTGTCACCCTGACGGTCCGCGCAGGAACCTGGCCCTTTGTAACCGTTGTACAAGCCGACTTCCTAGTGACCGACCTCAGGTCCCCATATAATGCCATATTCGGCAGGCCCGGCTTGATGTCTCTTAAGGCGTTGTTTCTATCCCGCATGTCGATGAAGTTCCCCACCGAGCAAGGAGTTGGAGTAGTTCGGGGAAGTCAAGCCATGGCTCGGCAATGTTTTGTCACGAGCCTTCAGTCCAGAATTCCCGAGGTTGACGGGCTAGACGCCCGCGAGGATTTCGCCGAGCAACGGGGAGAACCGGTGGAAGAGCTGGAAGAAGTACCGCTGGACGTAGCTCGGCCCGACCGAACCACAAAGATCGGGTCGCTGCTTGAGGGAGACCTCGTCGCGAGCTAATCAGATTCTCCAAAGCAACGCGGACATCTTCGCCTGGACCGCCTCCGACATGCCAGGAATTAGCCCCGAAGTCCTCGTCCATCGTCTCAATGTGGACGAGATGCACAGGCCTGTTAAGCAGAAAAAGAGAAGCTTCGCCCCAGAGCGGCAAAAGGCCATTGAAGAAGAGGTCGACAAACTCATCAAAGCCAACTTTGTCCGAGAGGTAAACTACCCCAGTGGCTGTCAAACGTCGTCATGGTGAAGAAGTCGAATGGCAAATGGAGGATCTGCATCGACTTCACCGATCTCAACAAGGCATGCCCGAAGGACAGCTTCCCTCTCCCTCGGATCGACCAGCTTGTGGATGCCACCTCGGGCCACCAAATGCTGTCATTCATGGATGCCTATTCGGGCTACAATCAGATCCGGATGGCCCCCGAGGATGAAGAAAAGACAGCCTTCATAACCGACCGAGGTACCTACTGTTACCGAGTTATGCCTTTCGGTCTTAAAAATGCAGGAGCGACCTACCAGCGCCTGGTCAACAAGGTGTTCAAGGAGCAAATCGGCCGGAACATGGAGGTGTATGTGGATGATATGCTGGTCAAAAGCAAGGAAGCGCGGCATGTTGAGGACCTCGCGGAGAGCTTTGCCACGCTGCGCAAGTATGGAATGAAGCTCAACCCAACCAAGTGCGCCTTCGGCGTCAATTCTGGGAAGTTCCTCGGATTCATGGTCTCCCAGCGCGGCATTGAGGCTAACCCTCAGAAGATTCAAGCTCTCCAACAAATGGCGCCCCCAGCGTCCATTAAAGAGGTCCAGCGCCTAACCGGGAGAATAGCGGCCCTTAACCGCTTCGTAGCTCGGTCAGCCGAGAGGTGCCTCCCCTTCTTCAAAACCCTCCGATCGGCCAAGAATTTCCAATGGACTCCTGAATGCCAGAAATCATTTCAAGATCTCAAGAAGTACCTCGGCTCGCCTCCACTTCTTAGTAGTCCGCCCGGGGAGACTCTGTTTTGTATCTGGCCGTTTCCGAGGGAGCAGTTTGTTCGGTACTGGTCAAGCAAGAAGGCAAGATCCAAAGACCGATCTACTATGTGAGTAGGCTGCTCCGCGACGCGGAGACGAGGTACACCAGGATCGAGAAAATAGTGCTTGCCTTGAACCTCGGTCCGGAAGCTGCGACCATATTTCCAAGCACATTCAGTGACGGTCCTGACCGATCAACCCATCAAGGCGGTGGTCCACCGTCCAGAAACATCAGGGAGGATGACCAAATGGGCCGTCGAACTAGCGAGCACGACATACAATTTCAACCTCGCCCGGCCATCAAAGCTCAAGTGCTGGCCGACTTCCTCCTTGAGTGCACCATCCCGGAAGACGGCTCTACCCCAAAGTCCCGAAGGACCAAAACCTGAAGCTCGGTGGCTCCTTCACGTCGATGGGTCGTCCAACGCCCATCGTTCCGGTGCGGGTTTGGTTCTCACCAGCCCGGAGGGGATCTTCGAATATGGCGTCCGATTCTCCTTCCCGGCCTCCAACAACGAAGCCGAGTACGAGGCCCTGTTAGCCGGTCTCCGGATCGCCCGCAACCTGAAGGTGGAAAAGATTAGCGCCTTCACCGACTCTCAGCTGGTGGCCGGCCATGTGCGAGGGGAGTTTGAAGCCCGAGAACCCAATATGGTTCGGTATCTCCAAGAGGTGCGCGGCCTACTTCCTCACTTTTCAGAGTTTGAAATCATTCAAATTCCTAGATCGGAAAACGCCCGTGCCGACCTACTCTCCCGATTGGCAACCACGGAGACAATGGATGCTGAACAAAAATTCCATCTGGAGACTCTGGAGAAGCCGAGTATCATGGAAAGCTGACCGGGTGATGCAAATCGAGCCGAACCATCCTGGTTCGACCCTATCCTCAGCTATCTTAAAGAAGGGTCGCTCCCGTCCGACCGAAGGGAGGCCAGGAAATGAAGCTGCAGGCGACCCACTATGTATTGATCGACAGCTTTACAAGCGGTCTTTCTCCATGCCGCTGCTCAGATGCCTCCGCCCATCCGAGGCGGACTACGCTCTACGGGAGGTACATGAAGGGATCTGCGGCAACCATCTGGGAGGCCGGTCCCTGTGTCACAAAGTGCTACGGCAAGGCTATTATTGGCCGACCATGCAGAAAGATGCGGACGATCTAGTCCGAGCCTGTGACGCCTGCCAGAGGCATTCGAGCATCCAGAGGCTCCCCTCCGCCGAGCTAGTTTCCATATCCTCCGCTTGGCCCTTTGCCAAATGGGGGATGGACATCCTCGGCCCATTCCCGTTGGCACGGGACAGCGAAAATTCTTATTTGTCGCCATTGACTACTTCACCAAATGGGTTGAAGCGGAAGCCGTTGCCAAATCACCGAAGCCCGGGCCAGAGACTTTGTGTGGAGGTCCATCATCTGCCGGTTCGGCCTCCCCCACACCATAATCACCGATAACGGCAAACAGTTCGACAATTCCAAATTCCGCCAATTCTGCGAAGAGCATGGAATTCGTCACCACCTTACTTCGGTCGGGCACCCACAAGCCAACGGAGCGGCCGAGGTAACCAACAGGACTCTCCTCCAAGGAATCAAAGCTCGCCTCTCTAGAGCCCAAGGCAGGTGGGCAGATGAGCTGCACCATGTCTTGTGGGCCTATCGCACCACTCCGAGAATCCCAACGGGCGAGACCCCATTCCGAATGGCTTTCGGTACGGAGGCCGTCATCCCTGTGGAATGGGCCTCCCATCTTTGCGGGTGGAGAGTTACTCGGAAGAAGCCAGCAACGAGCAACTCCGCACCAACCTCGACTTGGTGGAGGAATTAGAGAGAAGGCCCGAATCAGGACGGCCGCCTATCAACAGAGGGTGGCTCGGTACCATGCCTCCAGAGTTAAGGGGAAGACTTTCCTTCCTGGCGACCTTGTCCTCCGGAAAGCCTCTGTATCCAAACCGCTGGAGCAAGGAAAGCTGGCGCCGAACTGGGAAGGCCCGTACCAAGTCACGGAGGTCATTGGGCCAGGAACCTACAAGCTGCAGGACCTGAAGGAAATCCGTCCCCCGAACGTGGAACTCGGACAACCTCCGCAAATACTATCAATAGGGTATGTCCTTTACGCCCCGCCATTGTTTATTTTCCTGTGAATGTTTTTATAATCCCATAATCCATAATATTGCGAAATGCAAAAAGAAATAGATGCTGCTTATCAATCCTCGGCACGACCGAGCTATCTGCTGAACAGGAATTCTCCGAACCTCGGCAGGGCCGAGTAAAATTCTCCGAACCTCGGCAGGGCCGAGCTAACAAATCCTCCGAACCTCGGCAGGGCCGAGCTACAAATCCTCCGAACCTCGGCTGGGCGAGCTACAAATCCTCCGAACCTCGGCAGGGCCGAGCAACAAATCTCCGAACCTTGGCAGGGCCAAGTAAAATCCTCCGAACCTCGGCAGGGCCGAGCAACAAATTCTCCGAACCTCGGCTGGGCCAAGCTAAAATTCTCCGAACCTCGGCGAGGCCGAGTGACAAATTCTCCGAACCTTGGCCAAAGCCAAGGATTACACTCTGCCGCTCGAAACCCCGGCCAAAGCCAGGGAGCGACCTCAGCTATCAAACTCCTAGGGCCTACCGAGTGACATTCTCGCGCCCTGGTCGCGTTCGACTCCCAGACCATCGGCCGAAGGGGCAAAGTCCTCGCGCCTTAGTCGCACTCCAGAGCCTCATTTTAAGCAGGGTGACTCCTCGAATATCCTATCAATGGACGCGAAAACAAAAACCTCCTAACACACCGGAGGAAGTAAAGGGACTCCTTCTGGAGGATTGCCTAGGTCCACCGTTGGTCCGGGCAGAGACCGGTGACCCCCCAGGAAAACTTATTTCAAATCCGGGCAGCTCACAAGCCCCGACCGACCTAAACATAGTGCATAAATCCTGGTAGCTCACAAGCCCCGACCGACCTAAGAGTCCTCCTAAGCTACGTCTGGATTCGAGTGGCTCGCGCGCCCTAATTAGGCCCGACCGTGATCTCGTTAGACCTAGCTCGGATTTACGTGACCGAAAAAAACCAACCCAACGTCCGCAAATACTCCGGGAAAAACAGAAATGCATAGAATAATGAAACTTCATATTCATTAATTGAAAGGAGGGAGGGACAACGGTGGCAAAGGAAAAGAAAAAAAAGATGAAGCCCTTGCTAAGGCTCGCAGTCACTCCCGGAAGCCAGCAAGTCCTCCAGGCGTTGGGTCAGTTCGGCGACCTGCTGGTGAAGTGACCTTATTTCCTCCTTTTTTTGGTCCGCCACCCGGCGCAGAGCCTCGGCCTCCCTCGTGGTGACGCCGACGTATTCCTCAACGACCCTCTCGAGCCGCTGGTGGCTCGCGAGGGCTGACGCCAAGCCCAGCCCATCAACTGTAATAGTGGGGCGGCCCCCCACCGGATGCAGCAGACCGTTGATCGCCGTCCTGAGATCGTCAGATGATCACTCTCCTCCTTGAGAAGCCATGACGAAAATTGTTTTGAAACTGCACCGGAGGGATGGCGAAAACCAGCACCCCCCGTCCGTATTTATACTTGTCAGGCGAGTATTTCGATCAGTCGGGCCGTAACCACCGACCTACATAACTCGCCACGTATCATCGCTGTAATTAGCGCCTGCAGAATCCGAAAGGTCATGCCCCATCCCGAGTAAAATCGGTAATATGGACGGACTGTTCGAGAACCCCCCTGAACAGAGTGCCTCCCAATCTGCCAGCCCCCCGTGATAAATGCTCCCAACACTTCCCCAAGCTCTTTTAAGCCGGCTGCCTTTCGGGAAGCGTAAAAAAGGAATAATTCCAGTGCCCGACAGTAATTCGTCCCCTCGGGAGGGGTTGTGTCATAAATGAAGGGTGATCATGTATCGCCCGTTCCGCCTTGGCGCCCCTCACCGAATGCTATGGGGACCTAGCATTATGACTCATGGTGGCGACTAAGTCACTTCTCCGAGCCCCAAATCTTCGAACCTCGGCTGGGCCGAGCAACAAAATCTCCGAACCTCGGCCGGGCCGAGCAACAAAATCTCCGAACCTCGGCAGGGCCGAGTAACAAATCCTTCGAACCTCGGCTGGGCCGAGTAACAAATCCTCCGAACCTCAGCTGAGCCGAGCAACAAATCCTCCGAACCTCGACCGGGCCGAGCTACAAAATCTCCAAACCTCGGCAGGGCCGAGTAACAAATCCTCCGAACCTCGGTTGGGCCGAGCAACAAATTCTCCGAACCTCGGCTAGGCTCAGTAACAAATCCTCCGAACCTCGGCTGGGCCGAGCTACTAATTATCCAAACCTCGGCGAGGCCGAGCCATAAATATTCGGACTCCAATGGAGTCGAGGCACAAATCTCCGAGCTTCGGACCAAGTCGAGGAACGCATTCTACCACCAAACAACCTCTAAACCTCCGTCTAGACTAGGGCAGCTTGCAAGCCCCGACTAGTTCGGATAGTGCGGGATCATCGCCTAAAAACGAACGAAACGTCCTTGTATCCCGCAACCAACAACAAACAACTTGGCATAGGAGAAATAGAGACTGAGAAACAGAGCAAAACTCTCTTTATTTCATTACCATCAAAACCAATTACAAATGCCTGAAAGGAGTTACAAGAGCATTGAAATGCATAAAATAAAGACAAGCACAAAACTCGGGCAACTGCTCCAAAGCAGACCTGGGCAACTGTGATGCTCCGGCGTCCGGACCGATGAGCCAGGTAAGCCGCATACAGTCAGCTCACGCCGATAATGGGCAGGCGACATGGACCAATAGTTGCGGCCAGCTTCGGTAAATAATGATATCTCGGTGACCCAATCGAGATATCAGAGTGATTGGAAAGGGTGGATGAGATATTACCCCAAACCACCCAACCGAAAGGCCCCCCCAGCGAGCAGGTAGGTAGCCCGCGGACCCTGGCACCGAAACGCTCTCCCAAACCGAGTGTGTACTGCTCCAACTTGCCTAAACTCAAAGGCAAGGTACCTGTGGGCGGCACACCATCGCCCCCTCCCCATGTGGCCAAAGATTCCCCAGGCGGATAAGCCCGGGAATCCAAACCAGGGGAGGAGGCGAAATTCACGCAACCCATGGGGAGCCCGCGTGTACTTCCTACCGTGCGTCCCCAAAGGGGAACTACAAAGGTCACACTTAAAGCATATATGTGCGCTCTCCGTGTGATCTATGCGCCCTTCCTGTGCGCTCTCCATATGATCTCCGGGGCTCATCCCCTAAGGGCGAACCACCCTCCTACGACTCCTTCGTCGCCCCAACTGTCCGGAGGCAAAGGGCTTATGAAAGAAAAACTCGACCCTCCCACTCACAATGCTAGAGAAATAAGCATAGTAGAAACTCCAGAGGGGAAGGAAACCTTGGGGATGGCCTCACACGACCGCTCTTCCCCCTTTTTATAGGCAAAAATAAGCCGGGAACAGCTATCAAGGCCGGAAGCCCCGAGATTCGAACACCTGGCCCATGCCCCCACGTGGCCTCCCAGGATGGATGCAACGCCCCATTGCATGCCAAGCCCATCGCCTAAACCGTGACACATGCAAAGATTTCCTTTTGATCCCGAATCACGATTATTAAACGCAGAGAATCGCCCACTGATCTTACGGAAACTGACAGGTTTAGGAGATCATCCTACGAAAGTAATATCCTCCAATGGTAAACTGGTGCGTGCACTGTACGCCAAAACGACCTGCATGGAAAAAGACCAATGCCATAAAAGCCTTCCGGAAAGAACCGGAACAGCTTTGCGTTACCCACAGAGCCGTATCATCAACTTCGATGAAATGAAAACCAATTTGCCTGCAGACGGCATAGCGAAGGCAGGGCAGCAAAAAGCACGAAAATCGATTGTTCGTCGATTGCTCCCTAAGGAAGTTAATCGCTCGGAAAACTTGTGCAACAAAATTGAACATCTCAAAACAAAAATGAACGTGAAGGCTACACAAACCATTCTCTCATTCACCGAAAAAGGAAGTGACAAAGGAAATGAAAAATACATCAGCCCTCACAGGGGCTTGCCATAATCTCCAGCCATCGGCCCTCGAACCACCGACACAAAATTTTGCCACATGTCGCCGCTTCGGTAACCACTCTCATACGTCAGCCCTAGCCGACCTACCTCATACGTCGGCCCTAGCCGACCTACCTCGTACATCGGCTCTAGCCGACCTACTTCATACGTCGGCCCTAGCCGACCTACTTTGCCCGTCGGCCCTAGCCGACCTGCTTTGCCCGTCGGCCCTTGCCGACCTACTTCACCCGTCGGCCCTAGCCGACCTATTTCGTCTGTCGGCCCTGGCCGACCTACCCTATCCGTCGGCCTTGACCGACCTGCTTCATTTCTCAAGTTTTAACTAGTCTGTTGCATCGCTCAAACATGAACCAAACCAGATCGTCTTTTGGTTCACCAGTCAAGGCTATCGCCCCGCCTTGGACCCAACCAATGCATTCCCTCGATCCTGAGATAAAAATGGCCGAACAGCGACAACAAGCCATAAGTCGCTTGCGGTCGGGGAGAAATTTGGAGCGAAGGATCGTTCAAGAAAAAACACTCAAATGAAGCGGAAGGTTCATTCATTAAAAAATGTCAGGCAGAGTTACATCTAGAGGAAGTAAAACTTAGAAGTGACTTTTAAAGGCCAGGAACCGCGTCGGCTCCAGGAGAACCCCCCATTACGTCTGCAGAGGCATGACTTGATTCGCCCTTCTCGAACATCTTCGCCTCCTCGGCGATGGTCTGCGATTGTCCTCCAGAAGCTGCGGTCTCGCTAGGACCTGGGGCGGCGCCAAGATCGATATCCGAGGCGTCGATGTACTCATCCTCCTCTTCACCTCCGGAGTCAGCGGCATCAGGAGCTTCAGCATCCAAGAAAGAGAGATCCCATTCTAGATGCTCGCTGGATATCCTGTCTCTGCATTCTTCCACTTTGAGTTGGAAGGCGTCAGTACCGATTACATCCTGTTCGCCCTTGAGCATGGCGAGTTGCATCTCAGCCTCGGCCATCTGGCTCCGCAATAGGGTGACTTGCCTCTCAGCTTCCGCGACCTGAGCCCGCAGAAAAACGGTTTGCTCCTCGAACTCGCCGGCCCGCGCCTCGAGTTCCGAGCTCCTACTTCGGCTAGATACAAGTTCACCTTGCAAGGCCCGTTGTCCAGCCCTAATTTTGCCATCTGCAAATCTAGGATCAGTCGGTGCCACGGGGAAGCCTCAAAGGAAACTAAAAAAGGGGGGAATAGAATCATACCTCCTCCTCTTGTCGGGCCAACCTTTTGGTCAGCTCCTCGGCCTCACCCCTGGCCCTCGCTTTATCAGCCCTAACCAACTCGACCCTCTCTTGGAGTGCGTTAATTCTCGACTGCTTGCCTTCGACCTCTCCCCAGACTTGGGATAGCTCATCACTCAGCCGGGCTATCATCCCTTCATGCCATTTAGCGCTGACTCTCAAGTCAGCGACTTCGCCATCATGCCGCTGCAACTTCTCCCCTACTTCATCGAGCATTCTGGTCAGACGTTTTCTCTCGTCGGCGGCCTCCTTCCCCAGCCGGCCCAGACTCTCATTGTGTTCTTTTTGCACCGCCGCCACTTCCTCAGAATGCATCGACTTAACTCGAGCCAACTCCAAGCATGCGTCGTCGTTCTTCGCCAGGAGCTCCTGCAACTCCTCCGCTTTACGCTTTTGCTTAGACACTTCAGCTAGAGCGGCCTGATACGACGCCTTCATCCCCGCCAAGCTTTTGTTGCTGGCGACCAGGAGTTCCTCGAACTTGTCAGATGCCTTTGCTCGCGATCGAGTTCGGCGCTGGCCCTCCTGGCCTGAACGCTGGCCCCCGTCGCCAAACTCAAACGCTAGCACATCGCTCGAGAAAGCAGAACACTCTACAGGATAAAGAATGAGTAAGGATATGAAATCAAGTCAGCTGAAAATTATCCGCCACCCAAGAATGATGACTCACCCGAGAGGCGTAGGCCCGTGTCATCTTCATGAGGGTCGGATTGTCAATGTCGGGAAGAAGATGGGCACTTTCGGTCACGCTCTGCTGCCCGAACGCGGCATCAACCAGCTCCAAGTCTGTGAACTTATCCACCGAGGGATCCACACCCGGATACAGGGCCGACCTCATTAAAGCAGAAAACACCTCCTCAACGCCCATGTTCGAGCTACTAGGCTGGCCGTCTCCGCCTGAGGAGTCAACCTGGGCGACCCCCGATTGGGAAGCCTTCAACCTCCTAGCCTCTTCTACCAGGATTCTGGCCTGGGTTTCCTCAGACAATTCAGCCAACCCAAGCGCCAGCCTTCCCAAAACCCTTTTTGAGGGAGCCTCCAGTGCGGGACTCTCATCTCGCCGTGCCCCCTTTCCCGACCCATCTCCTTCGATCACGATCACCTGCGTCTCCTCTGCAGGCTCCGCCGAAACCTCCATCTGCCTTGCTTCTCGAACCGCCGTGGGCGACCCGACGTCGCTATCCCCAGACTCTCCCGCAGAGGCCCCACAGGAGGGAGCTCACCCCGAACCTCACCAACTGCGGCCCCTCCCTCTTGCTCTCCCACTAAGGTCGGGAGTAAACCCGCGGATGGGGAAAGCCCCCCAGAAACGACAACTTCCGCCGAATCCATTGTCGGCTCATCCTTCAAGGGGGATGCGGCCGGAGGAGCCAATGGGATCTCATCCGAACTATCCGATAGTTCCACCACAGGGGGACGAGGGATCTCAGCTGTCCTCCTCAAATCCTCTTTCATTTCCGATGCTCCCGTCATAGTCATTCCGGCATCCGGCGAGCGTCTTGCGGAAGTATGGGCCCTCTTCTCAGGCCTACCTCTCTCCGTGCCGCTGCTCTCCCCTGGGCGCTTGCCTCTCTTCCTCTTGACAAGGCTTGACAGCGCAGCCCTCTTGGCTGCAAGAGCGAAAAGTATGCAATTAAATCCAAACACGTTCGCCTGGATAACCAACAGCGGAGAAAACGAAAGGGAGGACTCACCTTGCGGGTCCAGAGGACTAAGCCCGGCCGCGAAAAGAGCACCCTCCGACAGCAAATCGTTGGCCGAGAACACCTGGCCGTTGTAGAGGATATCCAAATCTTTCTCCTCTCGCTCGGACAAAACTGGATGCGTTTCCGCATCCCGAACGAAATTTCCCCATCTCCGAGGGAAGTTGAAACCAATGTTCCCCTCGGAGATGACGAATCGACTCTTCCATCCCTTTATAGAGGACGGTTTATCCACAATCGTGTTGAAGGACCTCCGAGGTCCGATGTAAGGCCACTCCGATTTCCTTCCAGGTATTAGATGATAGCAGGCACGGAAAAGAGGGAGAGTGGCGATGATCTGAATCTGATGGCACATTGAGATAAATTCGACGATACTCCGCCAGCTATTTGGGGCCACCATCGCCGGACAGATGTTGTAATGCGTCATAATTTCCTTCACCAAGGGATGAAGAGGAAACCGGAGGCCTGCCTTCAAACTGTCTTCGTAGATGAAGACCCCATGCTCCAGATCTCGCGAGACCCTGTGCTCAGGCCCCGGCAATCGCAGGACAATGTCGAGGGGTACGCCATACCTTTGGCGAATCTTTCCCACATCCTCAGCAACGATCTCCGAAGCTATATCATCGGGGCTCATCGTCATCCTAGCCAAAAAAGCACCAGGCGAAATAGCAAACGTTGCAGAGGACGGGACTCTTCAGGAAACAAAATGGGAGGATATTGCAAACATATATAGTGCTGCTATCGATTTGCTTCCCCCCTAAGGAAGCCATCTTGAGAAGATGAGGCATTTCACCCGAGGCGTTTCGCTCGAGGCGTCCGGAACTGCCTCGACAAACGCCGCATTAATCGGGATTTGCTACGTGGCGTTTCCCCAACCATCACCCCTGGAGGAGCCTTACCTACGAAGACATGACGACCTCACTGCATTAATTAAGGCATCATTGCGTAGGCAATCAGATACGCGCATCCAAATGCAGGTCACGCCACCTAGACCTATACTCCTTACGCCCAAACCTACGCTTCGAACTAGGGAGTGGAGGGCATGTGTTGGGGGGTAAAATCGTCGTTGCATCAATATTCGTGCGAGGATGCTAAGACCGACCCCGTCCCTTGCCCGCCATGATATCCCCGAGCTTCCTATAGCTCGGCCTTCCCTAGCTTCCATAGCCCGGCTCTCCCCGAGCTTCCATAGCTTGCCTCCCCCAAGCTTGCTATAGCTCGGCCTTCCCGAGCTTCCATAGCACGGCTCTTCTCGAGCTTCCATAGCTCGCCTCCCCCGAGCTTCTTATAGCTCGGCCTTCCCGAGCTTCCATAGCCCGGCTCTCCCCGAGCTTCCATAGCTCGCCTCTCCCGAGCTTCCTATAGCTCGGCCTTCCCGAGCTTCCATAGCCCGGCTCTTTCCGAGCTTCCATAGCTCGCCTCCCCCGAGCTTCTTATAGCTCGGCCTTCCCGAGCTTCCATAGCCCGGCTCTCCCCGAGCTTCCATAGCTCGCCTCCCCCGAGCTTCTTATAGCTTGGCCTTCCCGAGCTTCCATAGCATGGCTCTTCCCGAGCTTCCATAGCTCGCCTTCCCCGAGCTTCCTATAGCTCAGCCTCCCCGAGCTTCCACAGCTCGGCTCTCCCGAGCTTCCCGTAGCTTATCTTTCCCGAGCGATCCATGATCTGACGCTCGCCCCCGCGGAACCTGGCGCAAGAGAGCCTAGACCTATCGTAACAGCATCTCAGGCGAAGAATTATGTTGAGGAGTGGTCTAGAACCTAACACGGCTACCTGGGACCTACGCACCTACCAGATCCCAAGCCATCAAGGAGCTCTCCTAGCCGTCAATCCCCTAACAAACAAGATGCAGATCACAACGGCCTGATTTGATCCGTCTCCGTATCCTAACAACCTTCGAACCTTCCAGAAGGTGCTTAAGATCCAGGTGACAACCTATAAATATGACACTCCAGATTCCCTTAGGTATGCGCTCACTCTCACTCTCCCACTCTCCCCTGCTGCTCGTCGGTGCTCCCACCTTTGCTGGGCTCCCGATCGGCCGCCCCTGGAGAGACTCCCCGGAGAGATCCACCTTCCCATTTTATGTTGATCGCCGATTCCTCTCACTGACTTGAGCATCGGAGGGTCTTCCGCGGAGGGCCACCCCCAACGCCTCTCGCGTGAGGACTTCTGTGCAGGTCCGCCCCAGGAGATCGACCGCGTCCGAGTTGGAGGACGGATCCCGGCGGCAACACGAATAAACCCGAAAGATTCTCAGATCTAAATTTTGTTTTTATAAACCCAATTCAATCAATAAATAAGTTAAATTTGAATTCAAAATTACAATTTAAATAAAAAATTAGATTAGATCAAAATCAAGCATAATTCAAATTGTCCTAATCCATTTGTAGCCTTAATAATTTTGTTCAAATGGGCTAGCTATGGGTTGACACAAGAGTTATAAGACTCCAGTTGGATGTGTTGCATGGAGAAAAAATAAAACATAATATGTTTCGTTGACTACATTAGATATTTTTTACCAGATTCATAAAATGGGCAGTCTATCGGGCCGGGTCTGTCCGCATCACAGAGAAAAAGGGAAAAAAAAAAAAAGTCCGTATATTTGTTCCTTCGTACTCTCAAAAGGACGCAGGTTTGATGACGTTGGACTTGGCAGACAAAATATTTCGTGCTTGGATTTTAATGGGGCAATAAGCTCAAATCCTTCAGGACATTTTTGTACAAATATAGAGACAAATATTTAAAGTGAATGTTACAAGGCTGAGCAATTCAATTCCCTTTTTTCCTTTACACACACGCACACAAAATCCTATTCTTTTATTTAAGATCAACCAATCAGATTAATAGAGAATTTTCTTTTAGATACTTTTTCTTGTTTTGATATTTTTTCCTCTAATTTTTTTTTTGAAAAAGAGAGAAATGTAAAGAATCATAACCTTAAACCACTTCATCAAGGGTATGCAAGGAGATTACATAAGGAACAGTACAACAATTAGGCCCGCTATTATATATTTTCATGTTAAACCAGCCACCATTAAATTGAAGTTTCCTTGAATAAAAGCTCAACATAAATATTTTTATCCCCAAGGAATCCCACTGAACCTTCTGAAGCCCAGAAATACGCAGTATTATTCCAACGCAGGCTCAATTTTATTCGAGGTTGCACATTGACCTGCTATTCTCCCTTGAAAAGGGAGCACACCGGAGAGGTTGAAGTTGTACCGCCACTGTAAAGATCAGCAGCAGTAAACTCGCCAGAGGTGGTTTGGTGTTGGTGTTGGTGTTGGTGTTGGTGTTCACCTGGGGAAAGCAATGGACCCTTGAGAAGGCCTCCAAGCAATTCCGCTGGATCATAGTAGATCTCCACCTCTTCTGCCCTCATTTGCTCATCTACCTGAAACAAATTATCATCGTAGCAATATTGTAATGGGGAAATCACATCCATATAGAGATAAAGAAGAAGAAGAAGAAGAAGAAGAAGAAGAAGAAGAAGAAATGACTGGCAAAAGTGTTCCTTTTGAGGGACGATTGTTTCAGATAATGATCAAGTAAGAATAATAATCTAGATTGGAAATATCGAAACTTTAGTGTTCACTGCCAAAACACACCCATGATAAGCATTTTGAGAACGTGTAACGGAGGTAATTGGAGTGCAGCATCACTGCTATTATTCTTTGATAGCTTCTAGAGTTCAACATTTAGCCCTTTTTTGTTATATATATCTTGTTTTTTTCTTAATTAGACCTTCTGGATACAAAGGCCCTTTGATCCATCTTAGGCAAAAGTGATTTGTTTGGAAAAAAAATGGTGGTAGAAATGTGTCAAGGTAATAATCGAGATAATTAAATATATAATTAGCATGGAAAGAATTTGAACTCATGATTTAAGCCCTATTTAAATTGGCTGTTAAGGTATCTCTAAGTGGT
Source organism: Calamus simplicifolius (assembly GCA_900491605.1). Classification (NCBI taxonomy): domain Eukaryota; kingdom Viridiplantae; phylum Streptophyta; class Magnoliopsida; order Arecales; family Arecaceae; genus Calamus; species Calamus simplicifolius. The sequence goes on from UESW01004255.1 coordinate 1,235,520, forward strand.
TGTTAATCAGTAGCTATCTAAAATAGGAGCTGATCAACAGTTGATACAAACAGGCTCTTAGGCTACAAATTAATTGATTGATTTTAAAAGTTTAAGTCGATAGGAGAAAAATTAATCAACTATGTATATCATGTTTAACACATAGAAATCTAAGCTTGATTAAATTTTATTGAATCTTTTGTTTTCTTTACAGAAATGGGGAGCTTGAAACTTCAGAGAGTGGGAGTACTCTTTGAGAGAGGAACATGGTCCCCATCAGCATGATGAAGATACAAAGTATAGGATACCCAATATTATACAACTATCATTATACTTTATTAAGTAATTAATAAATTTTAAACTTAGCATTTAAAAATTGTTAAACTTGGCTCTATGATATGCATTTGAAATTCCAATGTTTCACCTCTAAAATGCCGGCGAAGTTCTTTAACAATGTTGCAATTCCAAAATTTTTGACTTCCCGCTCATAAAAATAAATCAATATTCTAAAAGTGCCAATAAAGCCTTTACAAATTAAAAGCCGGTACAAAGACCTGATTTGAGTCCCGCTGTCATTTTAATTCTGACCAGGATTTCTCATGAAAAATAAAAACTCGAATTAACCATGCCAAGATGAGGCATCCTAGCGTTGGAAAACCTTGTTGAAGCGTTAGAGTAGAAAGCTTGAGTCTCTATTTAAGACAAAGCGTCCAAGAAAGTGGCGAGTCGAGGTAGTCAAGTCACATAAAACCAAGCCAAAACGGCGACAGATCAGATGTAAAAAAAAAAAAAGCAGCAAAAATTTGTGAGTTGAGAGGCAGAAAAATTGCAGCTGTACGTAGTTAATGAACTCTATATATCCAAATGCATGCATGCAAGCAGGCAAAACGATTAATAATTATAGAGATTGAAAGCAGTGAAAAGAAAAGATAAAGAGAGACGATCAAAATTAAGAACCGATATATATACGTACCTTGAGGATAGCCGTTCCAAAGAACTCAACCATCTCCCCAGTTGGTGCACGGCCTTTGTAAGGCCCTTCCATGTACCCCCAGTGCCTGAACTTGAACACGATCACCGGAGGCCCCGAGTACACATCCAGCACCTCCCACGCGAACCCGCGAGGGAACGCCGTCCGGAACATCTCGTGTGATGACTCGAAGGTCTCGTGATCAGCCTTGTAGTACTGCAGCTCTTCCGGCAGGGCGCTCTGCAGCAAGGCGTTGTAGCTCCCCAGCTTCAACGTCTCCTCGCATGACAAAGCCTGCCTGCCGTTCACAATGAACTTGAACTTCTCTGGGTTGATGGTCTTGAAGTCTTGTAGCCTGGTTTTATGAGACAACTCCATCTCCCACGTTTTGATGGCGTTCTGCACCTTCTCTTCCAGCGACCCTTCTGGCCATTTCTGCAGGAGATCGAGGATTGGACTTGGCTATCGAGATTAAAAGAAGAAGCTGAAGAGTGGATCGAACCATATTCGAATTAAGATGGATATGGGATCATGGGTATTTTACCTTAGTCCTTCCTTCTTCGAAGAGCTTGTTGACAAGATCATAGGTTGGAGGAGATCCTTGCCTCCAGTGGATGTTCTCCCCTTCTCTCCCTAAACAAGACCTGTACTTGTCCCCCACTGCTTTCCCCTTTGAAGCTTGCTCCATATCTTGTGTCTGAAATTGTATGTGCTTCTGCCCGTCCTGCAAGGGGCCTCTTGTACAGAGAAGCAATTGGAACTTTGACTTTAAGATAGTGTTTGATAGCCCAAAAGCTATTTCTAGATAAATGTACGGGATAGCATTTATCCAGGGGATAGCCGAGGGAATAAGTATTTTTTAAAAATTACAAGTCTGCCATCAGATAACTTTAGTTGTTCCTGGGTTCCCTATGGAATAAGTTCAGGGGATAACCCATGGTTAACCATGGTTAACCATGGGTTATCTCCTCTAGTTAAATTTTTTTAGACCTATCCCTTCTAGCTATAGCATTTGGGAATAAGGAGGGATATTCAGGGGATATCTTTCCTTATCCCCTATATCAAACACTGCCTAAGAGCTTTCAAACGATTAATCAATTCAAAATTTAGTAAGCGATGCTCTGAAAGCCTATAAATTTGGCAGCAACTCTACTGGAATAATTAATGTGCGATAATGTTTCCAAATCTTTTAGGTAGTGTTTGATAGAAAAAATATTATCAATGGATAAGTGTACGGGATAGAGTTTGTCCCATAGTTATCCCTAGGGATATCCCTTGGCTATCCCATTGATCATATCAAATGTAAAAAGGTAAATCCATAGGATAACTTTTTTTTACTCTTATTTGAAGGGATAACTAGCTATTCCTGCATTCTCTAGGGAATAAATTGAGGGGATATCCTATGGTTAACCATGGATTATCCCTTTGGTTAATTTTATTCCCAGCTATCCCTTAGGTAGTGTTTGATAGCTTTTTGGCTATCCCTGGATAAATGTACAGGATAGCATTTATCCAGGGGATAGCTGAGGGGATAAGCACCTTTTTAAAATTATCACTCTGCCATCAAGGGATAACTTTAGTTATTCCTGGGTTCCCTAGGGAATAAGTCCAGGGGATAACCCATGTTTAATCATGGGTTATCCCCTCTGGTTAAACTTTTTCAGAGATAACCCCTGTAACTATAGCTTTTGGGGATAAGAGGAGATATATGAGTGTATCAAACAGTGCCTTATAGTTATGACTTTTGGGGATAAAAAGGGATATCCCCTATTTTAAACACTACCTTAAAAGAATGTTATCTAGTCCCGCTATATATATTATTTTTCATAATGTTTCCAAATCTTTTAAAGAAACGAAATGCACGCTGAGAGGATGAGAGCAAATAAATTATTGTTGATCCGTTAGAGAGGCTTGTCAGATTGCGAGCTGAGATACAAAAAGTCTTTGGAATCTTCGCGACCGAGAACCACTACGAGGCGAGTGGACGTCGCACGGGTCGACGCGCTTGTTATCCTTTCGGTTCGTGCTTGTCCGGTCCTATTCAAGTCCCACTCTCTTACGGATACCTTTATGCATCCCGTTTGGGCCCAGAATTAATATAATAGAGATTTTTATCTGAAAAAAAAAGGACCATCATTAAATAACCATTACTCTTTTCTTTATTTTTTTTGACTATAAATAAAGGAAAGATTTCTCAAACTTTATTAGAGAGAGAATTTATAGTAAGAAAAAGGATATACATAATATTATATAAAATCCAGCCTAGTTTTGCCTCAAGGAGAGTCTAATATAGCTTTTAGATTGGCATACCCTTTTTTTCTCAAAATACGGTCTCAACACTCAAATAAGAAGAGAATCCTCTGTATGATGATCGGTATGAAGGAAAATGGCATATTTCCATTGCAATATACACAAGGAATTAGCTCTATCTTGGTTTGCAATCATTTTTATCTTGAGGATCATATTGCTAGCAAATACAATTATAATCACTACTCAAATATAAGTAGATTTTGACCATTGTAATATTTATGAAAGAGATTTGCCAAAAGGAGAGGGTAAGTTCAATAACTTGTTGCGGAGCTTCCGTCGAGATCAGGTAGGTACGTGAGGAAAGATGAAAGAGAAGAAGATTAGATGGATATAGAAGAAAAAGATAATACCATTTTTTAAGTTTATCAGAGAGAGCCTTAAATAATCATCCATCTTGGATGATAAAACTTCTCTGCACCAGCCTGCAACCAACTCCTAACCAACTCCTTGCAAATATAGAAGTCTAGCGCATGCCCAGCAACTTCCAAGAAAACCGAATGCCATTAATTTAGAAAATTTGAGCCCAATCCCCATGGATCTAGTCCCATAACCTACAATTAAGTTATTAAACATTCTCTCAAAAAACTTTCTTCTAAGTCATACAAGAAAGACTCAAACCTGAGCCCATGTATACCCATGACTCATATGGTCTCTATTCTTGGGTCACAAGTTGACCTAACACTACTAGAAAAAGTTAAATAGACTACAGTAGATTTTAGGAAAAAGACTACGTTTTCATAAAAAATGTAGTCTTATATAATATGATAATATAAAAAGACTACGTTTTTAAATAAGACGTAGTCTTATATTATCTGATAATATATTTTAGACTGTATTTTAATTAAGACGTAGTCTTATATTATCTGATAATATAAAAAGACTACATTTTTAAATAAGACATAGTCTTATATATAAAAGACTATGTTTTTAATTAAGATGTAGTCTTATATAATATAATAATATAAAAAGACTACATTTTTAAATAAGACGTAGTCTTATATTATCTGATAATATATTTTAGACTACGTTTTTAATTAAGACGTAGTCTTATATTATCTGATAATATAAAAAGACTACGTTTTTTATATCTTATAATATAAAAGACTACATTTTTAATTAAGACGTAGTCTTATATTATCTGATAATATAAAAAGACTATATATTTAATATTTTATAATATAAAAGACTATATTTTTAATTAAAACGTAGTCTAATATATTTTTAATTAAGACGTAGTCTAATATAATTTTCCTCCTCCTAATTCACTTTCCCTTTTTCCTAAACAAAACCCTTGCAATACCCAAAATCAAATTTCTTTCTTCCATCCGCAATTTTGTTCTAGGGTTTCGTTTGTGGAGACTCCATCGCCCACCATGCGAGATTAAGGTTGAGAAGACTCCACCACCATCGATCAAGATTTCGTTTACAAGGACTCCATCTCCAGGCAAGATTAGGATTTTGTTCTTCACCAGGCTGAGATTCAACTACAGGTAATTTTTTTTTAAATCTAACGATCGAAGAGAGAGAGGACAAGAGGGGTGTCGGTGTGGGGTTCGGCATGGGGTTTGGCTCGGGCCCGACGGCGTGCCCGCCGGGCCCGAGCCGCGGCCGGCAGCCCCACCGTCACCTGGAGCGGCGTTCGATGGGGAATCGAATGAGGGAGAGCGGAGGAGAGGGCCGCGGTGGCCCTTCTCCTATGCGGGAGCCAAACCGGCTCCCGCATTGGTTCGGGCCCAGCGGCGTGCTCCCCGCCTCATCGGGCCTGAGGGTTGACTGGCGACCCCCATTGGCATCGGGCAAGCGTCCGGTGAGGGTTTGGCCAGCCGTGCCATCGGCTCAGTGAGGAGCCGCGTAAGGGAAAGTGAGGAAAGAGAGAGAAAGAGAGAGAAAAAGGGAGAGAGGGGGAGGCCACATCGGCGGCCAGCCCTGGATCGATCGCCAATAGCTGGTTTGCCCAAGAATTAGCTGGCGGCGGCCCTGGCCACCGGCACGATTCTCCTCTGGTTCGGGTGAACCAGGGGAGCCCTGTTTGGGCTGTTTGGGCCGGGTTGGGCCAGTCTGTGAGCCCAGTTGGGTCGAGTTTTTGAGCCCTGTAATGGATCGTGGTCAGAAAAAGGAATATAGGCCCAGATCAGCGTTGATCCTTATTTCTAGAGGTATTTTTATTTTTCCATTTGGACTGTTATTCGGGAAGATATTCAAGCCCAAAGTTGGGCCCATTAATAGATTTGGGTAGCAATTAGGGAATACTTTATCATTTCAATTTTAGAGATTTGATGGTGAAAATTGATGCTGTAGGTACCCAGAAGTCCTAATATCATAGCCTAAAGTATATAACCATAGGTGGCAGCCCCCACCGCCATCCGTGCAGCATTCGGTGGGGTTCGACCAGCCATGTCGCTGCTCACAGGAACGGGAGCCGAACCGACTCCCGTGTTTGGCTCGGGCCCAACAATTTTTAGCATAATGCTTAACTACATCAAAATTTCATCATAATACTAAGTCATTCAAGTTAAACAATTTAAGTTTTATCATCCATAAGAAACCAAATTGCATAAGCAAATAAAATTGCATAAGCAAATAAAAATAATCAAATTGCATAATGCTTTGCAGTCAAGTCCTCAAGTTAATTTGTAATACAAAGAGTCACATGATTCTTATGCACCTATTTTAAGTTACATTGTCTCTAAGGCCACATTTAGATCGCTAAATTTGATTGAATTAAAATCAATTTAATTCAATCCAATCCAATCTAACATTTAAAAAATAAAAAAAGTTGTATACAGTGAATTTGGGCTGGGCCTGGGCTCAATTCGGCCCATTCAATCCGAATTTTCTTTTCTTTTCTTTTCTTTTCTTTTGAAAATAAGGTGATTGTTGATTTTTTTAAAAAAAATAAAGATACTTTATATGTTTTTGAATATAATATCTTTTTCATTTTAGGAACATAGATGATAGATTCATCGAGCATGAAAAGTAGGTCCAAAAAGATTGATGACAAAGTAAAGAAAGCTGAACCACTATAAGTTATTATTTATCTTTTTAATTTACTTGTCATCTTTCAAATTTATTAATTTTTTACATAAAATTAATTATATTTATTGATTTAATTAAGTTTGATTTAATTAAGTAGTTACTAGTATTTTTTGAATTTAAACAGACTAGATAAATCATGGTACTCTACTGATAGATGTACAAAAAGATACGAGGATGGTATCAAAGTTTTTTTGAATCATGTTAAAAGAAATTTAGATGACCTTAGTTCCATACACTGTCCATGCATAAAATGTGGGAATATGAAAGTTCATGATATCACAGTGGTTAAAGATCATCTTTTTTGTAATGGTATCGGCTCAAGTTATGACGTATGGATATGGCATGGCGAAAACATATGTAATGTTGAGGAAGATAAGTATACCTTAGATGCTGAAGAATGTTGTCTTCAATTCAATGATGGTATTGACGATGTGGAAATGGTTGAAGCAGCCAGAGATCTATTTGAATGTAATCCAAAGAAATTTGTTGACTTGTTGGATGATGTTGAGTGCCCTTTATACACTGGTTGTAGTGGGTTCACTAAGCTTTCTGTTTTGGTACGATTATACAACTTTAAAACAAATATGGGTGGAGCGATGCAAGTTTCAATGAGCTATTAAGCTTTTGGGGTGATGTGCTTCCAAAAGAAAATTTGATGCCAACATCAATATATGAAGCAAAAAAGACATTGTCATATTTAAAGAATCATATTACAAAAAGTTTGGGAGATACAAATATAATAACTGTGGTATTGGATATTGGCGTCTTTGATCAGGAAGATATTGATAACTTTTGCTCAATGGAGGAGATTAGTTGTAGTTGTATTGTACTATATGTGAGGTAATAAGATATTTTTATATTTTTGCGTTTCATATGCAATCACTAGATGTTACAAGTTTCTAATAATAACCGTGGGATTGAATAATTTGATTTGTGTAGCTATTTGTACAACCAACTCAAGAAATCAAAACTACTCAACATGTATGGCTTCGTAGACCCTGCACAAATCTTTATACACTCTGGATCGACTGGAGTATGACTAGATTTTATTGCTAAAAGATTAGAGCATTGTAATATGGATCAATTGTTTCTAGCTCTTTATAACTCTGGGTAAGTGGTTTTTTAATGAAAATTGATACTTTGATATTATGTTAATAATTGTTATTATATTTATGAAGGGATCACTGGTCCTTGGTGGTTATTGACCGTCATGGGGACAAAGTATATTTTATGATTCTATTGGACGTTCCATTGGAAAGAATTGAAAGGTGTTATTAATACGTAAGTATTTATTTCTTTTAATTTTATAGTAATTTGTCCGAGTTATATCATTTGAGTCTCAGACTATTATTATACTTTGCTATATCAATGCACTCAAAATATACAATGCTAAAGTTGAATGAGTTGAAAAAAAAACACTTACTTGGGAGTCAGTTAAGGTATAGTGACTTGCACATTCTTTTTTATAATTTATAAAATTAGATCTTATTTGTTTAAGTCTTATAAAAACTTTTAAATTCATCTTTCAAGTATCCTAAGCAACCATCAGGTATTAAATATGGCTATTATATCATCATGTATATGAAGGAGATCATTAAGAATCATATCATTTCAACTGATGAAAAGGTAGGTTATTATTGCATACATGATTCATATATATAAGTAGAATTTTTTATAGTTTTAGATTTTTGTGTCATGTGTTATTTAGTGCTCTTTTTTGAGTAACTTATGTGCATATATGCAGTTTGCTAAGAAAAAAACTTATAAACAAGAAGAGATCGACATTATGCGTGAAGAATGGGTCGAGTACTTGTAATGTTTCATTTGAAGAAAATTGGCACTAAATGTATTTGAGATTTAGCATCGAAGAAATATTGAAGAAAATTAGATATTTTAATTCAATGGATTTAAGATTTTTTGGAATATGTGTGTATGATGATAGTATTGGATATTTATATGACAGTATTGGATATTTCAATTCAATATTTTTAGAATTTTTCTGGAATTGAAAGTATATGTTTGTATGACAGGATTGGATATTATACTACATTTTCAATATCAAAACATAGTCTAAATGTACATAATAGACTATATTTTCTGATGAAAAAGTAGTCTAAATGTATTTAAAGACTTCATTTTTTTGCCTTTTAACTATAATTTCTGATAAAAACGTAGTCTAAATGTATTTAAAGACTATGATTTTTTGACCTTTAACTATAATTTTTGATAAAAATGTAGTCTAAATGTATTTAAAGACTACGTTTTTTAACTTTTAACTACAATTTCTGATAAAAATATAGTCTAAATGTATTTAAAGACTACGTTTTTTTGACTTTTAACTACAATTTATGATAAAAATGTAGTCTAAATGTATTTAAAGACTACATTTTTTTAGTTTTAACTACGTCTAAAAACACAGTCTAAACCAGAGACTTTTAACTACGCTCATATTTTTTTGACTACACTCAAAAAGACTACATTTATTAAAATAATTTTAATCGTAGTATATATATAAGACTACATTGTTTAGACGTAATCTAATTAAATTTTTGTAGTAGTGTAAATGACTTAGGAACCTAAGAACTTATATAGCCTAAGCTCTCAAACTTGTGTGACTCTCCTGTACTTTGGATGTGCCACACCTGAGCTTACAATCTCCACCTTGGTGCATTAAAGTTATAGTAAGCTTCATCTGGTCCATCAATACCATCAGTGCTCCACATCTGATGAAGCTATCTCGAGGCAGTACCTTAATGAGTGCATCCCCTGCGTTATCTTTTGTATACCCTTTCACAAGCTTCAACTCACCATCCTCCACAAGCTCCCTGATTTTGTAGTATCTGATGTCAATAGGTTTGGTCCTAGCATGATAGATCGGGTTCTGGACCAAACATAAAGCACTCTGGCTATCAAAAAATATCCTGATCACCCCCTGTGCTATCCCCATCTCTAGTGCAAGACCTTTAAGCCACATAGCCTCCTTTGCAGCCTTTAAAATACCAATATACTCTGATTCTGTAGTAGACAAAGCTGTCACTCGCTACAGACTTGACCTCCATGATATTGGACCACCATTCAACATAAAGACATCCTATCATCGACCTCCTGGTATCCAAATCATCCCTATAGTCAGCATCAACAAAATTGGCTATCCGATCTTATGCCTTCATGATCAGTCTAGCGCCATCCTTCATACTATTATACCCATAGCATACACCAACACTGACTGTGCCAACAAGATATTTAAAGATTCCTTTTAGAGCTCTCCAATATGCTCTATCCAAACTAGCCATAAATCTGCTAATCTGGCTAACAGCATATATAAGGTTAGGCCTACAACACACCATAGCATACATGAGGCTGCCTACTCCTAAAACATAAGGTACTCTGGACATCTCCTTGGCCTTTGTCTCAGAACTCAGTGACAGTCTTGGAGAGCTTAATGCAATCAGCCAATGGTAATGCGGCTGGCTTTGTACCATCCATACTGTACTTCTCAAGACCCTCCTGATATAAGTCTTCTGAGATAAGTGAAGCAACCTCCTGTCTCTGTCCCTGAAAATTTTCATTCCCAAAATCCATGTAGCAGGACCTAAATCCTTCATTTCAAACTCAACTGACAATGCTGCCTTTAGATCATCTACAACAGCTTTACTCTTGCATGCAATTAACATATCATCCACATACAAAAGCAAGTATAATCTAAAATTATCTTCTAAAATTCAAAAATAAATACAGGGATCATACTCAGATCTAGACATGCCGATACTCCTCACAAAGGTATCAAACCGCAAATACCACTGATGCAGTGACTATTTCAAACCATATAAAGATCTCTGCAAACAACATACCTTTCTTTCTGACTCCGGTTCTATGAACCCCTCTGGCTGCTCTATATAAATATCATCCTACAAATCCCATGAAGGAAGGCCGTTCTGACATCCATCTGTTCCAGTTTCAAATTCTGCACTGCTACAATACTCAGCAATACCCTAATAGATGTGTGTCATACCACTGATGAGAATACCTTATTGTAGTCAATGCCTTTTTTCTGAGAAAATTCTTTGGCCACTAACTTGGCTTTATACCTGATCCCCTCCTTCTCTGTGGCTCTTTTGCACTGAAATACCCATTTGCAACCAATGGATTTCTTTTCACATGGCAGTGACACCAACCGCCAAGTCTAATTCTTCTGCAGGGACTGCATCTCTTCCGCTATCATCTGGACCCACCTATCTCTATCGTGGCTTGTCATTGCCTTTTGGTAGGTAACTAGTCCTCTACTTGCAGCCATTAATGCATATGACATGGTCTCGCCAAACCTATATTGCTCCGATTATTGAATGACCCTCTTTGGCTCTGCCGTGAGCATGCATTTGGCTGGTCCCCGCATGTGAAGACATATTTAAAGTGCATTCTACCTAAATCTCATGTCCTCCTGACAATCCTACAAAAGGTAAAATATCACAAAAGTTTAGTGTATGGAGAAATAAACTCCGAGACATGTATATTTTAAAATTTATTATCAATGTGGAAACTTAAAGATTACATATTAATATATCTAACATGCATTAAGATCATATCTTTGCCTTATACTATATGATCATTTGATCTAAATTATACATATAAATAAAAGCATCAAGATCATATCTGGATCTTCAAGATGAGAAGTTATACTACTCGTCTTGAAGTCTGGCTTAAGATCTAGGGATCAAATCACTTACCTTAAGAACAGTAGGTAAATCCTTTGTGCTCTGCAGCCGTTCAATCGTCCGGCCTCTAGTATCATCCACGCAAAGCCCCGAATGATCGGATTCCCAGGAGTGCTAGCTTGCAGAAAAATAACTTTGCTGATCTTGAATCCTTTCACTTGAATCTTCCTCCAAGACCCACCAAACTTTTGCTAACACCAGAATCACACCAGGATTTTGTGTTCTAACTCTTTAGAATTTCAATCCATGACATATTGTGTGTTGTGTTCTATGATATGGTGAAGAATGTCCTATAATTTATAGGCTCAATGTAGCCTTTAGCCCATTGAATTCTAACACTTAGAATTCTGCCGTTCGGTAAAAATCAAAGAGATGCAGCGTTTGGTTAATTCCGATGTTCGGTGAAAACCAAAGAGACACAACGTTTGGTTAATTCTGACATTTGGTGAAAACCAAAGAGATGTGAATTCTAACACTTAGAATTCCATCGTTAGTTAATTCAAAGAGGTACATTAATTTCACATGAATTCTAACACTTACAATTCCAATGGAAACGGTTTGGAGAAGATTAAATTAACATATTAAATTCTACATGAGAATTTAATCAAGTTGTCTCATCATGTGAGATCCTTTTGCGAGGGGTTTGGGTTCGGATTTTGGTTTAAGCTGATTTAAATTTATTGGACTGAACCTACATAGATCATGGTCCTAGCCCAAATCAAATTTGTCTAGTCCTGAATCTATGTAAATCCAAATTAAGTCTAATTTCAAATCAATATTTGAAATTGATTAGTCCTTCTAATAGACTTAAACCAAATTGAATCTTATTCACTTGTACTTAACCCAATTGAGATAATTCAATCAATCAAATTGATTAATTAAATCATATATGATTCTCAATCGTTTATCAGCAAATAGATCATCCTAGGAAACTTCTATGCGTGTGACTCTCTAGGTTCGAACCTAAGCCGGTAGCATAGGAACAACTTTCTATACTAATCGATGTGCCCATCTAGCAATGGAACCCGACGTCCGGATAGGTCGAAGAGTTGCCGAGCAAACTCCAAGAACCCTAAGAACAGTTACCGTATAATTCATCCTTTTGACAACAAATGCTAAGGATGGATTAAGAGCCTGTCAACTCTAAACAGCAAATCCATAAAGTGATTTCAACTTTAGTGATCATGTGACTTTCACATGAAGTGCCTTGGCCAAGGTCTTGCTAAATTGAAAGACAAGCATTTCTCCTTTTAACGGGATAGGTCAAATTTCATCTTGATCCACAACTGACTACCACAAGTACTTGACTGTACCCAGTAACCTTTCGTAGCTGGATTAGAAATCCAGGTGGTCCAGCACCTAAGTACAATGAGTTGCTTGCAAGTCACCGGTTGTAATCTTCAGGTCTAAAGGATACTTATACCCATATCTTCTTAGATTAACTCTTGACAGCAGAGTATCCAGAAATGAGTCATGTTCGGTAAAATATACTCCTACACTTTCAACTGTATGTCATACCAGTGTCTCTACACTCCTTGGTTAAGAGGACAACCAACAAATATGATATACAACATCCTATAATTGATAGTACTATGGCTCTTTCATAGTATATCATTGGTCGCGAACTCTTTTGAGGACCTTCAAAGATAAATCCTCCTTTATCATGAAGGAAGATCTTAATGGCTTCATTACTATTAGGAGTTTTAAGAAGATGTTCTTGTAATAAATAAACCGCCAAATAACTTTTATTAATATATCAATTTATATATAACTTACATTAGCACAATCATCAAATGATTGACTTTAGGATATAATTCACAACAAACTCCCACTTAGCCTAAAGCCACTCATTATAGTATCTAATACTCATCTTCAACTTATAGTCGCCAAACTCCTTGATGCTGAGTGCTTTAGTAAATGGGTCGCCTAGATTTTTCTTTCTGTCAATCTTCTAAAGATTTGTGTCACCTCGTTCTATAATCTCTAATAAGATGAAATCGACGCAGTATGTGCTTGGTGCGCGGATGTGCTTGTGGTTCCTTTGCTTGAGCTATGGCACCAGTGCTGTCACTGTACAACAGGATTGGTCCATCTATGGAAGATGCCACTCCAAGCTCAAAGAGGAACTTTTGCAGCCACACAGCTTCTTTCACAGCATCTGATGCAGCGATGTACTATGCCTTGCATACTGAATCTGCCACTGTATGTTGCTTAGAACTTTTCCAGCAAACAGCTCCACCATTCAGGATAAACACGAAACCTAACACACTTTTACTATCATCATGATCTGATTGGAAACTGGAATCAGTATATCCAACAAGTTTCAAATCAGACTCTCTATAGACTAACCACTAGTCCTTAGTATTTCTCAAATACTTAAGGATTGTCTTAACAACTTGTCAGTGTTTTTTTCCTAGATCAGATTGGTATCTATTCACTACTCTTAGTGAGTATGCCATATCTGGTCTTGTACATGTTATGGTGTACATAATCGATCCCACTGCCGAAGCATATGAAATTTGACTCATATGTTCTTTTTCATTAGGAGTTGTCGGACAATCCTTCTTAGAAAGATGAATTCCATGGCCTATCGGAAGATAGCCTTTCTTTGAATTCTCCATGCTAAACCTCTTTAGCACGGTGTCAATGTACGTAGATTGGGATAAACTAAGCATCTTCTTAGTTCTATCTCTATATATCTTCATCCCTAGGATGTATGATGCTTCTCCCAGATCTTTCATGGAGAATTATGATGATAACCATGTCTTTATTCCTTATAATGCAGGGAATCATTCCCGATTAAGAGAATATCATCCACATATAATACAAGAAATACAATAACGGAACCGTTAGCCCATTCATAAATGCAAGGTTCTTCTTTATTCTTAACAAAGCCATAAGATTTGATCGCATTATCAAATCGTATGTTCCAACTCCTAGATGCTTGCTTAAGTCCATAAATGGACTTCTGTAGCCTGCACACTTTAGACTCATCTTCAGATATAAAACTTTCAGGTTGTATCATATACACCTATTCTTCTAAATTACCATTTAGAAAAGCAGTTTTAACATCCATCTACCAAATCTCATAATCGAAGTGTGCTGCTATAGCTAGCATAATACGAATGGATTTCAGCATTGCAACAGGAGAAAATGTTTCATCGTAGTCAATACCATAACATTGACGATACCCCTTGGTAACCAGACGTGCTTTATAGGTTTCTACCTTTTCGACTATGCCTCTTTTCCTCTTGAAAACCCACTTACACCCTATGGATTTTATCCCTTCGGTGGGTCAACTAATGTCCATACATTATTTTTCTTCATGGAATTAAGTTTGGATTTCATGGCTTCAAGCCATTTGTCAGAGTTAGTCCTTTGCATAGTATCTATATAGGTAATCGGATCATCGTTGTTCTCATCAAGCTCAATAGGATCCTCATTCTGGACCAAGAAACCTAAGTATCTATCCGGTTGATGTGGTACTCTACCAGATCGCCTTAATGGTGCATCTAAAATGGGTTTTGAGTTTGATCTAATCAACTCAGATTCTAAGGGTTCAATAGTTTGTGTTGTTCCTTCTACTTGATGAACTTCCTCAAGTTCAACATTAGAGCCATTTGTTCCTTCCCTAAGGAACTCCTTTTCAAGAAAAACTGTTCTATTACTAATGAACAACTTTTGTTCTTCAGTATTGTAGAAATAATATCCTTTGGTTTCTTTTGGATAGCTAATAAAAAAATATTTATCAGATTTGGGTTCAAGTTTATCTGATTTTGCACGTTTCACATAAGCTGGACACCTCCAGACTCTCAGATAGGTGATAACCGGTTTATGTCCATACCACATCTCATGTGGAGTTTTAGAAACAGACATACTTGGAACCTTATTGAGAATATAACAAGCTGATTCTAATGCATATCCCCAAAATGATATTGGCAAGCTTGCAAAACCCATCATGGACCGAACCATGTCTAACAGAGTTCGATTCCTTCTTTCCGACACACCGTTATGCTGCGGTGTTCCTGGAGGAGTCCATTGGGAGAGAATCTCATTCTTCCTTAGATATGTCACAAAGTCATTTGAAAGGTATTCTCCACCTTGATCTGATCGAAGAGTCTTAATACATTTTCCTATTTGTTTTTCTACTTTTTATGATATAGTTTGAACATTTTAAATGACTCAGATTTATGTCGCATAAGATAGACATAACTGAACCTAGAAAGGTCATCTGTAAAAGTAATGAAGTAGTAATATCCACCTTTGGCATAAGTGCTCATTGGTCCACATACATCAGTATGTACTAGAACCAATAGCTCTTTGGCTCTTTCACCTTTTCCAGTAAAAGATGACTTGGTCATTTTACCAAGAAGACAGGATTCACAAGTAGTTAATGATTCACAATCATCAACTCGAAGAATGCCCTCCTGAGTTAACCTATTTAATCTGTTCTTGTTGATATGACCCAGCCGATGGTGCCAAAGATAAATATCTGTGACATCATTTATTTTAGGGCGTTTACTTGATTTGTACACTACATTCATAGGTTGTGATAATATAAATGTCATTAGATAAATACCCAATCATTACAGTGACTCCATTCATAATGATATTCAAAGTAACATCCTTTATTGAAATTTCATAATGACTTTTGGCTAGAAGGCCTACAGAAATTATGTTCAACAAGAACGTTAGGCAAAAATGATAATCATTTAGTACAATGACATTTCTATTGAAAACTATTTCAAGAACTCCTAATGCCAGAACTAGAACTAATCTTTCATCACCAACATTAAGGAATCTTTCATTGTTCTCAAATCTTCTAGTGACCTGTAGTCTCTGCAATGAATTGCAAATGTTAAAAGGACTCCCGATATCCAATACCTAGGTCTAATTATCATATACAGAAAAATTACAAGGTGTTATCATATAAATACCTTGTTGAGCAACATCTTACCCCTTTTTCTTCTTTGGCCTATTTTGATCAAGTGTGGCAATGTAAAGAGGACAGTTCCTCTTTCAGTACCCTTGCATCTTGTAATGAAAGCATTCAGCTTGACTTTTATCAACTTTCTTCTTCTGCATCTGACCCCTTATAGATGTCCTAGCATGTTGCATCTTTTTCTTATTCTTTTTCTTCTTTCCTTTCCCAAACGATTGACGCCCTACCTTAGATCCTTCAACCATATTAACCAAACCCTTAGAGAGCTGGTTATCCTTCTCAAAGTTCTATAACAACCCCAACAAACCGTGGTAGTTGATTGCAGGCTTTGTCATTCGATAATAAGTAAGAAAAGGTCGGAATGATGTAGGCAAGGAATTCAGGATCGCATCTTTTCCCAACTGCTCATGTAGGGGAAAGCTGAGCTTGCTTAGGAGTTCTATCTTCCCGATCATGTATAATACATGATCAGTGATAGGTGATACATCCCTCATTCGAGCATTAAAAATAGCACAACTAGTCTTGTGCCTTTCAACGTCGTTGGGTGTGCCAAAAGATTCATTCAACGCTTGAATGATTTCTTCTGGCTGAGCATTCTTGAACCGGCGACCGAATTCATCGTTCATTGCTGTTAGCATGATACAACGCACGCTAGTTCTATCACTGAGCCACTTCTGATAAGGACATGATCAACTACAACTATTGTTTGATTTAGAGCATCCTTAACCTAATCTAATCAATTTAGATTTGATCAAATACTCTTATAATCCATTTGATTTAAACCTTAGGGTCTAACCCTTTATGGACCTGATTTAGCTAACCCAAAAATTAAATATATTTCATGTATCCATAACAGCCATATCATATATTTCGAATCATGCATCACTTGCATTATACAACTACTCATAATTCCTATATTTAGATCATATCTAAAAAGATTATGAATAAATATTTGACATTCAAATAAGACTCTCATATTAATGTTTTATACTAAACATGCAATCATAATGCTTTTATACAACATCAGTATGTATTAAATATAAAGCAATTATCATGCTTTTATACAACATCAATATGTATTAAATATCAATATGTATTAAATAAAAACATTTTGAAAGTGCGGTTATAGAATACCTCGTTGAATGGGGTAATTTGGATTGTTAATCCATCTATGACTTGATAGCGTGGTGATTCGTTTTGGCTATTATTACAAAATTAATAGGAGCATTAATTTACATGCAATAAATTAGATCAAAACGAAACCAGGGCTCTGATACCATTTGTAGAGAGAAATAAACTCAAGGCATGCATATTTTAAAAATTGATAACAATTATTAATGCGGAAACTTAAATATTACATATTAATCTATCTAATATGCATCAAATCATATCTTTGTCTTATACTATAGGATCATTTGATCTAAATTATACATATAAATAAAAACATCAAGATCATATCTGGATCTTCAAGATGAGAAGTTATACTACTCGTCTTGAAGCCTGGCTTAAGATATAGGGATCAAATCACTTACCTTAAGAACAGTAGGTAAATCCTTTGTGCTCTGTAGCCGTTCAATCGTCTGGTCTCTAGTATCGTCCACATGAAGCCCCGAATGATCGGATTCCCAGGACTGCTAGCTCACGGAAAAACAACTTTGCTAATCTTGAATCCTTCCACTTGAATCTTTCACACCAGGATTTTGTGTTCTAACTCTTTAGAATTTCAATCCATGACATATCGTGTGTTGTGTTCTATGATATGTTGAAGAATGTCCTCTAATTTATAGGCTCAATGTAGCCTTTAGCCCATTGAATTCTAACACTTAGAATTCTATCGTTCGGTAAAAACCAAAGAGACGCAGCGTTTGGTTAATTCCGATGTTCGGTGAAAACCAAAGAGACGCAACGTTTGGTTAATTCCCACGTTCGGTGAAAACCAAAGAGATGTGAATTCTAACACTTAGAATTCTATCATTGGTTAATTCAAAGAGGTACATTAATTTCACATGAATTCTAACACTTACAATTCCAATGGAAACGGTTTGGAGAAGATTAAATTAACATATTAAATTCTACATGAGAATTTAATCAAATTGTCTCATGAGATCTTTTTGCGAGGGGTTTGGGTTCAGGTTTTAGTTTAAGCTGATTTGAATTTATTGGACTGAACCTACATAGATCATGGTCCTAGCCCAAATCAAATTTATCTAGTCCTGAATCTATTTAAATCCAAATCAAGTCTAATTTCAAATCAATATTTGAAATTGATTAGTCCTTCTAATAGATTTAAACCAAATTGAATCTTATTCACTTGTACTTAACCCAATTGAGATAATTCAATCAATCAAATTGATTAATTAAATCATATATGATTCTCAATCGTTGATTAGCAAATAGATCATCCTAGGAAACTTCTATGCGTGTGACTCTATAGGTTCGAACCTAAGCCGGTAGCATAGGAACAACTTTCTATACTAATCGATGTGCCCATCTAGCAATGGAACCCGATGTCCGGATAGATCGAAGAGTTGCCGAGCAAACTCCAAGAACCCTAAGAAACAGTTATCGTATAATTCATCCTTTTGACCACAAATGCTAAGGATGGATTAAGAGCCTGTCAACTCTAAACAGCAAATCCATAAAGTGATTTCAACTTTAGTGATCATGTGACTTTCACATGAAGTGTCTTGGCCAAGGTCTTGCTAAATTGAAACATAAGCATTTCTCCTTTTAACAGGATAGGTCAAATTTCATCTTGATCCATAACTGACTACCACAAGTACTTGACTGCACCAAGTAACCTTTCATAGCTGGATTAGAAATCCAGGTGGTCCGGCACCTAAGTACAATGAGTTGCTTGCAAGTCACCTGTTGTGATCTTCAGGTCTAAAGGATACTTATACCCATATCTTCTCGGATTAACTCTTGACAGCAGAGTATCCGAAAATGAGTCACGTTCGGTGAAATGTACTCCTACACTTTCACCTATATGTCATACCAGTGTCTCTACACTCCTTGGTTAAGAGGACAACCAACAAATATGATATACAATGTCCTATAATTAATAGTACTATGGCCCTTTCATAGTATATCATTTGGTCGCGAACTCTTTTGAAGACCTTCAAAGATAAATCCCCCTTTATCATGAATGAAGATCCTGAGGGCTTCATTACTATTAGGAGTTTTAAGAAGATATTCTTGTAATGAATAAACTGCCAAATAACTTTTATTAATATATCAATTTATATATAATTTACATTAGCACAATCATCAAATGATTGGCTTTAGGATACAATTCCCAACAGTTCATTGCTCAGCTACTCCTGCTGAACCTCCTGCTGCCCACCCGCATCCGACTGAGCCTCCGGCTGAACCTCCGCCACCTCCTGCTTCTTGAGGACTGAGCTTCTATCAAAAACCACATCCCTGCTAATCGTGGCCTTCTACTCCAAGAGATCCCGCAGCCTGTATCCCTTGACGCCTCGCGGATATCCAATGAACACCATTTTTTGGACTTTGGCATCCAACTTAGTCCACTGACTGGCATTTACATGTACAAATGTTGTACGTCCAAAAACTCTGATATGACTAAGCTCCACCTATCTACCAGACCATACATCCTCTGATAACCTCTCATCAGCTTGGCATGAGGAGACCTATTTACTAAGTAGGCTGCTATGTCAACTATGTCTACCCAAAACATTTTAGGTGATCCTACTTGCAATCTCATACATCTAGATTTCTCCATGAGAGTTTGGTTCATTCTCTCAGCCACTCCATTTTGTTAAGGAGTTCTAACTACTGAAAAATACCTTTTGATGCCTCTATCTATGCAAAATTTTAGACACTTCTTACTTGTGAATTATCCACCATTATCAGACCGCACCACCTTTACATATCTCCCTATCTCCTTCTCCACCTCATCCTGCCATGCTTGAAATTGGAAGAAGACCTCTGACTTTTTCTTCAAGAAATATACCTATACCTTCCTTGAAAATCATCAATCAGAGTCATAAAATATCTGGCCACATTCCTGCTCGAAATTGGAGCTGGACCCCAAACATCACTGTGTACTAGGTCCAAGGAACCTGTATTGTACGCTGGTAGAAAATTTTACCTTGTGCTGCTTGCCCATCTAACATGGCTCACAGATCTCTACAACACCCTCATCCAAAGCTGGAATCCTCCTATCCTTCATCAGTACCCTCATTCCCTGCTCTCCCTTGTGGCCAAGACGGTAGTGCCACAGGCAGTACATATCTTGCTGACTGTGCACTGTTGCTACTGTCTCAGACCCTTCACACATCACAGACCCAACTAGCTGATATAAATTATTTTTCAGCCTCTTTTCCCTCATCACAACCATGGCACCTTTCATGATGTTGAGTATACCATTCCCGGAATGACAACTGAAACCAAATCCATTCCTCTCCAGGTACCCCAAGGACACTAAGTTCTTCTTCAAGTCAGGAATATGCTTCACATGAGTAAGAGTTCTCACAACTCCATCAACATCCTGATCCTAACTGTGCCAACTCCTACCATCCTACAAGAATGGTTATCCCCTAATGTCACATTTTCCACATCGATTTTAGTATAATCTGCAAACCAAGACTGATGCGGTGTATAATGATGTGAGCAGGCTGAATCAAGTAACCAATTGTCTGCTGTTCTTTATGTGCATCTGAAACCACCAAGAGGTCCTCCTCAACCCCAACATTTTCAACAGTACTGACAGATTCCTTCTCTTTCACCTTTTCTTGAGGTTTCTTCCAAAGAGGACAATTCCTCTTTATGTGTCCAACCCCATTACACTTGTAACACCTGAACTTGCCTTTATCTTTCTTTGACTTGGACCTGGATTGGC
The DNA here is from genome assembly GCA_900491605.1 of Calamus simplicifolius. NCBI lineage: Eukaryota > Viridiplantae > Streptophyta > Magnoliopsida > Arecales > Arecaceae > Calamus > Calamus simplicifolius. The sequence goes on from UESW01004255.1 coordinate 1,256,336, forward strand.
CCTTGTGCTTGCTGACCTCCTTGCCTCTGCCGATTCTTTCTCCCACCATGAGACCCTCCTGAGGTGCACCTTCCCTTGTCATCTTTCCCTGCTGCTCATTGGATCTCAATACAGACACAATATCTTCATAAAGCAGTGTTTCTTTTTCATAAAGTAGTGTAGTAACAACAGGATCATAAGACATAGGCAATGAACATAACAAGAGAAGAGATTTATTTTCTTCCTCCATCTTAACACCAAGAGTCACCAAATCATTGCATACCCTATCATACTTTTGAATATGAAGAACAATATCTCCGCCTTCTTGCATCCGAAGACTATATATTATTTCTTCAATATAAGTTTATTGCACATATTTTTGCTCATGTACAAGGAATGCAACTTGGCCCAAAGACCCTTTGGTTTCTTCTCATCTAGGACATTGTACAAAGCCAAATCAGCTGCACATACCCTCTTCTCAAGTGACAACCAATCCCTCTCTAATATCTCCTCTGGCTTGATTCTAAAGTAATATCAAGAAAATTCTGTACTAGTAAATCCTCAACACTCACCTTCCATATGGAAAAACTTTTTTTTTCTATTAAAATTTTTAAACTCAACTTTGCTTTTACTACTCATGTTGATCAGGCCACAAACAGCAATCACAGAGATGAATTAAGAAAAAATATAAGGTAAAATTCCGATTGAAATCCCCTCTTGCAGCCCCTTCAAGAATTTTCGCTACGTTCCTTTGACGCGAGAAGCTGTTTTCTCTTTCTTCTTGAAAGAAATCTCACATCCTCTCCTCCATGTCAATTAATCCCTCACAAAACCTCCTTCACATAGACAATGAATCGTGGAATTAATGTGAGGTCTAGGAAGTCTTCTTCACGTACACATTGACCAAAGCCTTCACCCTCCCATATATCTTTCCTTTCTTCACCTGCGAGAGAACTTCCATGGGATTCTTCCATGAAACTTTCGTGAGATTCTTCAGTTTCTTCTTCCCTCTTCATGCATGTTTTCACATGAAGGTTTTCTTGCTGGCTGCCACTGTGGTCTCCCTTCACACGTCTTGCGATTGTGGCCTGGATTGCTCGGCTTTACCTTCCCACGGAAGCCTTCGTCTGTGCATTCCCTGGGAGAATCATCGCCTCCTTCACGCAACGTATCTTCACACGAGCACCCTTTGTCTGTGTGTTCCCTAGGAGAATCACCGCCTCCTTCACGCAACGGATCTTCACGCAAGCACTATGAAGCTGCAATTTTTTTAGATGAATCTGATTTTTTTCTTTCTTTCTCTTCTCAAGCATATCTCTGAAGCTCTGAAATCACTTATTGTACAATTTCCGTCGAGATCAGGCACGTGAGAAAAGATGAAGAAGAAGAAGAATAGATAAATAGAAGAAAAAAAGAATGCCTTTATTTCTAGTCTATCAGGTTACATTCAGACAGAGCATTAAATAATCATCCATCTTAGATAATAAACTTCTTCGTACCAGCCTGCAACCAACTCCCTAACCAACTTCCTACAAATATGGAAGTCTGGCGCACGCCCAGCAACTTTCAAGAAAACCGGGTGCCACTAATCTAGAAAACATGAGCCCAATCCCTATTAAACATTCTCTCAAAAAACTCTCTTCTAAGCCATACAAGAAAGCACTCAAACCCAAGCACATGTATACCCATGACTCACATGCTCTCTATTCTTGAGTCACAAGCTGATCCAAAAGACTTATGAATCTGAGAACTTATGTAGCTTAAGCTCTCAAACCTATGTGACTTTTCTGTACTTTGGATGTACCATACCTAAGCTTACACAACTTTCCTGTAGAAAAAAGAAAGAATATAATAAGTTCAATAAGTTTCTGTAGGAAAAAGAAAGAATGGAATACTTTTTACTGAAACAATAAATGGCTTGAAAATAACATATTTTCATTGCAATGTACCTAAGAAATTGATCCTATTTCAACTTGCAGTCTCTTCTACCATGAGAATTATATTGCTAGCTGTTGGGGGGTAAAATCGTCATTGCATTGATATCCGTGCAAGATGGCTAAGGCTGACCCCCTCCTTTCGGTTTCTTCCGGGCCTCCGTGGCTCGGCCTCTTCCGGGCCTCCATGGCTCGGTCTCTTCCGGGCCTCCGTGGCTCGGTCTCTTCCGGGCCTCCGTGGCTCGGCCTCTTCCGGGCCTCCGTGGCTCGGCCCCTTCCGGGCCCCCATGGCTCGGCCTCTTCCGGGCCTCCGTGGCTCGGCCCTTCCGGGCCTCCGTGGCTCGGTCTCTTCCGGGCCTCCGTGGCTCGGCCTCTTCCGGGCCTCCGTGGCTCGGCCTCTTCCGGGCCTCCGTAGCTCGGCCTCTTCCGGGCTTCCCTAGCTCGGCCTCTTCCGGGCTTCCGTAGCTCGGCCTCTTCCGGGCTTCCGTAGCTCGGCCTCTTCCGGGCTTCCGTAGCTCGGCCTCTTCCGGGCTTCCCTAGCTCGGCCTCTTCCGGGCCTCCGTAGCTCGGCCTCTTCCGGGCTTCCGTAGCTCGGCCTCCCCCGGGCTTCCGTAGCCCGCTGCTACCTTGCAATCCACGCCCCGACGTCCACCTCCGCGGAACCTGGCGCAGGAGAGTTCAAGTCTACCCGAGCAGCACCCTGAGCAGGGGATCATATTGAGACGTGGCCTAAGACCTACTATAACCGCCCCAGGTCTACTCACCCAGATCCCAAGACATCAAGGAGCTCTCCCAGCCGTCGATCCCTTAACGGACAAGGCGTGGATTCTAACGGCCCCACAACGGCCTGATTCTGTCTACCCTCGAATCTTAACAACCTCAGTACCTTCCAGAAGACGCTCAAGTTCCCAGGTGACAGTCTATAAACTCGAGTTTGGCAGATCACTTCAGGTACGCAACCCTTGACACACCAAAAAGCTCCAGGGTTACCTCTCTCTCTCTTCCGGCAGCTCGTCGGTGCTCTGTTCTTACCGGAGCCTCCGATTGATCGCCCCCCTGGAGAGGTCTCCCGGAGAGATCCACCTCCTCATTTGTCTGGTTGATCGCCGACTCCCTTCCCCACTGACTTGAGCGTCGGAGGGCCTTCCGCGGAGGACCACCCCCGGCGTCCTTCCGCGTGCAGGGCTTCCTGTTTTGCAGGTTCGCCGCGCCCCATTCTCTGAGGACCGACCGCGCCCGAGTCGGAGGACGGATCCCGGCGGCAACAGATTGGCGCTAGAGGAAGGGCCTCAAGTCCCATTAAAACTTGAAACAAGGAGACAAGGATCTTGATCCGGAGAAGAACCTCTCT
>UESW01004255.1:1263678-1339997 GCA_900491605.1 Calamus simplicifolius
CACCTCGCCCAACATTCTAGTCAGCGATTTCTTTCGCCATCGGCCTCTCTCCTCAACCGGCCCAGACTCTCGCCGTGGTCCCGCCGCATCGCCACCATCTCCGCGGAGTGTTTTGATTTGATCTGGCCAGCTCCCGCATGCGTCGTTCTCTCGCCAGGAGTCCCTGCAACTCCTCCACCCTGCGCTTTGTTGGACACCTCGTCCACGCAGCCTGGTGTGCCGCCCTGGCCGCCTTCGAGCTCCTATCCATTGTCCATGAGCTCTTCGAACTCTCAGACCTTCCGCGACTGGAGCTCGGCATTCTCCCTCCTGGCTTGGACACTGGCCCCTGTCGCCAAACTCAAGCGCCAGCCAATCGCCCGAGAAAGCAAAACCCCTGCAAGGCAAAAATTGAGTAAGCGAAACGGAGTCAATCGGATGACATCTGACACGCTGGGAAAATGACAACTCACCTTCGAAGCATAGTCCCGAGTCATCTTATCAAAGTCGTATTATCTATGGTGGGGAGGAGATGAATACTCTCAGCTACACCTTGCTGCCCGAATGCAGCATCTATCAACTCCCGGTCAGCAAACTCGTCCGCCGAAGGATCCGCACCCGGATGCAGGACCGACCTCATCATGGCGGAAAACGCCTCGTCAACATTAATCTCCGAGCTGCTGGGTTGACCACCCCCGCCTGAGGGACCGGCCTGGCGATCCCCAGCTGAGAGGCCTTCAACCTCCCAGCCTCCTCCATCAGGGCCCTGGCTTGGGCCTCTTCAGATAGCTCGGCCAGCCCAAGCGCCAGCCTCCCCAAAATCTTTTCGAGGGGGCCCCGATCGTGGGACCCCACTTTGTTGCTCCCTCCACCGGACGCTCTCTCCAGTAGCCACCACCTGTCCCTCCGCGGGCTCCCCCCCGGTCTCAGTCTGAACCGCCTCTTGACCCATCGGGCGGCCCGACCTTCACTGCTACCAGACTCCCCGGCAGACCGAGGGGGCTCCCTCTGAACTCCCCCGCTGCGGCTGTCTCTCCCCCTCCTCCGCTGGAGCCGGTGGTAATCCCGCGGGGACAATAGGCCCCTCACTAGGCCCCCTCTGCCGGACCCGTCACGGTTCCTCTTTCAAGGGGGACGCGGTCGGACGAGCCACGGAGCCTCATCTGAGCTATCCGATATCTCCACACGAGAGGGTCGGGGCCATAACCGCCCTCCCTGGATCCTCCTTCGCCCCCGACGCTCCTGTCGTAACCGCTCCGCGTCCGGCGGGCTCTTCGCGGAGGTGTGAGCCCTTTTTCGGGCCGGCCGCTGTCCGCACCGCTACCTTCCCCTGGGCGCTTCCTCTCTTCCTCTTGGAAAGGCTCGACAATGCCGACCTCGGCTGTCAGTCGAACACACATACTCAGAATCCAAGCGCATTAATCAAAAAAATACACGACGCAAAAAGACTCACCTTGCGGGTCCAAGGGGCTGAGCCCGGCTGCGAAGAGGGCCCCCTCCGATAGCAGGTCGTTGGCCGAAAACACCTGCCATTGCGAAGGACATCCAGGTCCCTCTCCTCCTGCGCCGATAAGGCGGATGCGTCTCCGCATCCCTTGCACTTCCCCCCATCGCCGAGGGAAGTCGGAACCGATGTTCCCCTCCGCAAACGAACCGACTCTTCCACCCCTTGATGGAAGAAGGCTTATCCGCAATAACATTGAAAGACCTGGGCCCGATGGAGGTCCACTCCGATTTCCTCCCGGGATCAAATGGTAGCAGGTGCGGAAAAGGGGAGAGTGGCACGATTTGGATCTGGTGGCACATCGAGATGAATCCGACGATATTCCGCCAACTGTTTGGGCCACCATCGACGGGCAGATATTGTAGTGGGTCATGATCTCCTTCACCAAGGGATGGAGAGGGAAACGAAGACCCGCCTTCAAACTGTCTTCATAGATGAAAACCCCAGACTCCAAATCCCGGGTAACCCTATCTTCAGGTTCCGGCACCCGAAGAACGACATCCAAGGGCAAACCATACCGTTGGTGAATCCTCCCCAAATCCTCCAGCGATTTCTGAGGCACGTCGTCGGGGCTCATCGCCATTGAAAGAAGTATCCCGCGAAAAATGAGCGTCGGAGAAGATGAAAGGCCAAAACCACTCTTCAAAACAAGAAGACGCCAAGCGCGCATGCACATATACATATATATAATGCGGCTGTCACTTCGCTTCCCGCTAAGGAAACCGCCCTGGGGAGCGGGGCGTCTCATTCGAGGCGTCCGGAATCGCCTCGACAAACACCCGATCGATCGGATTCGAGGCGTGGCGCAATCCCAACCGTCGCTTGGAGGAGCCTTACCCCCGAAGGTACGATGGCCCTGTCGCATTAATTAGGGCATCATTGCACTGTTTAAGCCAAAACGTCCCATCCGGAGCGCGCCACTTGAACTTATACTCCCTACGCCCGAACCTACGCTTCGAACTAGGGAGTGGAGGGCATGTGTTGGGGGGTAAAATCGTCATTGCATTGATATCCGTGCAAGAGGCTAAGGCTGAAGCTCGGCCTCTTCCGGGCCTCCGCTCGGCCCTTCCGGGCCAACTCTTCCGGGCCTCCGTGGCTCGGCCCCTTCCGGGCTTCCCTAGCTCGGCTTCCGGGCCTCCCGGCCTCTTCCGGGCCTCCGTGGCTCGGCCTCTTCCGGGCCTCCGCTCGGCCTCTTCCGGGCCTCCGTAGCTCGGCCTCTTCCGGGCTTCCGTAGCTCGGCCTCTTCCGGGCTTCCGTAGCTCGGCCTCTTCCGGGCTTCCGTAGCTCGGCCTCTTCGGGCTTCCCTAGCTCGGCCTCTTCCGGGCCTCCGTAGCTCGGCCTCTTCCGGGCTTCCGTAGCTCGGCCTCCCCGGGCTTCCGTAGCCCGCTGCTACCTTGCGATCCACGCCCCGACGTCCACCTCCGCGGAACCTGACGCGGGAGAGCCCAAGTCTACCCGAGCAGCACCCTAGCAAGGAATCATGTTGAGACGTGGCCTAAGACCTATATAACCGCCCCAGGTCTACTCACCCAGATCTCAAGACATCAAGGAGCTCTCCCAGCCGTCGATCCCTTAACACAAGGCGTGGATTCTAACGGCCCCACAACGGCCTGATTCTGTCTACCCCGTATCTTAACAACCTCAGAACCTTCCAGAAGACGCTCAAGATCCAGGTGACAGTCTATAAATCAGTTTGGCAGATTCCTCAGGTACGCAACCCTTGACACACACTCCACTCTCTCTCTCTCTCCGGCAGCTCGTCGGTGCTCTGCCCTTAGAGCCTCCGATTGGCCCCCCTGGAGAGGTCTCCCGGAGAGATCCACCTCCCATTGTCTGGTTGATCGCCGATTCCTTCCCCACTGACTTGAGCGTCGGAGGGTCTTCCGCGGAGGGCCACCCCCGGCGCCTTCCGCGTGAGGACTTCCTGTTTTGCAGGTCCGCCGCCCCCTTCTCTGAGGACCGACCGCGCCCGAGTCGGAGGACGGATCCCGGCGGCAACACTAGCAAACACAACTATAAACACCACTCAAACACAAGTAAATTTTGGTTATTAAAGTATTTATGTAAAAACTTGAAATACCTCCTTTAATGGCTAAAAAACGACTTATTTGGAATATATTTCCATCTATTTATCAAAAATAATCTTTTTTTCCTTTTTAGCAACAGAAAAAGGTTAGTTTTCAAGGATATTCTTTTTTTACTCAAAAAAACCTATTTGATATTCTTAACAATTATAAACAACCAGTTTACGAGGTTATTTGAAACATCTAAAGACTCTCCAACCCTTATAAATATACCCTCAATCCCTCTTCTTCACCCCATACAAAATCCTAAACTCTTCTAAGCTCTCTTAAACCCTTTTAAACTTCCTATATACTCTTTTAATCCTTCTAATCTCCTTAATTAGTCTCTAAAATGACTGGTGCTAATAGCTCTCACCTACTCTATAAGATCTTTGGGCTCAATATCAATATGAAATATAATGGGATCCATTTTGGCACACCACAGTTATAAACAAAAACTAGTGCCTTCGACCCTAATAATGTTATTAGTACCACCTCGAGCATTAGGCCCAAGTCTAAATTTAAGACTCTGATAGTACTTTATCATTATGAAGATCGTTAGCAAGAGAGTCCAAGTTGTATGTAAAATTTACTAGAAGAACTATGGGTATGATATTTTAGGATAAGCTGGTTACCTAGCCTAGTACTAAAAAAAACATAAAATTGCTCATGATTATACTTAAGCCTCAATTAAATTCAAGCTCGACAGTGAGTTATCAATTTTTTTATTCATATGAATTAAATAAAAAACAATTATTAAAATTAAGTACTGAAATGCTTTTTTAAAAAAATTCATGGTTTAAAAATATATAAAAATTACCTTAAATACTACATATAAAAAATTCTTCAAAACACAAAAAAATATAATTCTTTTTAATATAAAAAAATTAGTTTTATATTTTTTAAATTTTGGTGGTAGAATAGCTATACATTAATATATAGACCAATAGTTTTAACTTATATTGTATTACCGCATATTTTATTGATTGTAATTGCGTAATGCAAGAATAAATTCTTAGTTTTAAATTAATTAAATATTCATATAATGCCACTACTACCTGTAACTATATCATGCACATAGTATGTGAATATCATATGCATGACAAAATTTTTTTGATTAGTTTAGATATTGCTTTTAATAATAATGTTACTTTTGAGTTACCCTAATAGCACTTGCATCCGATCTCAGATGAAAAATTATTTTATATAAAATGTGCATGGAACATCATGAGTTTAATTATACCAAATGGTTTAATAATTATTGAATCATATAATAAAGTTAGAGTTGAATTTAATTATACCAAATGTAACACCCATGATAAAAAATATAAATATTTTTTCTTAGATGTAGAATATAAATAGAATTCCATATATTTAATATTATAATTATGTTTTAAACATAAAGATATCATTGTTGATTTTCATAATATTTACTTCCTCAATGAACCAATATTAGATTTCTAGAATAGTTGTAAAACTATTATGAAGTTTGTGGAATGTTTCTACGAAAGTATTAATATTTTATTTGGCATTATTATCTCATCTCTCTCCTAATTTGTGATAAATATATAATATTACTATTTACTTTTCAAATTACAAAAATAAGAAAGGCTCTAAAGATATAATTATACTAAGAAATTAAATTTTAATAAATATTAAGAAGAAATTTTATATTTTTAATATTTAGTTTTGATTACAGAACCGACAATTAAATTAGAAGAAATTTATAATAATATGATACAAGAAGTTGATTGAAATAAAATTCAAGATGAAATTATTAGTTTATAATATATGATTAAAAGTATAATAAAGGTAAAAGATCTTATGCTTTAAGTCTACTCCCAAGTAGCAGTGGGGCCAATAATATTGATAAAAAATAAAATATTCTTATTCAAAAAAAATCAAGATGTGCAACTCCATCATCGATTTAACTTTTTATTTAACAAAAATTTTATAAATTTTTTAACTTAAGATAAGTTAAATAATTTTGATATTTTGGTCTATTAATGAACATATGAGAGTAATTGTCTTTGCTACTATAACCTACGATCTACCAACTCTTTCGGCATCCATAATAACATTGAAAGCAAAAAGACAAGTACTTGATAGTAGAAGTTGATTGAAATCTAACAAAGAGGAGATGTTGGTTTGTCAAAGAGTGAAATCTAATATAAATTGAAATCTAGCATAAAAGAGTTGTTGATTTATCTAAAAGATTGATAGGATGGAAAAGGTAGGACGTAATACTAGATAGTGGATCAAAATGAAGAGTCTCCTTCGAACGAATAAAAGAATAGAAGATCAAAGACAAAAGGCTGTAATGAGTTGTGCAAACAACAAATCTTCAAAAAAAAAATTAGTATCTAATTTATTTATTTAATTTATTCAAAAAATTATTTTAAAATAAAATTAATAATATATAAAAAAACTATCTAGTAAGTTAGCTCACTAGGTACGACAATGAGGGCCTAGCTATGTTAGACAAAAGATGAAAAATAAAGGTTGAAGGCTTCACTAACAATTATAAGAAAAGGAAGACCGAGCAACGCACGGATAGAAAGATACAAACATGGCTGCAAACCACTTATCCAAACAAAAATATATATTTAATTTAATTTATTTATTTTTGTAAATTATTTAAAAAAAATATTTAAAGAAATGAAAAGGTAAGCTAGTGGATCGGCATATTGTTACGTGCACTTTGCCAAGCCCAGCTTAGTATGTAGGCTTAGGTGGCTTGGTGGACCATATTGGCACGGCTCGTAGCAGGAGCCGTATCAGGTCAGCATGGCATGATGGCCCACGAGCCATCATCTGTCACGGGCTATGCCGGCACATATAGCCCATTGTCATCTCTATTTAGAATAAACTCAAAGGAAAACACTTTGTACATCGCCCCCGATGCAACAAGGCCTACGTGGGCTGCATCACGTCTTCTAATTGGTCCATGTGGCTCCTACGTGGATGACCTACCGGGCGGTATGGCTTCGCTGTGATGTTACGTTTTGAACGTGACGGCCATTTAAAAGCAGTTCGCTTTTTTTTAAAATTAGCACACGGACGAAAATGCCCTTTCCCTCTATACTAGCTCCATTTTACGTTGGATTTCATCTGTGCCAGAAGAACTCTCCTTCTTCCTCGGTCGAACGAAAATATTTCAGCTTCGAGGCTGGAAAACCCATGCTCCAAACGAAAGCTCATACGAGACACCCGTGCGTAGAAATGACCGCGCGGAGAATCCCCGCGACACCGCAGGGAGAATTGGATTTCGGCCGAAACTCCTATGAGACACCCTGTTCAAAGCTCACGACACCCTAGCTTTAAGGCGACGACACCCATGCTAAGAACTGATCACGGTGAGAATACCCGCGACACCCCTTATCGAATTCAGCCTAAACACCTTCGCGACACCCCAGTTGAAATCTAATGACACCCTAGCACCAATGCTACGACACCCGCACCACAAAGTAAAAAGTCTTTCCTCCAACTTCTTTCTAAAGCTCCTTTATTACACCAACAGTTTTTTCTGGTAAGAGTTAGTTAATGCGTGACCAAACCGTTTAATGTGTGGGTAACTACCTTAGAACAAAATAGTTATGACATTCTGGGAGTCATAACTATTTTGTAAGCACGAATGTCATACCCTTTCTTCCCCTCCCTCGCTCTGAGAGTCCGGATGCTAAGTTTGAGCACGAACCTACGCCCTCGCTTTGAAAGTCTGGTCGACAGGAAATATTTCAGCTTCGAGGCTGAAAAACCTTGCTACTGGAGTCTACTGGAGTCTTCAAATATAAAAGTTTATCCAATGAGTTTTTCCTTGCCAAAACCTCACGTAGACGTTCGCTTCTCTCTTTGAATTTGGCCAGGTCTACCTTCATTATCTCTTCGTCAATTGCTTTTAAGGTTCTGCCTTTCGGGTGTCGTCGCGCTAAAATCTTCGGTGTCGGTTCGCGAGCACTGGGATGTCTCGTAAGGTTCCGCCTTTCGGGTGTCGCCGCGCAAGAGCTAGGGTGTCGTTAGCCAAGAGCTGGGGTGTCGTCGCGCTAAAATCTTCGGTGTCGGTTCGCGAGCACTGGGATGTCTCGTAAGGTTCCGCCTTCGGGTGTCGCCGTGCAAGAGCTAGGGTGTCGTTAGGCAAGAGCTGGGGTGTCATCGCGCTAAAATCTTCGATGTCGGTTCGCGAGCACTGGGATGTCTCGTAAGGTTCCGCCTTTCGGGTATCGCCGCGCAAGAGCTAGGGTGTCGTTAGCCAAGATGGGGTGTCGTCGCGCTAAAATCTTCGGTGTCGGTTCGCGAGCACTGGGATGTCTCGTATGGTTCCGCCTTTCGGGTGTCGCTGCGCAAGAGCTAGGGTGTCGTTAGCCAAGAGCTGGGGTGTCATCGCGCTAAAATCTTCGGTGTCGGTTCGCGAGCACTGGGATGTCTTGTAAGGTTCCGCCTTTGGGTGTCGCCGCGCAAGAGCTAGGGTGTCGTTAGCCAAGAGCTAGGGTGTCATCGCGCTAAAATCTTCGGTGTCGGTTCGCGAGCACTGGGATGTCTCGTATGGTTTCGCCTTTCGGGTGTCACCGCGCAAGAGCTAGGGTATCGTTAGCCAAGAGCTGGGGTGTCGTCGCGCTAAAATCTTCGGTGTCGGTTCGCGAGCACTGGGATGTCTCGTAAGGTTCCGCCTTTGGGGTGTTGCCGCGCAAGAGCTAGGGTGTCGTTAGCCAAGAGCTGGGGTGTCGTCGCGCTAAAATCTTCGGTGTCGGTTCACGAGCACTGGGATGTCTTGTAAGGTTCCGCCTTTGGGGTGTCGCCGCGCAAGAGCTAGGGTGTCGTTAGCCAAGAGCTGGGGTGTCATCGCGCTAAAATCTTCGGTGTCGGTTCGCGAGCACTGGGATGTCTCGTATGGTTCCGCCTTTCGGGTGTCGCCACGCAAGAGCTAGGGTATCGTTAGCCAAGAGATGGGGTGTCGTCGTACTAAAAGCACTTCATTTTACTGAAAAGCGACACCCTATTTTGAAAGCATTTCATTTTCGACCAAGCAACCATAATTCAAAAGTTACGACATCCGTGTTTTATATATGCTCTTGTGTAAGTTGACTCAATACATAAGCATCAAATTCGTCCATCAAAGTTTCGGACGGCGGAACAATTCTCTCCAGGTCCTCTTCAGTATTAATAGACTGCAAACAAGTCTGCCTGATGCTTGAAGCAGCTCTTTCCTTGACCTGATTTTTCCTTGATCTTTTTGACTTCTTCTCGACTCCACTCTTTAATCTGTTCTCTCTCGGGCGACCTTTCGTCCTAATTTGTTCAGGATCTTGAATTACAAGCTCTAAACGTGGTTTAGCTGCGCAGTTGGCATCCACGGCAGTTTTGAATATAGGTGTTAGACCATCCATCACTACATTAAATGCATCTTCAGACATGGAGGCTATCTCTGCGAGCTTCGTCATCCGATGACTCAGCAAACTATATCTACAATCATTAATATAATATTAATGATAACAAATATTAAGATATTTCAATTAAAAAATTATCACTGCGTACCGTGAGTTTCGTGTGCTTTTGTCATAACCCTCAGTATTGCAGTCAAATTCATCGAATTGGTATTTCATGTCCTTGCACCATCTCTTCAAGAAGTATTTATCTGGTAAACGAAATACGTCACTTTGATGAAGAGCCAATAGGGCATGCCTACACAGGTACCCCTTGAACTGAAAGGATCGACACTGGCATTGGACATCCTCAATAGTTCTATCGTATGACACGATATAATCTTTGATCATCTCCTTGCCAATTCCATTGACTTCAATCCTTTCATACGACTTTACGGAATATAAACACGTGTTGCCAGCTTCCTTGATCAATTTTGTATTTGATGCAGTCATTTCAAGGATCTCATTCTGAAATTTTTTGAAAATGCTCCTTGTATACCTTCCTGCAGCTTATCTCTCAAAAGGTGATGATGTCTTTAGGAAAGCAATCATTTGCAACGTCCTATTATCTTCCTCATTTTCGGCCTCGTATCGTTTTTCCAAAGCATCTTCGTACTTACTTATGAACTCCGTTAGTGTTGTCTTCGAATTTATAAACCCATCGAAGAAGTGATTAATGCCCTCGCTCCTTTGTGAAGATGACATCCCTGCTAAAAATTTTGTCAACAAAAAAAAACAAAAAAAAAAAAAAACGTTTAATGCGAACATGAACCTAAGACAATGGCATACAAACCTGCGAAGAATGTATCCTTTAGGTAAACTGGGACCCATTTTTTCCGACATTCGTAAAGGACATTGAACCAATCTATAGAGTTGCATTCTTTATATTTCGCCATAACATGTGCCCACCTTTTCTCGAATGACTGTATGGTCAATGAATCATATATCGCCTCATCGAAATCAACCATAAACTTGGGATTTTCCGTGCAAATGTGGCCAATCTTTTCCGGTATCTTCTTCAATATATGCCAAAGACAAAATCGATGTCGTGTGTTAGGAAAAACTTCTTTGACAGCAGCCTCGATGGCCTTATCTTGGTCAGTAATCATGGCAATAGGTGCTTGACCACCATTTACATCCAGCCAAGTCTGAAAAACCCATTTATATGTCTCAGTACTCTCATCAGACAACAATGCGCATCCAAGCAAGGTTGACTGTCCATGATGGTTGACCCCAACGAATGGACAAAAAGGCATTTGATATCTGTTTGTCAAGTAAGTTGAGTCAAAGCTTAGAACATCACCGAAGTATGTGCATGCCAATCTTGACCTTGGATGAATCCAGAAGACATACCTCAGATGACCATTATCATTGAGGTCTAAGGAATAGAAGAAATTGGGATTTTTGAGTTGCATTTCGGCGAAATGAATTACCATCGACTGAGCATCTCCTTCTTTCAGCTTAGACTGACGTTCGCGACAAATGAAGTTACGAGCATCCTTCTCGGTGAAATCCAATTGTTTTCTGTCCCCTTTTCTCCTTGCTATGGCAGAGTATATCTGAGTCGTCGGAACATTCACGGCATGTAAATTACTGATCTCTGCCTTCTGTGGTGTGCTGATCCTCCTATGCGACCGTAGATAACCAGTTGATGTTATGGACATCCCATGGTTATGTTCTAGAGAAACCTCATCCAAAATCCACTTACCACTTGTAGCATTCAGTCTTGCTTTTATGGATGCCATACAACCAACTTTCCCGGTATCCCTATGATTCATACTCTTCTCTGATTTTTTAGATTTTCCTTGCCTCCAACATGCCAGGTGCTTGAAGCAAAGTTATTTTTTGTTGTTGGCCCTGCTACACACTGTTGTGATTCCAAAACCAACTCGTTTCGCGTATCGATTGTAGAACGTATATACATCATCTGCTGAATTGAATTCCATCCCAGTTTGAGGAACTACAATATCATCCACTGCATTTGGAGCTACGGGTGAAGGTGCACAGCCGGAAGTGTTATCGATTTCTTTCCGATCTACAATTTCAGCATCAACTATGAAAATATAGGCACGCAGTCATGAACAATGATATCCATAGATTTAGTTGTCAATATATGCTGACAAAAGATTAGGATTTAGGACATGGAGGTTAAAACAATACGACACCCCATTTATCATCTCATAACACACTAGTGATAAGGCGAGGCCGTGCACCTTCACCCGTCGTTCACATGTGGCCATTTGAAATGATCGCGGTGATAATACCCACGACACCCCTTGTCGAATTCAGCCGCAACTCCTTCGCGACACCCCAGTTGAAATCTAATGACACCCTATCATAAATGCTACGACACCCGTGGCTTAGAACTGACCGCGCGGAGAATCCCTGCGACACCCCAGGAGAATTGGATTTCGGCCGAAACTCCTTCGCGACACCCACTTGAAACCTCACGATACCCTAGCATCAATGCTATGACACCCATGCTTAGAACTGATCACGGAGAGAATCCCCGCGACATCCCAGGGAGAATTTGATTTCGGCCGAAACTCCTTCGCGACACCCCTGTTGAAAGCTCACGACACCCTAGCTTTAAGGCGACGACACCCGTGCTTATAACTGACGGCGAGAAGGCCCGCGACAACCAAGTTACTAAAATTTATTTTTATTTATCAAATTAAAAAAAAAAAGAAAAAAAGTACATTAGCCCTCACTGGGGTTTCTCATCTCCTTTGGTCGCTGCGTCGGCGATCTGGCGCTGGAGGGATGCTGCTTGCCCCTCCAACTGGCTGATGGCCCGACGCAGGACCTCTATCTTTCCCGTTGAAACGGCCAGGTATTCCTCGGCCGCCTTGCTGAGTCGCTCGTTGATTGCGAGCGACTCAGCATAAACCTCCGCATCGATGGTGATGGTTGCACGGCGGCCATGGTTGCCAGTAGATCTCCCCTCGCCTCTGGAAGCCATCTCAGTGGATAGTTCAAGCTGGAAAGGTGATTAACGATGGCATTTCCCTATCCATATTTAAGGTACTCCTGGCGGGTGTTTCGATTGCCACGCGCCACCATCTCAGTGGGTGGTTCACAGGAATCGAATCGATATTTCGGGAAGCCAACCGTAGTAAGTTTAAGGTCGTCCCAAGAGAAAATTCACGACACCCAAGGATGATTTGGATTTCGGCCGAAACTCCTTCGCGACACCCCACTTGAAACCTCACGATACCCTAGCATCAATGCTACGACACCCGTGCTTAGAACTGACCATGGAGAGAAATTCACGACACCCAAGGATGATTTGGATTTCGGCCGAAACTCCTTCGCGACACCCTTGTTGAAAGCTCATGACACCCTAGCTTTAAGGCGACGACAACCGTGCTTAGAACTGATTATGGAGAGAACCCCCGCGACACCCCTTGTCGAATTTGGCCAAATGCTACGACACCCGTGCTTAGAACTGACCGCGCGAACAATCCCTACGACACCCCAGGAAGAATTGGATTTCAGCTCACGACACCCTAGCTTTAAGGCGACGACACCCATGCATTAACAGTCAGAACCCACATTAATCACCTTTCAGGGGTGTCGTCCCCTTAAAGCTAGGGTATCGTGAGATTTCAACTGGGGTGTCACGAAGGAGTTTCGGCCGAATTCGACAAGGGGTGTCGCGGGGGTTCTCTCCGTGATCAGTTCTAAGCACGGGTGTCGTCGCCTTAAAGCTAGGGTGTCGTGAGCTTTCAACAGGGGTGTCGCGAAGGAGTTTCGACCGAAATCCAAATCATCCTTGGGTGTCGTGAATTTTCTCTTGGGACGACGTTAAACTTACGACGGTTGGCTTCCCGAAACTCTGTTCTATTCCCCATCCCTCGAAACTCAACGTGGGGGGGCGGGGTGGCGCACCGATTCGATTCCTGTGAACCGCCCACTGAGATGGTGGCGCGTGGCAATCGAAACACCCGCCAGGAGTACCTTAAATATGAATGGGGGAATGCCATCGTTAATCACCTTTCCAGCTTGAACTGACCTCTGAGATGGCTTCCAGAGGCGAGGGGAGATATACTGGCAACCATGGCCGCCGCGCAACCGTCAGCATCGATGCGGAGGTTTATGCTGAGTCGCTCGCAATCAACGAGTGACTTAGCAAGGCGGCCGAGCAATACTTGGCCATTTCCACAAAAGAGATAGACGTCCTGCGTCGGGCCATCAGCCACCTGGAGCGGCAAGTAGCATCCCTCCAGCGCCAGATCGCCGCCGACGTAGCGACGAAGAGACAAGCCCCAGTGAGGGCTAATGTACTTTTTTTCTTTTTTTTTTTGATAAATAAAATTAAATTTTAGTAACTTGGTTGTCGCGGGCCTTCTCGCCGTGGTCAGTTCTAAGCACGGGTGTCGTCAGATGAGAGCTAGGGTGTCGTCAATTTTCAACTGGGGTGTCGCGAACGACGACAGCATCGACTCAAGCTGTTAACGATACCCCAGTTCTCATCTTACGACACCCTAGCTTTTAGGCGACGACACCGATGACGTGACTGTTAAAGCGGGGTGTCGCGGGGATTGTTCTCCATACGGGGGTGTCGCGGGCCTGCTCTCCAGCTACGTTTATCAGCACGACACACCCTTTATAGCATTTAAAGACACCCCATAGATCAAACTACGACACCCCGGAAAGCAACATACGAAGTTCGCAAAGGTTATAAGCATGGGTGTCGTAGCGTTGTAACTACGGTGTCGCGAGGCTTTTCTCCAGCTTTCGTTTGGAGCACGGGTGTCCTAGGCATGTAACTACGGTGTTTCAGGGGTTTCATGAGGTATAACATACTAGTTAAAAGAGTATGACATTCGTGCTTACAAAATAGTTATGATTCTCAGAATGTCATAACTATTTTGTTCTAAGGAAGTTACTCGCGCATTAAACGGTTTGGTCACGCATTAACTAACTCTAACCAGAAAAAAACTGTTGGTGTAATAAAGGAGCTTTACAAAGAAGTGGGAAGAAAGACTTTTTACCTTGTGCTGCGGATGACATTTCCTCCAGAAGTTTTTGTACACAGACTCCAGTAGCACGGGTTTTCCAGCCTCAAAGCTGAAATATTTTCGTTCGACCGAGGAAGAAGGAGAGTTCTTCTGGCACAGATGAAATCCAACGTAAAATGGAGCTAATATGGAGGGAAAGGAGCTAGTATGGAGGGAAAGGGCATTTTCGTCCGTGTGCTAATTTTAAAAAAAAGTGAACTGCTTTTAATGGCCGTCACGTTCAGAACGTAACATCACAGCGAAGCCATACCGCCCGGCAGGTCATCCACGTAGGAGCCACGTGGACCAATCAGAAGACGCGGTGCAGCCCACGTAGGCCTTGCTGCACCGGGGGCGGTGTACAATGTGTTTCCTAAACTTAAATGATTTCGAGATCTAAACTTTTGTTTATAAAGCCGATCCAATCAATAAATAAGTTAAATTTGAATTCAAAAAATTATAATTTAAATATAAAATTAGATTAGATCAAACAAAATCAAGCATAATTCTAACCGTTCTAATCCATTTGCAGCCCTGATAATTTTGTTCAAATGGGCTAGCTATGGGTTGACACAAGAGTTATAAGACTCCAGTTGGATGTGTTGCATGGTTCACCGTCAAAATAAAACAAAATATGTTCATTTACGATATAAAGATAGAAGAAAAGACAAAAATAAAACAAAATATGTTTCGATGATTACATTAGATATTTTTTACCAGATTCATAGAATGGGCAGTCTATAGGGTCTGTCCGCATCAAAGAGGAACAGAATATATATATATATATAGATTTGCTTCTTAGTGTTCTCAAGGGGTTGCAGGTTTGACGACGTTGGACTTGGCAGTCAAAATATTGCGTGCTTGGATTTTAATGGGCCAATAAGCTCAAATCCTTCAAATATTTAAAGTGAATGTTACAAGGCTGAGCAATTCAATTTCCTTGTTTCCTTTACACACAAAATCCTTCTTTTATTTTAGATCAACTAATCAGATTAATAGAGGATTTTCTTTTCGATGCTTTTTCTTGTTTTGATAATTTTTTCCTATAATTTTCTTTGAAAAAGAGAGAAATGTAAAGAATCATAACCTTAAACCACTTCATCAAGGGGATGCAAGGAGATTACATAAGGAACAGTACAACAATTAGGCCCGCTATTATATATATCCATGTTAAACCAGCCGCCATTAAATTGAAGTTTCCCTGAATAAAAGCTCAACATAGATGTTTTTATCCCCAAGGAATCCCTCTGAACCTTCTGAAGCCCAGAAATACGCAGTATTATTCCAACGCAGGCTCAATTTTATTCGAGGTTGCACATTGACCTGCTATTCTCCCTTGAAAAGGGGGCACACCGGAGAGGTTGAAGTTGTACCGCCACCGTAAGGATCAGCAGCTGTATCCTCGCCAGAGGTGGTTTGGTGTTGGTGTTGGTGTTCACCTGGGGAAAGCGATGGACCCTTGAGAAGGCCTCCAAGCAATTCCGCTGGATCATAGTAGATCTCCACCTCTTCTGCCCTCATTTGCTCATCTACCTGAACAAATTATCATCGTAGCAATATTGTAATGGGGAAATCACATCCATATAGAGATAAAGAAGAAGAAGAAGAAGAAGAAGAAGAAGAAGAAGAAGAAGAAGAAGAAATGACTGGCAAAAGTGTTCCTTTTGAGGGACGATTGTTTCAGATAATGATCAAGTAAGAATAATAATTTAGATTGGAAATATCGAAATTTAGTCTTCACTGCCAAAACACACCCATGATAAGCATTTTGAGAACGTGTAACGAAGGTAATTGGAGTGCAGCAGCACTGCTATTATTCTTTGATAGCTTCTAGAGTTCAACATTTAGCCCTTTGTTATATCTCGTTTTTTACTCATTTAGACCTTCTAGATACAAAGGTCCTTTGTACCATCTTAGGCAAAAGCGATTTGTTCGGAAAAAATGATGGTAGCCAAAAACGTGTCAAGGTAATAATCAAAATAATTAAATATATAATTAACATGAAAAGAATTCAAACTCATGATTTAGGTTCTATCTAAATTGACTGTTAAGACATCTTTAAGTGGTTATTGGTCAATAGCTATGTAAAATAATAGTTGGTCAAGAGTTGATCCAAACCGACTCTTAGTTAACTAATTGATTGATTTTAGAAGTTTAAGTCGATGGGAGAAAAATCAACAGCATATATCAGGTTTAACGCATAGGAATCTAAGTTTGATTAAATTTTATCCAATCTTTTGTTTTCTTTTAAGGGTATGATAATGGAAAGATACAGAAAATGGAGAGCTTGAAACTTTAGAGAGTGGGAGTCTTTGGGACAGGGACATGGTCCCCATCAGCACGATGAAGGTACAAGCATGGGATACTCAGCACTATTCGTAGCTATATATCTGTCAACATTTGAGTGTGCACTTTATGTGGCAAATATTTCCAGCACTAATTCAAAACCAAGCATTTCAATAGGACCGAATCTAATGCCTTTTGTAAACAAAAAAAAAAAAACACTAACCTATGTCCTTGTCGTAGTGCAACCTTCTGCAGCTCATATTGATATAGTCTATTCTTGACCAATTAAGATAATAATTGTGAGCTATTATATATTTATATTATACAATCCATGTTTCTATGAAAGAGCTCAGAAGCATGGCATGCTAAATTCCTTAATCAAGTGCCCTCAACCTGTTATCGATAGTTTTGGTTATAGAAAAATTAGGCTTATAGCCAGGGCTATCATCTTGGCCTAGATCTCAAATTCTTTTGGATTAAGCTAGACCTTGATCATTACCACCCATCAATAATACAAAGAAAGTCTCCATCCTTTTTGAATCGATATATTTTGAGATATCAATTCAATATAGTATTGGCATTATCAATCAATATTATCCAATTATCAGTATACGTTATTAAGTAATTAATAATTTTTAAAGTTAGGATTTAAAAATTGTTAAACAATGTTGCAATTCCAAAATTTTTGACTTCCTGCTCATAAAAATAAATCAATATTCTAAACGTGCCAATAAACCCTTTAAAAATTAAAAGCCGGTACAAAGACCTGATTAAGTCCCGCTGTCATTTTAATTCTGACCAGGATTTCTCATGAAGAATAAAAACTCGAATTAACCATGCCAAGATGAGGCATCCAGTAGAAAGTTTGAGCCTCCATTTAAGACAAAGCGCCCAAGAAAGTGACGAGTCGAGGTAGTCAAGTCAAATAAAACCAAGCCAAAACGGCGACAGATCAGATGTAAACAAAAAAAAAAAAAAAAAAAAGGCAGCAAAAAAGTTGTGAGTTGAGAGGCAATGAACTCTATCCAAATGCATGCAAGCAGGCAAAACTATTAATAATTATAGAGATTGAAAGCAGTGAAAAGAAAGATAAAGAGAGACGATCAAAAGAACCGATATATATACGTACCTTGAGGATAGCCGTTCCAAAGAACTCAACCATCTCCCCAGTTGGTGCACGGCCTTTGTAAGGCCCTTCCATGTACCCCCAGTGCCTGAACTTGAACACGATCACCGGAGGCCCCGAGTACACATCCAGCACCTCCCACGCGAACCCGCGAGGGAACGCCGTCCGGAACATCTCGTGTGATGACTCGAAGGTCTCGTGATCAGCCTTGTAGTACTGCAGCTCTTCCGGCAGGGCGCTCTGCAGCAAGGCGTTGTAGCTCCCCAGCTTCAACGTCTCCTCGCATGACAAAGCCTGCCTGCCGTTCACAATGAACTTGAACTTCTCTGGGTTGATGGTCTTGAAGTCATGTAGCCTGGTTTTATGAGACAACTCCATCTCCCACGTTTTGATGGCGTTCTGCACCTTCTCTTCCAGCGACCCTTCTGGCCATTTCTGCAGGAGATCGAGGATTGGACTTGGCTATCGAGATTAAAAGAAGAAGCTGAAGAGTGGATCGAACCATATTCGAATTAAGATGGATATGGGATCATGGGTATTTTACCTTAGTCCTTCCTTCTTCGAAGAGCTTGTTGACAAGATCATAGGTTGGAGGAGATCCATGCCTCCAGTGGATGTTCTCCACTTCTCCCCCTAAACAAGACCTGTACTTGTCCCCCACTGCTTTCCCCTTTGAAGCTTGCTCCATATCTTGTGTCTGAAATGTATGTGCTTCTGCCCGTCTTGCACGGGGCCTCTTGTACAGAGAAGCAATTGGAACTTTGACTTTAATAAGGTTGCGTTTGGTAACCGTAACTTATCCAGGTTACTGATAATTTAAATAAAATTTATCGAATAATTATTTTTGATACATATTTTAAATAACAATCTATCTTTTATTGCTAATCTAAATTATCTCATAAAAGACAATTCAAATTATTGTATAAAAAAAATGATTATCCGCCTTACCTTTTAAGTTAATTGAAACTTTGACTTTAAGAGCTTTCAAACGATTAATCAATTTAAGAGGCGATGCTCTGAAAGCGCCATATCTGACAGCACCTTATTGAAATAATTAATGCATAAATATATTTTGAATGATAATTTATTTTATAGCGATAATTTATATTATTTTATGAAAAATAATTCAGATTATTTTAAAAAGAAATGATTATCCACCTTACCTTAAAGTCGATTGAAATTTTAACTTTAAGAACTTTCAAACTATTAATCAATTCAGAATTTAGAATTTAGAAAGAGCATAAGGCCAAAACACCATTTGGATAAAGAAATACACGCTGAGAGGATGAGAGCAAAGAAATTATTGGTGATCGATTAGAGAGGCTTGTCAGATTGTGAGCTGAGATACCAAAAAAAAAAAAAAAAAGTCTTTTGAATCTTCGCGACCGAGAACCACTACGAGACGAGTGGACGTCGCACGTACGCGTCGCGCTTGTTACCCTTTCGGTTCGTGCCTTTCCGGTCCTATTCAAGTCCCACTGTCTTACGACTATTTTTATGCATCCCGTTTGGGCTCAGAATTAATATAAAGTCTTTGTGCATCTTCTTATGCACGAAAATGTGCATCCAAGCTATGGCACGCATGCTTATATAGGTACGTCATCAATGCATATGTTTAATGCATATTTTGTGCATAAAAAACTGATGCATAAAATATTTTTTAATATAATAAAAATTTTATTAAAAAAATCATTATTAAATAATTGTTACTTTTATTTTTTATTTTTTTTAATTATA
The DNA here is from genome assembly GCA_900491605.1 of Calamus simplicifolius. Taxonomy (NCBI): domain Eukaryota; kingdom Viridiplantae; phylum Streptophyta; class Magnoliopsida; order Arecales; family Arecaceae; genus Calamus; species Calamus simplicifolius. The sequence continues at coordinate 1,282,797 of UESW01004255.1, forward strand.
AATAAAATAAAAGTTTTTCAAAACTTTATTAGAGAGAGAATTTATAGTAAAAAAAAAAGGTATACATAATACAATATATAAAATACGGTCTAGTTTTGCCTCAAGGAGGGTCTAATAGAGCCTTTTTGATTGACATGAGCTTCAGCAGCCTAAATAGGGTCCCAACATTCAAATAAGAAGAGAATCCTTTGTATGATGGTCGGTATGGAGGAAAATGGCATATTTCCATTGCAACATACACAAGGAATTAGCTCTATCATTGTTTGCAGTCCCTTTTATCTTGAGAATCATATTGCTAACAAAACAATTATAATCACTACTCAAATATAAGTAAATTTTGACCATTGAAATATTTATGATAGGAAAAAGAAAGAATAGAATACGTCCAACAAATTTTCTGAAGGAAAAAGAGAGAATAGAATACTTTTTATTGAAACAATAAATAGCTTAAAAACAACATATTTTCATTACAATGTACACAAGAAATTAATCCTATCTCGGCTTGCAGTCCCTTTTTTATAAGAATTATATTGCTAGCAAACAAAACTATAAACACCACTTAAACACAAGTAAATTTTAGTTATTAAAGTATTTATGTAAAGATTTTCCTTGAAGAAATGATAAGTTCTAATTTTTTATCTAGAAAAGAAAGAGTAGGATACTTTTATTAAAACAATAATGGTTGAGGTTAAGAACAAGAACAGGCAAGACTTTACAACTTGAAAACAATATATTTCTGTTGCAACATACATAAGGTATTAGCTCTATCTCAACTTGGAATCCCTTCTATCACGAGCATTATATTGTTATAATTATATGTAAAGATTTGTCCGGGATAAGTTCTAATTTCTTATTTAAAAAAAAATAATAGCATGCTTTTATTGTAAAAATAAATGATTGAGATTGAGTACAAGAATAAGCAAGAATTTTTTACTTGAAAACTATATATTCCCATTATAACATACACAAGTTATTACCTTTGTCGTGGCTTGTAATCCCTTTTATCCGAGAATTGTATTGCTAGCAAATAAAACTATAATCACAAGTAAATTTTCACCGGTGAAGTATTTGTGTAAAGATTTTCCTACAGAGAGAATAAGTTCTACTTTTCTATCTGAAAAGGAAAGATCAAGGAAAGATCAAGTACTAGAGCAAGTAAGACTTTTTAACTTGGAAACAACATATTGCTATTAAAACATGCAAAAGATATTAACTCTATCACATCTTGCAGTCTCTTCTATCCTGAGAATTGTATTGCTAGCATACACAATTATAATCACCACTCAAATACAAATAAATTTTGATCATTAAAGTATTTATATAAAGATTTGCCCTTAAGAGAGGATAAGTTTTAGTTTTCTATATAAAAAAGAAAAATAAGAATGCTTTTATCGAAACAACAAATGGTTGAGATTGTGTATAAGAACATGTAAGATTTTTCAACTTGAAAACAATATATTCTCATTATTACAACGTACACAAGGTACTAGCTCTGCCTCAATAGAGAACTATATTACTAACAAACATAACTATAATCACCACTCTAACACAAGTAAATTTTGATCATTGAAGTATTTATGTAAAATGTTTCCTAAAAAAAGAATAAGTTCTAGGTGATCTTATTTTATTTTCCTTTTATTGAAAAGTATAAAAGCTTTTAGTTCTCCACAGAGGTGGCAATTAGGAAGCTAACTTGCTAGATTTGGTGGAGAGGGGACACGGTCCACAAGCCTAGCCTTCATGCCAGTTCGCCTACTTTTTTTTAAAAAACATTTTTTAAAGACCATGTAATCTTATAAAAGTTAAATAAAATAAATTATATAATCTATTGGTATAATCTATCACGGTCATAGCGTATATCCAACCCGTAGTGAACCTTGGAGCATTATGAACTTGTGGATGCCATATCAAGGTTCCCCCCATGGCCATAACTTCATAGATTTGACAGCATAATCTGGTAGTCCGTGACTTCATCTGCAGCCCATAGAATCAAAGAAGTCCCAGCCAGCCAGCCAACTAGTCATTCACGAAGCAACCATCATCAATCAGCTAAAAGAATACCCCTTCTCGCATAATCCTACCCTTTAACCGGCAATTGTTGATGCACAAGGACATTTGGCTGAAATAACTCTCTCTCTCTCTCTCTCTCAACATTATTTTTAGATAGTATTTGATAAAAAAATAGCTATTTCTAAATAAATATATAAAATAAAATTTATCCAAAAAATAACTGAGAAAATAATAAGTCCTCAATAAATAAATTTAAAAAAAAAACTATTGCTTCAGTTCCTAAGAAATAAGTTTAGAACTATGACTTTTAGAAATAAGAAAAAATATTCTTCCTTATTTTCTATTCAAATACACACTCACGCTCTACAGTACCACTCGTAGAAAACCCACAGAAACACCTTTTCCGTGATTACATGCTCATGAATTAGTCGGAGTACTGCCCCAGAACAAGAACTCCTTACAGATCATCTTCATGCAGCATTCACAAAAGCTAAACAAGATAATTGAAATAATGAAAAAAGGGCATGAAACACAAGTAATTGAAGGGCAACCTTTCTCAATATGTACTCAAATTTAAATGACTTTTAAATCACTTGTATCCAAAAATAAAAAAGAGGAAGGACAACCAGCCGACCAAAGATGACGTCCATGTATACAAGTGTGCTGCTTTAATATCCCCAAAATACTAAAGAACAAAAAACCAAGTGGATCTATCCAACTTGCCCGCTAAAATCTCCATCATATAACTGAATTTCAAAACCAAATATATTTGAATGGCAGGCGCTACAAAGGAAATGCTTATAAGCCAACTTATAAAACAAATTCACTGATGACTTTAGTCCCTGCCATCTTTCAACCCTTGGAAGGCAAAGGATGAGATGTGAACTTCTGATTCTTCATAACCAAGAAATAGTGGTGCAGGTGTCACGTCAGAACATCTCTATACGGAAAAACCATGGCAATATGAACGCTATTACCAGGCAAGCCATTAAGAAATTACAGAAGGGTTGATGCCTCCAACAACCAGCCCTCTCAGAGGAGTTTCTGTTGCTCAACACCCTTCTGTCATGCCACTCCTCCATAAATCTGCTGCCGTCCTCACCAGTGATGTTTTTAGCGTTAGCACCACAGATCTCACAGTACCTGCATCGTAATCAGAAGCAGTTTCATCTAATTTATTGTCATCCAAGATGCAGTTAGCATTAATTTACAAGATACCCAGACAGGGTACAAGGGAAAATTTCATCAACACAAACGAGCTAAACATCTCAAGGTTAGCTGTAGTTTGGGTAGAATTTCAATCTGGCTCTCTGGTTTATACCACGCTCTTCAAAAGATTGGCACCTTTTCATTTTCATCTTGATTCCTTAAAGATATAACAAAAACGAGTCACTCCTATGCTGGACCCCAAATCATGTGTAAAACAGGCCTCCCACCAGTGAACCTTTAAGTTTACTTTCCATAAGCCTCTTTACAGAAGTCATCTTAAAATTATGTCATCTTAAAATGAGCTGAACTGACAGGTGAAAGAGGAGTTCAGCAAAACTAAGGCAGCAAAGCTCAATTTGAGGGCTAAAATGTTAGCCAAGAAGGCTTACCTCATTACCTCAACTATCTGGGTCAGCTTCATCCGTACATTGTGGTAACTCAGTCGAATCCTTTAGCAGAACTTCCTTTTTCAACTTTTTTTTTCCTTCAAGTCATCCTTTCATGTTCCTGACCATTCGACAGAAATCTGATCCTTCACAGTATGAAGGCCATCTCAGATTTTTACCAGAAATGTCTGTGCTATGTTAGTCAACTGCCCGCTACTTAACATCTAAACCTAATTTGATGCAGCTATAACTTCTGTTTCTAGTCAATCCTAACACTCCCACGCCCAATTTTTAGCCCCCACGCTTTGGAACTTTTTATCTATACAATGATCACTTTCAATCAGTTACAAGAATGATGTACAATATCCATAAAGATAAAGTGGCTGGCTAAGATGATTTGGTCAGAGGCAACTAATTCAAAGAGTACCTCCTACTTAGGGGCCTGTTTCTGGTTGAAAGGTCCAAGATGAAGTACAGCAAAAATTGACAAGTCTAGGATAAAAGTGGGGAAGTTAGGTAGCAATGTATTGAAGCTCTAAGATGGAAAATATGTCCTTAGACATAAAATGATTGACCAAACAATGTTCCCAATACCATTAGAGGACGGATCTGCAATGCAGTTTAGTAAATACAGGTTACCATTCTTACCAGAGGCAACTCAGCTATGCCATGTCTTTAAAATCATAAAATAACACTCCATTAATTTATGTGATGGGTGACTTTATGTTCCACAACATCTGGGACAAACTTGCAAACTAGCAAGACCTTCAAGCATAATAAGATTAATTTCAAGATAAAAAGTAATACCGCCCTTTAGCTGAAGCTATTGATCAACATCTTCCCTAATTTTTGTCTATATGAGCAGTTCGAAATCTTGAATTATTTCTCCTCTATAAAAGGGGAATATTCAAAGCACAACACAGATGTATAACTGCAAGTCTGCAAATCTCTCCATTCTGTGTTCAAAATTGCTCCCACATACTGCCATACATCTTAAAACTAAGGTTTAAATCTCATAAGATGGGATGTCCTTGTTTTTCCATGGGATGAGACACTCCACCATCCTGCCTCATCCTAATGTCTGCCTTAATTGATCATTCCACTAGATACCCTCTATCTCAATTCCTTTTTCTTTTCTCTATTTATTTTTCTCTGTTTGTTTCCCTTTTCTTCTTTCTTTCATTTCATCTTTTTTTCTTCTTTTGTTGTTTCTTTTTCTTCTTCCTTTCATTCTCTGCTTTCTTTCTTTCTTCTTTTTTCTCCCTTCTTCCTTTCCTTCTTTCTTTCCTTCTTTCCTCACATATGTGGGTTCTGAAGTCTCCAATTGTACTGGGATTGAAAACAATGTTTAAAACATCTATCATAAAATCCACCTTCAATGCTCTCCAAATGATCGCTTTTCTCACTAGTCAATTTTTATCTTTTTGCACATTATCATTATATGGTGCAAAAAAAATCTAATAACAATGACAATAACAATAATACTAGACAAAAAGGTTCCTTCTGATGCAAACATTCGGTAACTTAATGCTAATCCTAACTTCAATTAGATGAAGGGTGGAGAAGAACCAGCATAATTTATCAAAAGCAACCATCAAGTATCAAATAGCAAGCCAACATAAAAAGCCACCCTTGATACGAAGAAAAGTTTATCCTGCTAGAATAAAGTCCAATCTTCATCTCTCCAAAACATAACTATAGAATTTGGTGGCTTGTAAGGAGGGCTTTGGCCCCTGTTCTCCTTAGGCATAACCATATATAGCGTTATATACTTAACTAGATGAGTGTCGGCCTTGAGGCAAAGATAGTGCACCAATATAAATAAGTTCAAAAATAAACATTAGTTTTGCTTTGCTACATCGCTTGCAATATAATTCCAAATGCAACTACAAAGATTCAAAGAAAATATCCCACCTGATCACAGGCTAAACTTCCAAAACAAAAATAAGGGGCACAGTTAACCATAGAAAATCAAGCACATAGACTAACTGTCAAGGAATCAATACAATCACCAAAATAATTCAGTTGTTGAACTCTAACCCTATTGCTTAGACGCACTCCTTATTTGTGTTTTTTTTTTTTTTTTTGGGCGTGTTCGGAAAATTCTTGAATGACTAGTAACAGTGCATGTGTGATCCAATAGACCATAAAGTTTGAAAGTCAATGGGAACCTTAGAAATCCATCTCTATTTGAAGAATAAACAAGATGCTTTGACAAAGTCATAGCCCGGAGATAGCCCGGAGACTGATAGAGAAGGAATTAGTTGAAACGAAGTGTGATGAAAGGCTTTGATATTAAGAAAAAAAAAAAAAGTCTCTTTCAAGTGTGGCATACGCCTCTTAGATAAGTAGACAGACAAGGTTGTCAAAGCCTCCAAAAACATGAATTTAGGGTTTCCAATTAGTTCACTACGACTAAAATCAGCAAATCTCTTGAAGAAATCATGACAAACCCCTTCAGATCGAGCTTAAACACAGAAAACTGGACATTAAAGAGAGCAAATCAGTAACTTAAGTCAAGCATTGACCCCAACAATCAACAGTCCATCACTGAACTACTATGAAATCTCAGAATCTAAGGGATAGATTTGAAATTTAATCAACAAATACCTATTGCCCTTGAGCTTAAACCATGCCTCGGCGCACTGCCGGTGAGCGATCTCGAGCTCACCCTTGCACCCGCAACCAAGTTGGATCAGCTCCGAGCCGTCTTCCGCCCGATCCGGACTTAAATGGCAGATCCTACACACCTTTTCCGCTTCGCAATCCCCGCCAACGTCCGCCCCTTCGCCGCCGCTTCCCATGTCGATGACCACATACGCGCCAGCCTCCGCCGCCGGAACAGCCGCCGCTTCCCCCTTCCCCTCGGCCGGCCGCCGCTCCAACACCACCTTCCCCGTTCCCGCCACCGCCTCCATCCCACAAGTTTCGGCCTCGGTGGAGGTCACCGTGACGACAACGGCGGTGGCGGCCTCGGGCGGCAAAGTCGACGGCGTTGGAGGATGAGTTGGCTCCCCGCCCGGCTCCGCTATGTCGCGTGGCTCACTCTCCGTCATCGGATCTCACGGCGTTCGCGTCGAGCCGATTTATTGCTCGCTATTTATCGCGGTCTGGGGCACAGAAAAGCGCGGTCCCCTTCCGAGCTCTTTAATCGGATGAGCCGGAACGCCATGGAAGAAGGAGAGATAGGACAGGGGGCTTTAATTGAATCCTTGCATAGAGTTTTGGGGACATTGGAGAGTTTGGGTTGCAAGGACTGAGACCACTAGGCTTCAATCTGGAAGAAGAGAAGCTTCGTGTAGAGAATAGCGTTTATCGAAAAGAAGGAATGATTTATTTATTCTGATATTTTAAAGAGAAATAATGTGACAAGGAGAACGGATTCGTTGAGGGGAGGAAAACCTGTAGCGTATATACACATTACATCAGAACAATAGAAAAATAAAAAAAAAAATTATACTTTTAACCCTCAAATTTTCATTCAAAATTTATTTTTATTTTTAAATATCTAATTATTATAATATAATTCTTTATATTTTTAAAATATTATATTTTTATTATTATTTTATATAAAATTAATTAAAATTAATGAAATAGTTGGTACATAGTCATGATGTGAATACATGGATTGATTGATGAAATATGATATCAATTATTTTATTACATTTAATTAATTTTATATAATAAAATGTAAAGAATATGATATTCTTAAAATATAAGAGTTTAAACTAAAGTAATTAAAAGTTTAAAAATTAAAATAAACTTTGAATGAAAGTTTGAAGAATAAAAATATATTTTTAATAAAAAAGAGGTTGATGAATATAATCAATACCGAAAAGGTTGGTCATGGACCATATTTCTAATTATTAACAATGACATGGATGCGTTCTAGATGGCAAAGACTGATGTGATGATCTTTTATTTTGATCTTTCATTTTGCTTAATAAAATAATTGCTTAATTCATAAAGTTGAATGGTATTTACATGTTTCATTTTATGTAATGGTTAGACGAGCGAGCTTGCTATTTTTCATGAGTTTGAGTTTCTTGATGATTTTGCCTTCCGGAAGAATAGATATGCAATATCCAGTATCTTGAACGAAATAATTTGGTACCATTAAGTATCACTTTTTATTTTTTCAACTTTTTAAAAATAAAATTATAAAATTTAAGATAAAAAATATTTCTATTTACTTTTATTTTTTTGAATAAACTTTTATTATTAAAAATAAATTTTACTTTTACTATTTAAACAAAAAGAAACTTATATCTTCATTATTACTATCTCTATCATTATTATCATTAATGTTGCTATCATTGCTGTCACTATTATCATCTATCTTCAACATTATCATCATTGCCATTGCTACCATAGTCATTTCTATTACCAGCGTCATCATTACTATCATCACTACAATAATTATCATCATTGCCCATACCATATCTATCATACCATTTCATGCCCAAGGTCTTTACTATAATCAAAGTTATATTATTTCTACTATCCTTAGTACCATCACTACATCCTAAGTCCCTAAAGTTGATACCACCATCACTATTAGCTTATACCATCACATTACCAGCATGTCTCCTTCTAATATTGGTTTAATTATTACTGATGTGGTTGGTAAAAGCCATGTGTAAGTTAACGGTCAAAATTATCCAACGACGGAAGTCGTTTGGATGCCAACGATCCTAGCTCAAAATGGCTCATAGGCGGCCCCTGCTCATAAGCAACCCCGACTCCGGCCCCAGCTTCATAAGTTCATAACCATAGGCAGCTCCAGCTCATAAAGCTAAGGCAGCCCCAGCATAAGCGGCTCCTAAGCGGCCCTAGTTCATAAGCGGCCCTGAGGTGGCCCCTACTCCTGGGTGGCCTCATCTCCCTTTGTCTTTGGTTTTAGCTACAGCTTTTTGGACAAGCCTTCATTCCTGACATGGCCAGGCCCACCAACCACCTTCATTTTACATATGTCCAATAAAACAAACTCCACTAATTTTGGCACAAGCCTAAGAAGTCATAATTCATCATGAAGCATTAATGGCTCTGATCAGATAAGCTTAAAAAGTTATCATCTGCCATAAAAGTACCAATCATCCAGTTCAGATGGGATAAATCCTACTAATTTTGATATTTCATTCACAGTCATGGCTCATCATGAGATTCCAAAGCTTTCGAAGCAAGTTACATAGGCCCCTAAGTATCAATAAAACCAGTAAAAGGATCCCTGACCAAGGTATGAACACTCGAACACTTAGAGAATTTTTGGATTTTCTTCCTAACTCTCTTTCTCGAGCTTCTTCAAACTCATGACTGTGATTCTCATCACTAACTTAAGTGTCTAAGGGTCCCTGCTGGAATATCCGGCACCCAGGACTTCTTGCAGATCTCGACGTCAAGGTGAAGCTTCTTCAGCAAATTGACGGCACGTCAACTTAAGGTGATCTGGCATCTTCAATTACTTCTATCTTTATTATCTTTATCGTATTATTATTAGTATTTTATTATTATTTTTAAAATCAATAACACTATAAATACTTATACCTTAAAATTTAAAAATTATAACTTTATTTACAAGCACAAAAATGACATCAAACAATATCTTAGCAATCAATTAAAATCTAGATCTTCAATCACACATTTCCCTTTCATACATTAGTAAGTTGCAAAGTTATCAAACATGCTAAGCAGAGGTCATGGGTTCCCATCCATTGCAAAATCCTGTCACATTCTCATCATGCATGCAAAGCTTGTGATTAACTGAAATCCTCCATTTTACAATACATATTAGAAAGTTCTTGCATTATAGTTAATTAACTCATTGTTTTGCTTAGGGATATAATCAAGCCGAATCGAGTTGACACAGTGCCAAACTCGAGCTTAAATCGATTCTAAAATGTGAAGCTCAAAACTCGAGTGGAGCTCGATCGAGTTTCTTATTTAGAGTTCAAACTCAAACTCGATGAAATACTCGAGCGTGACTCGACTCGATTCAACTTGAATTTCTGTATAAAATTTTAAAAAATAATTTTTAAATTAAAATAAAATATGTTCTTAACTAAAAATTCAAAGAAGTTTATATAGTTAGGATAATATTTTAAATAATAATTATAAGAATAAAATAATAAAATTATGTAAGTTTGATTATGCTTGCAAGCTTTTCGAATCGAGTATTTTAATTTTCGTACTCGACTTGATAATATTCTCGAGTAGCTTGAGCTCGAACTTGACTCGATAAACAACGAGTCTATTTCAAGTATTTTTTGAATCGATTTCGAACTACTTATGAACTGTCTTGGTTTAGTTATACTCCTAGTTTTGCTGATACTAATAAAATATCTAAAGATATTTTAAGAAATTATTTTTTAAGGGAAAAAAAATAAAGGAGACACTTGTAACGCAATTATGGGCCTTGGTCTTTGGTATAGATCTAAATTCATTCTTTATCCAAACAATTTGGCGTGGTGAAAGAAAACGCACATAAAGTTCCCTGTTCTCCCTGTTTCGACACCCAATAGAGTCGAGAACGACCTTCTTATCAGGCTGATTACTTCAGAGGAGATTCGGTTAGCTCTATAGAACCTTGGTTCTGACAAGGCCCCTGGGCCAAATAGGTTTTCACCCTTTTTCTTCCACCACTATTAGGGTATTATGGGTCAAGATGTTATACATGCTAATAGGCTATTCATTTAGTCTTTTAATCCAAAACTATCCCTTCTGACTGGAATCGGACTCTTAGGTAGTGTTTGACTTTCCAAAAGCTATCCTTGGATAAATTTACAGGATAGCATTTATTCAGAAAATAGCTGAGGGAATAAGCACCTTTTTAAAATTACAACGTTGCCATCAAGGGATAATTCTAGTTATTCTTGGGTTCCCTAGGAAATAGTTCAGGGGATAACCCATGTTTATCTCAAGCTATAACTAGGAGGAATATTTCTGAAATATCCCCTATTTCAAACACTGCCTTATTATCCTGATGCCTAAACGACCTGATGCTTCCTCTCCACAGCACTACTGGCCCATCAGTCTCTGCACTACCTTATACAAGGTCTTTACATGCCTCTTGGTCTCGCAACTATGGATGGTGGTTTCTTGCCTTATTTTTTCTAAGTAAGGCATTCCTCAGAGGGCGTTGTATCTCTAATAATGTCATGTTAGCTCAGGAATTCATGCATAATCTTTAGAGAGCCTCTGCCCATCAGTGTCTTATGGCCGTTAAGCTGGATATGGAGAGAGCTTATGATAGATTAGCTGGGCTTTTCTGTGCTGCACTCTTCATGAGTTTGGTTTTGATGACCTCGTTATTGACTGGATCATGGCATGTGTTCATCATCTGTCCTTCTCTATCATTATTAATGGGGGTCTCACTGACTATTTCCACTCTGCAGTTGGGCTAAGGCAGGAATGTCCTCTCTCCCCTTTCCTGTTCATTCTCACTGTTGATGCTTTATCTCAAGCTCTCTTTTAGGCTCAGTAGGGATCTTCTCTTGCCCCCTATAGTGTGGGCCCCCATGGGCCCTCATTTTTTCATCTATTATTTGCTGATGATTGCATTCTATTGGGTAGAGCTACTACCCATAATGCAACCACTTTTTCTATAGTTCTTTAGTCTTATTGTCGAGCATCTGGACAGAAGTTAATATAAGTAAATCGATGATCTGCTTTAGCCCAAAGACGAATCCTACAATAAGGAGGACTATCTCACAAATTTTGAATATATCTGTTCAGACCGATCGGCTATCCTATCTGGGGATAACTATTACGGGGCGACAGCTATGGAGTATAGATTTTAGTGACCATGAGAGGAGTGTTGTGATCGTCTGGATGGGTGGCAGGTCACAGGGTTATTTATAATGGCTAGGATTATTCTTTTGCACTCGGTGCTTACTTCACTACCTCTCTATATTTTATCTAATATTGTTATCCCATTGACTTGCTTGATGAGGATTGAGAGATGCTTCTGGCACTTTATCTAGGCCTCGATGCAGGACGGACATGGCATCCACCTTCTGACCTGGGATATTGTTTGTATGCCGATCACTGAGGAAGGGCTTGGGATTTAGTCCCTCATAGTTAGGAGAGAGGTTTTGGTCGCTAGGCATGCCACTCGGTTCTTGCTTGATCCGCACTGTATGTGGAGCTCTTTCATGCGAGTCAAATACGAAGACTGGACTCTCTACAATCTCTCTCAGCCTCCTCGTAGATCTTTCTTCTTCTGGAAAAAGGTCTGCCGACATACTCTCGATATTATGAATAACATCTCTTGGATGATTGGTGATGGAGCCTCAGTGGATGTTATTTAGGATACGTGGATTGCAGACCTACCCCTGTCTCGATGGCCTACCTTTGTTAGCACTGACATTCCTGGTGAATTGAGAGTCTCTGATTTAATCTCTCAAGATCATTCTGTCTGGGATAGCTCCTTGGTGTCTAGTTACTTCGATGAGGAGCTCCAACGATGCATACTCTCTAATCCTCTCCTTTCGGGTTATACCTTTGACACCAGATTATGAAGGAGATCCTGTATGTCTCATGTTTCTGTCAGGGATCTTATAAGAATTTATAGGCCATAGCCCCGGCATACAATAGATACGGCTTGGATTTGGAAGCTTCTCATTCATCCTAGAGTTTGGCTCTTCATTTGGAAGCTTGCATTGGACTGTCTTCCTACGTGCTCCCTGCTTTCTAGTAGGGGCATGTCCATTCAGCCTACCTGCCCTTTATGCGGTGTTGATGAGGAGACGACTGACAATTCTATCTTTACCTGCATCAGAGTGAGGTATGGCGAATCTCGGGTTTATTCCCTTAGGTCGATGGTATTGATCCTTGTCGCCTCTCCTTTCTAGGCTGCATTCGGTGGGATATGCGGAGGGGTGTACATAAGCGGAGTGCTTCATGGGCTTACATTGCTCATCAGGTCTAATTATCTCATAACCAGCTTGTTTTTACTGCTGAGACTGCTCCCTCCCACAGGGTTGTCAGGACAACCTTATCCTTATTTGTTGAGTACACGCTCCATCACACAGCTTTGGATTATGACAGCCCTGGTCTCTAGGGCTCCCCTGCTACCTTGGCAGCATACCGGCGTATGATCTTCATATCTTGGAAGCCCTCACCTTTAGGGTTTGTTAAAATCAACTTTGATGGGAGTGTTCGAGGCAGATTAGTCGGATCGGCTTTCATGATTCGTCGATCGGATAGAGCGATGTTGGCGGCTGGAGGATTTGGACTTCTAGATTTCTCTGTTTCACTAGCTGAGCTGTGTGCTGCCTGGGCTAGTATTTCTTATGCCATTCATAGTCTGGGTGCCCGTAGGCTTATTATTGAGGGAGATTCTATTATTGTTATTCGATGGCTCCGACAGGACTCATGTGATCATCTGTCATCCAATCCCTTGATTTGCGACATTTGATCTACTCTTCAGGATGCTTACAGTACCCAGATTCAGCATATCTACTGGGAAGCTAACTCAGTGGCAGATTGGATTATTAGCCGAGTAGCTCAACATATGAGTTTTTGGATCTGGAAGCATGATGACCCAAGCCCTTTTATCCTAACACAAATCTTGTATTCAGATATATCGGATTTAACTCGTTCTAGAGTGGTGTGATCATCCGTTTGTACCAAAAAAAAGACAACGAATTTTATAATGCTTTGGCTGTATTTGAGTGGTGTTATAAAATTTGAAAAAAAAATAAAATCTAAAAAGAGAATGGTATAAAAAATTCAAGACATTTGGACAGATAAGAACGAAATTTGTTATTAAAAAATTATAATAAAAATACTTGGACAGAACCTAAGAAGGGAAACGCCAAGCTCAACTGTTCTGTGAAAACAACGTCCAAAGATAATTGAGTTCTATATACCCCTATCATAGGCTCAAGAATGCCGACTTTCGTCGAAACAGAGACATTTAGGAAGTCCTCAACTTAATCGTTGAGGTTTGACATGGTGGCTTGCTCGCCTTGGACCCACCAACGGTGAACGTCCATAGAAAACAGGAGTTGGTGCCGCAAGTTGTGCAAGGAGGTACAAAATTAATTGGCGTTCCGTTCAAGCTATGACCACGCCCGCTCCTGCTCCCAACCCCGTCCCCCTTGGCGCGACACCGACGCACAACCGGACGCGATTGCTCGACAAGAAAACGTTGACGGCCGATCTCGACCCCGTATAGAATACGCACGCACTTAGGAACCATATCCCCTCCCAACCCATCCTACACGGATGGCAAAATCCATCCAAGCTTCATCTTATCCGAGATGAGGGAAAAGAATGATGCGTTCCCTCGGCAAGCGCGGCCGCGTTTTTTTTATTATTATTTTATTTTTTATTTTTTATTTTTTTGATGCAGAGAATGATCATATCAATTTAGAATGAGCTAAGTTCAAACTATCAAAATATAAAAGTTCGGTAGAGTTGAATTAAAACATAAGGATAAGAATTTTCATGCATCTAGCTTCAATATCTAGAATGATCAGCAATCCTAACGGTAATCCCTAAGTCGTCATCATGGCCATCCTTATCACGATCATATTTAACTCAACTAAACTCATCTAAATCTTCTTTTTAACTATATAAGATAGACTGTATAAATTTACTATTTTTTTATATTTTATTTAAAACTAAATCAATACTTAAATTATAAATAGTTATGATGCGGGCAAATCAACTGTGTTGAGCGGCGGGCATGCTGAGATTTATCGTGGGCTTCTAAGTGGGATGGAGGGGCCGTCTCCCTTCTTCAGAACCCTGCAAGAAGTCCCCGACCGGTGTTCCCGGTGAGGACCCTCCGACGCTCAAGTTAGTGAACTTGTCGCTCAGTTCTCTAGTAGTGAGATAGGAGTTGAGAAATAGAGAGATAGAGAGAGATCCCCTGCATTGAGCTCGGGTCCTCCTCCTATACTTGTCTGAGGGGTCCCGTTTACCTCGTTCCGTTGGAACCGTCGAATCTTCCTCGTTGGAATAAGTTTCTCTGAACGGCAAGTGGTTAAGCTGTTGCTGGATGAGGGCCGCTTGTAGCGATAACTGCCGAGCGTGCTAGCACTTACCCATGATTTCAGTGAGAGGTACACGGCAATAGACATCGAATCACGGGATCTGTTGCCTGAGGTGGGTCATTGTGCATGCGAAAAAGGCACCAAGTTAGGACCGAAGCCGTTGTTGGAAGCCGGCGCTGGAGGCCGTCGCTAGAGGCTGGAGCCGAAGGCCGTCGCTGGAGGCCGGCGTTAGAGTTCTATTTTTGGGTTTTACTGTCACATCATTATTTCCGGAAATCGTGCAAAAGATAATACCACCCAGAGGAAACGGCCAGCCGTATCATATGCCCCCCGCCCCTGAGGTGGATGAGCGCACAATCACCCGCGAAAGGGGTGTTAATATCCTCTGGGTGGCCGATTTTTGCGCCATCATTTCGTCTATCCGGGCTGTTGGGATTGGAGAGGATTTCCCTCGAGTAGTGAGTCACAAAAGGCGAGCGTCATCATTGTGGTAAGGCCAACGCCATCTCTCTATTGGTGGAGCTTTTCGTGTTTTTCGCGCCGATAGGCCGCCGAAGCGCCTTCCATTTGAAGGTGGACACGTGGCCAGAATGGACGGTCGTGGGATGATTTGAAATGTGTCTATAAGAGAAAAAATCGTCCTTATCCTCCCATCCTCCCTTCTCTTACGCTACTGCTTCCTCTCGAGTCCGCAAGCGTCTGTCCGCCTCCCGTGTTTGTTCTCTTCTCGTGCTCTTTCGATCCTAGCTCAAGCTTTCCAGGTTAGCCTCCATGGCTTCCTCGCCTTCTTGTTCCATTTCCGATTCCGGGGTGTTCCCCCACCCCTTCTCAAACTTCTGCTTCCTTACCAAGCCAGTGGTCTACCCCCTCCTCTAATCACTCTTTGCCGGAACGGCGGCTGGTCAGACGCCCCGTAGCCGGGAGTCATCTGACCGGCGGGCAGATTTCTGCCCGAAGCCGTTCGACCGCTGCTTGTTCTTCCAGCACCATCAAGGAGTCCCCCGAAGGGACTACTTCCACTATGTCTGCTCAAGACATAGTAAATCTGAAAGCCAAGTATAGCTTTCCGCCAAACCTTCATGTGTTCTACCCTGCTCCTAATGACAGGGTAACCTCTTCCCGTCCCGGAAGAGTTGCCTTGTACGGAGCCTTCTTTAAGGCCGGACTTCGACTACCTATCCATCCTTTCATCCTCAATCTTCTGGACCGATATTCTCTAACACCTTCCCAGCTAGTTCCTAACTCGATCCAAACCATCACTGGCTTTCTGGTTCTCTGTCACCTGCAAGGCATAGAGGCCAGCATCTCCTTATTCCGTAGCTTTTATACCCTTCGCAAGCAATCAGGTTGGTGGTCCTTCACCCCTAGGTCCAATAGGATTCTTAAGTTGTACCTTTCCACCTCCGTTAAAGGATGGAAGGATAAGTTCTTTTTTGCTGATATCAATGGGGTGCGCGGAAGCTGGGGAACACCCAACATTGATGCCAATAGGGATTCCTCCATCCTTCCAAGAGATCGAATGGCATTCAAGCAGCTTCTGACTGCCGATGTCCCTTGATACAATAAGCTTCTAGCCGATGAAAACCTTCGTCTCGCCGGCTTAATTCCTTCGGATGGTGAGCACTTGATTACTCACCTTCTTTTTTATTTTCCCCCTTTTTTTAATTCATCTTCCGCCTTTATAGGGATGGCGCCATTGCTTCGCGAGCTCAGGTAGGCGGCCACTAAGAAGAGGAAGGCAACGGAAAATGAGTCCCTTGCCGAGAGGAGGGCCGTTGCCAAAATCCCAAGGAGGGCCAACACGGGGAGGGCCGACGATGGAGGGGCTAGAATTATGAAGCCCCTGCGCGCTAAGATTTTGAAGAAGGCCGACACTGGAAGAGCCGACGCTGGTGAGGCCGACACTAAAAGGACCAAAGTGATGGATCCCCCGCACGTGTGCGAGGCAGCCAGAGCCCAAGCCGACGAGCCCGCCAAGAAAGACACGGTAAGGGCCGATGCCGGCGAGGAAGTCGGGCGGAGCCAAATAGGAGAAAGAAGATCATCTTCAGTTCCAGCTCCTCCTATCATCCTGCTCAATCCTTCTCCTGAGCAGGTCGCAAAAGCGCCGTCACCCCTGCCCGAAGCCGTGGAGACGGAGCAAGTCCCTGCAACAATAGGGCCAACTCCCGCAGCTATCCTGCCCCCCGTAGGGGCAACAACCGAAGCGCTTCCACCAGCCAAGGGGCCGGAGGCAGCAGAGTCGGAGGCAGAATCCTCCTTCGTGGCCCCCGTGCCAAGGGAAAGGAGGGACGTCGACCCTTCCTTCCAATCACTGTTGGCGAACCACAGCCGCTGGGCCGAGCGGGCCTTAGATGAAGCATCTGTGGTGGAGGTGCAAGAGTTTTCTCCGGCATCAAGGGAGAGCCACCTTCTTCCGCGAGGCATCTGGGGTACATCTCTGGGTGAGCCTTTGCTCCATTATCATTTTTCCTCTTTGTTTCGTTTGTTTTATTTTGCTTTTTAACATTGACATTCCATTCAGGCACTGAACTCTCTGATCGCCATGAGGGAACTTTGGACCCTGAGTGATGCTGCTCTCGACCAGTCGCGGGAGGAGATGTTATCACTCCAGGCCAGGGCAGAAAAGGCAGAGATGGCTTTGGAGGATACCCGGGCCACCCTAAAGGGTGAAATCAAAACCATCCGGCTGAGAGCCGAGAAGGCTGAGTACGTGCTGGAAGTTGCCCAGCGTCGTGCAGCCAATGAGCTGGATAACGCTCAGGCGGCCGAGGAAAGGCAAAGGATGGCCGAGGAGAGGCTGGAGGTGGTGGAATCAGAAATGCGCGCCTTGAAGACTCGATTGGATTCCACCTCCATTGAAATAGATGCAGCCAAAGAGGTCGCCCGCCAGTCCGACGCCAAGATTTCTGACTTGGAGGCGGCGGTGACTGAGGCCAAGAGGGAGGCCGTTGAGTCCGAGCGGAAAGCCCTCGAGGCGGAGAAAAGAGCTGCAGAGGCCGTAGAGGATTTCAGGAAGTCTAAAGCCTTTGATAAGGAGCTAGCCGAATCGGCGGCGTTTGCTTACGATGCCGGCTTCCAAGACTGCAAGAAAAAAATCCAAGAACTCTATGACCTCGAGGATATTGAAGGGCTGAAGCCAGATGACGTCCCTGAAGACGATGACTCGGCCCCAAATGACTCTTAATAGTTTTTTTTTGTATTGCTCTAAGCCCGACTCAGGTCGGCAATTGTGTAAACTTTTAGCCATCAATGAATGTTTTAACATCAATGAAGGTTATAATCAGCTTTAGCTGTGTAAGTTGTCGCGAATCACCAACCAACGGTGCCTCGTTAGATAGGTCGCGCGAAATGTGATTGTGCACCGAAACATTGTCCTGAATTACCGACGCAGGGAGCCAGTCTTTGGTTCCAACGTGGGGCAGGTCTTTAGTTGCTAACGCAGGGCCGGTCTTTAGGCCGACGTAGAGAGCTAGTCTTTAGTGCCGACGTGGAGAGCCAGTCTTTAGTGCCGATGAGGAGAGCCGGTCTTTAGATCCGACGCAGAGAGCCAGTCTTTAGTGCCAACATGGAGAGCCGGTCTTTAGGTCCGACCGGAGAGCCGGTCTTTAGTTGCCGATGCGGAGAGCTGGTCTTTAGTTGCCGACGTGGGGCCGGTCTTTAGTGCCGACGCGGGGCCGATCTTTAGTGCCGACGCGGAGAGCCGGTCTTTGGTGCCGACGCGGAGCCGGTCTTTGGTGCCGAGCATACTCACTCAAAAATAATGCTAACATTTCGAACATCAATCTGTCAAGTAGATTCAAATTAATGAAGATAGCATCTTACTGATAATACTGGCATAAATTGTCAGCGTTCCAGGTGCGAGGAAGCGGTTTCCCGTCTAGCTCTTCAACTTTGTAGGCCCCGTGGTGAAGTACCTCCTTGACACGGTATGGTCCTTCCCATTTCGGTGCCAGCTTGCCCCCCTCTGTTGGCTTTGATACTTCAGCTCTTTGCAGAATGAGATCTCCGGAGCAGAACGTCTTGGATCGTACTCAAGCATTATAGTATTTGGCCGCTCGCTAGCGGAAAGCCGCCATGTGAAGCTGTGCTTGGTCTCGCAATTCGTCCACTAAATCTAGATCGGCTCGCAGCTGGCTTGAGTTGCTTTCTTCGTGGTATAATTCTATCCGAGGACTGGGAACTCCTATCTCCACCGGAATGACCGCTTCGGTCCCAAAGACCAAGCTGAAAGGAGTTTCCCCAGTTGGGGCTCGCGGTGTCGTGTGGTAGGCCCATAGTACACTGGGGAGTTCCTCCACCCAGCGCCCTTTGTAGCCATCTAGCCGAGCCCTGAGCCCTTAGAGGATGATGCGATTGGTCACCTCGGCTGCACCGTTGGTTTGGGAGTGCCCCACGGAGGTGAATCGTTGATGGATGCCCAGGCCCTCACAGAATTCCCGGAAGGCCGTGTTGTCAAACTGTCGGCCGTTGTCAGTAACGAGGGTGTGCGGTAGCCCGAACCGGCACACCACAGACTTCCAGAAGAAAGTCCTTATTTTGACCTCCGTGATCTTAGCGAGAGCCTTCGCCTCAATCCACTTGGTGAAATGGTCGACGGCCACCACTAGGAACTTGCGTTGTCCGAAGGCTGGAGGGAACGGTCCCAGGATGTCCATGCCCCACTGTGCGAAGGGCCAGGGTGCAGCCAGGGGGGTCAGCTGGGACGCCGGTTGATGTTGAATGTTGGCATGGCGCTGGTAGCTGTCGCACCTCTTGACAAGTTCAGATGCATCCTCCTTCATTGTCAGCCTGTAATACCCCTGCCGTAGGGCTTTGTATGCAAGAGCTTTGCCCCCCAAATGGCTTCCACATATACCTTTATGTATCTCTCGCAGAATATAATTAGCTTCGGTGGGACCGACACACCTGAGAACTGGGTATGAGAACGACCTCCGATAGAGCTTTCCCTCCATTATGAAAAATTTTGGGACCCATCTTTTAAGTTTCCTAGCTTCGGTAGGGTCTTCTGGGAGGGTACCCTCGGTAAAGTACCGGACATAGGCGTCCATCCAGGAAGGCTCCTGCTCAACTGGTAGAGTTTCTCTTGATACGTCAATGCTCGGGGCCTCTAAGTGCTCCACATAAGCTCTTCCCAGCATCCCATCAGCTGAGGTGGCAAGATGGGATAAGGCGTCGGCTCTAGCATTCTCCTGTCGAGGGATGTAGCTGACGCTAAAGTAAGCCAAGGGAGAAGCTAGCGATTGCACCATACTTAAGTAGCGGGACATGATGGGATCCCTTGCTTCATATTCCCTTGCGATTTGGCCAGCGACCAGTTGGGAGTCGGTGAATGCCCTAAGGCGTTTCACCCCAAGCTCTTGAGCTAATCTCATCCCGGACAGCAGAGCTTCATATTCTGCCTGATTATTAGTGGCTGGGAAGAGGAAGCAGAGTGCACACTCGGTTACAACTCCATCCGAGTTGGCCAAGATGAGGCCTGCTCCGCTCCCTTGAGAATTCGACGCCCCATCTACATGAAGGACCCATTCATCATTACTGGTTCCGAGGGGCTGAGTGTCCGTAGAAGGTTCTTCAGGTTGCTCCTCTCCCCAAGTGCATTCGACCAAAAAATCCGCCAAGACTTGAGACTTCATGGCCGATCGGGGGCGAAAAGATAGATCGAATTCCCCCAACTTAAGGGCCCACCTTGCCAATCGGCCGGAAGTATCCGGGCGAGCGAGAACTGTCTTCAGAGGTTGGTCCGTGATCACCGCGATCGGGTGGGCTTGGAAGTATGGCCGTAGACGCTGGGCAGACACGATCAATGCAAAGATAATCTTCTCCATCTTCGAGTACCTGGTCTCTGCATCGTGGAGCACCTTGCTTGTGTAGTATACTGGCCTTTGCGTGCCATTGGTGTCCACGTGGACCAGCACAGAACTAACGGCTTCAGGAGAGGCCGCGAGTATAGAAGGAGTTCTTCTCCACCTGTTGGCTTGGCTAGCAGCGGTGGGGTAGATAAGAATTCCTTTAACCCCTTGAACGCCTCTTGACATTCTTTCGTCCATTCGAATTCATTGACCTTGTGGAGTGCCTTGAAGAAAGGTAGGCACCTCTCAGCGGACTTGGACAGGAAGCGACTTAAGGCGGCCACCCTTCCCGTCAGGCGCTGTATTTCCTTCTTGTTGGCGGGAGGCCTCATGTCCAAGATGGCTTCGAACTTTGTCCGGGTTTGCCTCGATCCCCCGCCGGGTTACCATGAAACCCAAGAACTTTTCGGCTGTCACCCCAAATGCACACTTGCATGGGTTCAGCTTCATCTGGTACCGACGAAGGTTGTCAAAAGTCTCGTTAGGTCGCGATATGGTCTGTGGCGTGGATGCTCTTTGTCAACATGTCATCCACGTACACTTCCATATTGCATCCTATCTGGCCTTCGAAGACTTTGTTCATCAGCCTTTGGTAGGTGGCTCCCGCGTTCTTTAGCCCAAAAGGCATTACCCTGTAGCAGTACAACCCCTTCTCAGTTATGAAGGAGGTAGCTTCTTCATCCGCCGGATTCATCCGGATCTGGTTGTACCCAGAGAAAGCATCCATGAAGCTAAGGACCTCATGACCGGATGTAGCGTCCACCAGTTGATCGATCCGGGGCAGGGGAAAGCTGTCCTTAGGGCATGCTTTGTTGAGGTCGGTGAAATCCACGCACATTCTCCAGCTCCCATTGGTCTTACGGACCATCACCACGTTGGCCAACCATTCGGGGTAATGAACCTCCGAATATGGCCTGCAGCCATTAACTTGCGAACTTCCTCGTCGATAGCTTTCTGTCTATCTGGAGCGAAGTTTCTTTTCTTCTGTCGGACCGGCCGACACTCTGGCCTGAGGTTGAGCCGATGGGTGATCACTTCCTCGGGGACGCCCGGCATGTCTGAGGACGACCATGCAAAGACGTCGGTGTTGGCACGCAGGAAAACAAGAAGTCGATCACGTGCCTTCTCTGGAAGCAATGCCCCCACCTGGACAGTCCTTGCCGGGTCATCCCCCAAGGGGAGGGTCAGGAGGTGTTCGGCTGGCTCTCCCCTCCTTCCCAGCTCCCGGGATCGAGCGGCTCAGAGGCTATTGCCGACGCCGCTTCCAGTGGGCTGGGAGACAAATGATAGCAAGCGGTGGCGGGCTTTGCTCCCCTTTCATCTCTCCGACTCCTTCGTCGGTGGGGAACCTTACCAATAATCTCTTAGTGGAGATTACGGCATCTAGCAGATTCAACCCTGGTCTCCCCAAGATAGCGTTATAAGCCAGCGGGACCCGGACCACCAAGAAATTTATAACCACGGTGCTTTGACATGGAGGGGTTCCAGCCGTGACTGGGAGGGCGATCTCCCCCTCAACGCTCACCGAGTCTCCAGTGAAGCCCATTAGGGCGCGGCGATGGGTCGGAGGGAAGACTTCGACAGATTCATCCGAACAAAAGCCTCGTAGCTCAAAACATCCACCGAACTCCCACTATCAACTAAAATTCTTTTTACAGGATGTTTGGCTATAGTCATGGACACAACGACTGTCGTCATGCTTATTAACTACCCCATCTAAATCCTTTCCAAAGAAAGGAATTACAGAATCTATTCCCTCTCGCTGCCTTTTTGAACCGCCACCTGCCCCCAGGAAATCATAGCTATGGTCTTCTCCGTTGGAGCATTGTCCACGCCGGCCGGAAGTATCGGAGGCACCGGACCTGAAGTGGGAAGGTTTCCCCTTCGAACGAATTTGCCCAGGTGACCCTGCTGAACCAGCTCCTCAATGGCCTTCTTCAGATGGCGGCAGTCCTCGGTGTCGTGACCATAGTCTCGGTGGTACCGGCAGTAAAACTCCTTGTTGCGGGGGTCCCAGATTTCAAGGGAGCCGGACGCTTGAAATAAGGTTCCTCCTCGATCTCTAGTAGAATGTGAGATATAGGAGCCATGAGGGGAGTGAATTGCTCCTTAGAAACAAGCGTCTGTGGTCGGCGATCTGGGCGGTGAGGAGGCTCAGGCTTCCGGGGTCGTGCTCCGGCATGATCAGTAGGCGGTGGTTTCTTACTGGTGTTCTTGTCAGCTTCCCTCCTGGAAGAATCGCCTCGTCGGCGCGGATGTACTTCTGTGCTCGACTCAGAAGCTCGGCATAAGAACTCGGAGGCTTCTTGTCCAGGAATAGGCAAACCTGGAGGGACGAAGTCCTCGTTTTAATGCCAAAGTGGCTACAGAATCTTCCAGGTTGTATACCTCCAACGCTGCTTCCTTAAACCGAGCGACAAAGTCCTTCAAGGTCTCGCCACTCCTCTGCTGGACAGCAAATAGGCTATCAGCCACTCGTGGGATCTTTCGGCAAGCATCAAAGTGGGCCAGGAAAGATCGCTCGAGTTGCCGAAACGAATTGATGCTGCGTGGAGGCAGGCGGGAATACCACGCACGTGCCGCCTTGCGAAGGGTGGCCGGAAAGGCGACACATAAAAGGGAGTCCGTCGCTCCCTGGACCTGCATGAGGACCTTGTAGCTCTCCAGGTGGTCCAGTGGGTCCGTCGTGCCATCGTACGGGTCCAGTTGGGGAGACGGAAGCGGGGCGGGACCGGTTCCTCCATGATACGCCGGGAAAGTGGGGGGCGATGCTCATAGTCCGTCCCGTGAGGGTTAGCGATCCGGCGGCTAAGCTCCTCCAACCGTCGATGATACTCATCGAGCCGTTGCTCGGCCCGACGGTAGTTTTCCTGAGGGTGCCATCTCGAGATGAATCGAAGAAGAAGCCGAAGAAGATCGCCGGCGTAAGGAACGCACCCGTCTGGACTCTCTCTCCTCCGGCCGATGGTGGGAACGACCGGAGTGGCGAGAGGGGGACCGCCGTCGCTTCGAGGCCCCTCGGCGATGAGGTTCAGGGGGTGAGCGGCGGGAGACCTCAGGTGGGGTCCCGCCTTGGTGAGACTGGACTGTCCCCGCACCCCTTCATCGGGCGCAGGGGGTTGAGGTGCAGCAGCCAAACAATGCTCTTGCAGTCCCGACCATTGTCATCAGGTCCTGGACCTGGTGAGCCAGAACCTCGAGCCGGTCAGGCCGGCTTATCTGTGCAGGGGGCGGAACATGGAGGTTGGCCTCCGATTGCTCAGCCCGTGGAATGCGCTCCGCGGCTTGACTGGAGGAAGCCTCCTGTGCTCGTGTAGTCACCATCGTCTCCCTCGCAGAATTGGTGGGGTCACAGGGAGAACCTTCGCCTTCCTCCCGTGCGAACGCCCCCCTACCTGGCGCGCCAATCTGATGCGGACAAATCAACCGTGATGAGCGACGGGCATGCTGAGATTTGTCGTGGGCTTCCAATGGGATGAGGGGTCGTCTTCCTTCTTCAGAACCCTGCAAGAAGTCCCCGGCCGTGTTCCCAGCGAGGACCCTCCGACGCTCAAGTTAGTGAACTTGTCGCTCAGTTCTCTAGTAGTGAGATGAGTTGAGATAGAGAGGAGAGAGAGAGAGATCCCCTTGCATTGAGCTCGGGTCCTCCTCTTATACCTGTCTGGGGGGTCCCGTTTACCTCGTTCCGTTGGAACCGTCGAATCTTCCTCGTTGGGATAAGTTTCTTGAACGGCAAGTGGTTAAGCCGTTGCTGGATGAGGGCCGCTTGTAGCGGTAACTGCTGAGCGTGCTAGCACTTGCCCGTGATTTCAGTGAGAGGTACATGGCAATAGACCTCGAATCACGGGATCTGTTGCCTGAGGCGGGTCATTGTGCATGAAAAAGGCACCAAGTTAGGACCGAAGCCGAAGCCGGAAGCCGGCGCTGGAGGCCGTCGCTAGAGGCCGGAGCCAAAGGCCGTCGCTGGAGGCCGGAGCCAAAGGCCATCGCTGGAGGCCGGAGCCAAAGGCCGTCGTTGGAGGCCGGAGCCAAAGGGCTGGAGGCCGAAGCCAAGGCCGTCGCTGGAGGCCGGAGCCAAAGGCCGTCGCTAGAGGCCGTCGCTGGAGGCCGGAGCCAAAGACCGTCGCTAGAGGCCGAAGCCAAAGGCCGTCGCTGGAGGCCGGAGCCAAAGGTCATCGCAGCCGGCGCTGGAGTTCTATTTCTGGGTTTTGCTGTCACATCATTATTTTCGGAAATCGTACAAAAGATAATACCACCCAGAGGAAACGGCCAGCCGTATCAAGTTATATTTTTTCTAATTATTTGTATCTATATTAATTTAAATCTATCTCTATACTATAAATTATAAAAAAGTTGACTCTTTCTAATTGAAGTAGCTAAAAGTCTTTGTTATATATGTCCAAACTAGCATAATCAATTTTTTATCATTTTATCTTCAATTAGAGAAACTATCAGTTTTTATATATGTTTATTTTTAATTTTATCTTTTAAAATTTTACTACATATCCATGTTAACATGCACATTTCTATTGTAATTAATTTATTCACATATTATTTCAGTATTACCAAATACTCTATTCCATATAGTATAGTTGGCCAAATAATATTTTATATTTTTTTAAATTTTAATGGGATATATCGATTATACAATACCCTCAAAGCATCTTATCATTACCATATTGATAAAAAAAAAATAATAAAAAAAAACTACGATCACTTTGAGGCTTCAAATAATCGCTTTGGAAAGTTAAACCTCTTCGTGATCATTTCAAAGGAATTGAATCTTTAAAAGCATATATATATATATATATATATATAAGCTATAAAAGCCATATAATTAAAAATTTAATTATTAAAGAAAAATTTAATACAATTAGGTAAAAAATATCTCCTTATATCACTAATCTGTAACTAGAAAATCATAATAATAAATAATTTTTTTAAATAAATAGATCCTTTAAATAGAAAGAATCTTATATATTTGAAAGGATTACTAAAATTAGGGATCCTAATATTCTACCCCATTAATACTTATCTTACTCTCAAAGTTAGAAATTAAGAAACTTTTCTTGTTACTTATAGAAATACTCCACGTGGCCTCTTTCACTATCCTTATTTGCAACTCCATTAAAATGATACTTTATTTTATATATGTCTACTAATAGAAAGGAAGGGTTATTCTTTTTTTTTCGGATAGGAGGAAGGAAAAGGAAGGAAAAGAATTTTGTGACAATTATAATGAAAGAATGAAGAATAGAAAATGAAGGGATATTTTGGTCTTCCACAAAAGTATGACTTAAACATTTTTTTCCTCCCCCAATTTACCCCCGGTTTGGGGGTTAATAGATTTAGCCTAGTTGAGGGTGAAAAGAGGAAAACCGGTTACTTTCGTTCCCTTCCCCCAACTTTTTTATCTTCTTTCAAACAAGATGACTTATGATCTTTTCTCTTCTTTTCCTTCCCCTCTCCTACATTTCCTTCCATCCAAATAGACCCTAAAGGTATATCTTTATGAGGACTAATCTTGTTGCATATTAGCTTGTGGTACATTTAATGTTTTCGTTATCATTTGATTCCAGTATAAGGACGAATAAAGCTCAAATGTTGATGCCGAACTGCTTGAGATAGTTGTTTGAGAGGAAGCTGTTCCACTAACAAATATTTGTAGAGGAGCAGATTTTTTATCAAAAAAGGAATTAGAAGTTTAGTGTGTTGCTGAAGTAGTGCTTAGTTCCGTTAAATGTGCCATAAATTCTTTCAGGTTATATGCTCGAATAATGGAGAACTTGGCCATTAAGTGTAAGAATATTACGGTAATCATCTTATTCACTGGGTGGTTCATATCTCATATGGTGCACACTATTAGGAGATGGAATAAATGTTACATAGGGTTTTAGAGCAATACAAAAAAATATGTCTTTTTGGATACAGGTTAAGAGTCAACTTGCTTTTCTGAACTAAAATAGCTATCTTCTTACTTGCATAAAAAAAACAGTTACTCTTTCTTAAGCCTAGACAACCTAATAGCTTCGGCCATAATAGTTGACGAAACATACGAAATACATGCTTGATTTCTCTTTTAAGTTCGTCAACAAAATAGCTTACTAAAAATTCTTCGATCGTATAGTATTATGATTAACAAGCTGTTCAAATTAGAATTGATACTCATGTACCGTGAAGATTTAACATAACAAGTTCTCTATTAGAAAAAGAAACTTCATGACATGAGATTTCGTATTAGATTATTCCTTCTATTTCTTTATGGTAATTAAATTCTTGTTATCGGATCTAATGGCTGCTACTTGAATATTCATCAAAATTTTCTTTTGTTATGCTAATAATTTATTTTTAAATCAACTAAAACATTCATTATTTCAATCATATTATAGGTATTTAGATTAGTTACTTTTCGTAAGTCTGTTAGAAATATCTTTTATCATCTTTTTTAGATCTTTCGTACCACCTTTCATACTTTTTTTTTTTTGCATAAGTTTTTTAAACCATTGCCTTGATAATAATAAAAATATTCATAAAACTAAAAAAAATTCTTTTATTTTTTCAACTCTTTTTTTTCTTTCTTTTACCTTTTTTTTTACTTTCTCACTCTATTTTTTTTCTTGCAGATGAAAAAAAATAAAAAACAAGACTAAGAATTTTTTGGGATAAACTATATTTTTAACCCTTGAACTTAGAGGACATGTCACTTTAGTCCATGAACTTCAAAAAGTTACAAAATTAAACCTAAACTTTATTTTTTGTTTCTATTTGATCCCTGTCGTTAAAACATAGTATTCCATGTGTCTTCACCTCATCGTCACGTAAGAAAAAGAAAGAGAAACGAGAAGCGGTACCCTTCCGCTGTGTGCGAGAGAGGGAGGAAGCCCCCCTCCTCTGACAAAAGGGGGCCGTAGAAGGCCCCCCTTCCCCCTATGGCTTCCTCCTCCCTTCTCCTCCCCCACACCCTCCTGCCCCATCGCCCACCCCCACTCCTTCCTTGGCCAGCAGAAGGGGCCCATGGAATGGCCTCCATGGGCCCCTTCCCCCCATTGCACGAAGGGGCGCGGAAGGGGAGGAAGCCCTCCCTCCCTCCCCCCACGAGCTAGAAGAAGGGGGCCATGAAAGGCGCCCCCTACCCCCATCGCGCGGGGGGCGCAAGAAGGGGGAGGAAGCCCTCCATGTGTCAATGGCTTCCTCCCTCTGAGACACCAATGTGGGGGGTGGGGGGCTTCCTCCCCCTTCTCTTGCCCCCTGCGCGATGGAGGCTGAGGGCCTTCCTTGGCCCCCTTTGTTGGCTTGTGAGGAGAGGGAGGGTTTCCTCCCCCTTTTCGCGCCCCCTTGCGTGATGGGGGTGAGGGGCCCCTTCCACCGACTAGGGAGGGAATAGGGGGGAGAAGAAGGGGGAAAGAAGTAGTAGGGAGGAGTGGGGCAGGGGCCTTCTGCTGCCCCCTTTCATCGGAGGAGGGGGGCTTCCTTCCTCTCTTGCGTGCCAAGAGAGCGGCAGAAGGGTGCTGCTTCTCTTCTTTCTTTCTTTCTTTCTTTTTCTTATATGGCGATGAGGTAAGACACGTGAAATGCCATATAGAAAATTTGCTAACAACATTACTTTATTTTAATGGCAGGGACAAAATAGAAATAAAAAATAAAGTTCAGGATCAATTTTGAAATTTTTGAAAGCTCAGGGACTAAAGTGACACACCCTCTAAATTCAAGGGTTAAAAATATAGTTTACCCAATTTTTTTTAAAGATAGAAACTGATATGGCCGATCGGGTCAAAGAACACGCGAGCCAATTCCTTGGCAATTGGGCTTAACATGGCTTACCACGACTTTCATGTCGGTTGCGGCCCGTCTCGACCTCCGTGTCGGCCACGGCCAGCCCCGACCTCCTCGTCGGCCACAGTCAGTCAAGCCTTGGTCACGGTGTCGGCGTCGGCCACGGCCCATCTCGACATCCATGTCGGCCACGGCCCATCCCGACCTCGGCATCGGCCACGGCCCATCTCGACATCCATGTCGGCAATGGCCCATCTCGACATCTGTGTCGGCCAGGGCCCATCCCGACCTCGGCGTCGGCCATGGCCAATCTCGAGATCCGTGTCATCCACGGCCCACCTCAGCCTCCTCGTCGGCCGCAGTCAGTCTAAGCCTTGGTCACGGTGTCGGCGTCGGCCACGGCCCATCTCGACATCCATATCGGCCACGGCCCATCCCGACCTTGGCATCGGCCACGGCCCATCTCGACATCCATGTCGGCCACGGCCCACCTCGGCCTCCTCGTCGGCCGCAGCCAGTCTAAGCGTTGGTTACGGTGTCGGTGTCAGCTTCGGTGTTAGCCACGGCGTCGGTCTCGGCGTCGGCCCCCGGCAATAATCACCCACGTTCAAGCTACGTGGTCCACTTCCATCGAGAATGGTGGATCACGTCACCACGAGCACGCCCGGCTACGCGCACGGTAGACCTGCTCCCCCCTAGCGCCGCTAACGATGGACGTGGCCCCACGATCAGTCCCATTACCCGTACTTTGTGGCACGTTGAAGACTAGAAACTAATAACCGTCTGAAGGAGGTTGGGCCACGACGGACGAAGAGTAAGTGGGATTATCGAACAGGTATAAAAGGCCTCCAGCCCTTGAGGTAGGGGCCTCAAGCTCTACCCAATCATAACAACGTTATTCATTCATGTTCTCCAGATCACTGACTTGAGCATCGGAGGGTCCCCGCCGGAATCACCGGTCCGGGACTTTTCTTGCAGGTTTCTGGCTAAAGAAGGCGACCCCTGTCATCCCTTTGAAGGCCAACAAAGCATTTCCGTCACCTGACGCTCCTCAAAAGTGATCTGGCAATTGCTAAGCACCCTGTAAAGCGAATATTGGTTGATAGTGGAAGCTCGGATGATATTCTGACGTATGACGCATTTGTTTGTATGAACTTGCTTTTGGATTCTCTTCGGCCAGTGACGATGCCCCTCGTTGGCTTCACCGGAGATGCGGTGAGAGTTGAGGGAGAAATTGCTCTTCCCGTCACGGTTGGAACTTCACCTTACCAGAGCACGATCTTCATAAAGTTCATGGTGGTGAGAGTTCCTCTCGCATATAACGCTATTCTCGGCCAGCCAGGTTTAAATCTGCTGGACGCCATTATCTCGACAAAGAGGTTGCTGGTCAGTAGAGGTGGGCACTGGGCCGTGCCGCCCATGGCACGGCACGGCCCAGGCCCTGATGGGCCGTGCCAGGCACGGCCCGCCATTGCTACAGTACCGGGCCATGCCGGCACGCCCAGTGAACCGTGCCGTGCCGGGCGCGGAAAAATTTTTTTTGGCCCAGCACTGCACGGCCTGGGCCGGCCCGCCGTGCCGTGTCGGCACGGCCCAGCTGGGCCGGCACGGCCCACCTGGGCCGTGCCTGGCACGGCCCATGCACGGCTCAAATAAAAAAATTATAAAAAAAGTTTTTTTTGATAAATTAAAAAATTATTAGGAATAAAAAAATTTTATTAATATAAAGCCACCTTATAGGTGGGGGGTTTGGCATAGACCCCTACCAGTTTATTAATTTAAAATCAAAATGGTACAGAAGGGAGGGGGCTAGGCCTGACCTCCAGAACATAATACAATAAGCAAGGAGAAAAAAATAGAAAAAAAAATAAAGATGGCTTACTTTAAGTTTTTAACAATTTAAAAAATAAAAATATACAATTATAAAAGTAGAAATGACTCACTCATCACTCTTCAGTCATCAGTAGTATTTGTGTCATCGTCATCTTCGCTGGTTAAGTCATATCCACCTATATCTTGAAGCCTCGCCTCAGCATCCAACCAATCTTTGAAGCAGATAAGCATCTCAACTGTCTCGCCAGTCATCCTACTTCTCTTTTCGTCTAAAATACGTCGACCTGTACTGAAAGCGGATTCCGATGCTACTGTGGACATCGGCACAGCTAAAACATCTCGTGCAATGGCAGACATAACAGGATATTAATTTTTAACACTCTTCCACCAAGCTAATACATCTAGATTTTCTATTTGATCTTCATCATATGCAGAATGAAGATCGTTTCGTAAATAAAATTCCAATTCATTACTTAAAGATGACGAAGATGAAGAAGATGATGAAGCATGTGCGTGTCTTCTAATGAATGAAAAAATAGATGACGAACGAGATCTAGAAGAAGAAGCAGAGCTTTGAATAGGTATTCTAGATCCACAAATTTTATCATTATATAAATAATAAATATCATTAAGAAGTCGTGTTACCTCATCTTTAGCAGGTTCAGGATTTTGATTCATGTTTTCACAATATTGATCAATTAAAAAAATTACGCCATTTAATTTAACTCTAGGATCAAAAACAGCAGCTAAGTTATGCAATGGACATATCCTATTCCAATATTCATTCCATTTAGTTTCCATATTATGTATAATAGGCATTAAAACTTCATGATATCTATATTCTTTAAATTTTCACTAATTACATATGCTTTTTGTAAAAATGAACAAGAAGTTGGATAATAAATACCTGAAAGAACATTTGTAGCATCATAAAAAGTAACCAAAAAAACTTCTAAAATTTTACCTTGATTCCAATCAGCTTTAGTCAATGTAAATCCTAATCCACGCTCATTAATATAAGCACTTAATAAGTTCTTATATGGGTATGCATCATGTATCATGGCATAGGTACTATTCCAACGAGTTATTACGTCAAGTTTAAATTTTTTAAAACGTTTACCATGATCTACACATAATTGTTTAAATTCTTGAAGTCTTGACCTTGAAGCATGAATAAAAGAAACAGCATTTCTAATTTTTGAAATAACCTCTTGAATTATGTTCATGCTAGATTGAGCAGAAAGATTTAATATATGACATGCACATCTAATATGAAATAATTGTCCATCTAAAATGGGATGCAAAGAGTCGTTTAATAATGCAACAGCAGAATTATTATTAGATGCATTATCAAAAGTAATTGATATTATTTTATTATTAATATTATATGAGCATGCAGTTTGATAAATAATATTGAAATTTGTTGTCCTGAATGCGGAAAATCAAAAGCACGAAAAGTAATAATTCGTTTATTTAATTGCCAATCATTATCAATATAATGAGCTGTAACAGAAATAAAACAATTACTACCTACAGATGCCGTCCAAATATCAGAAGTTAAAGAAATTCTAGCATTTAAATTTGAGAGGCTTTCTGTTAAACTTTGTTTCATTGCTAAAAAGTTTGTCATAGCCACTCTTCTAAAGGTACGCCTACTAGTTCTTTTATAAGCAGGTTGTAGGCCTAATTGAACATATCTTTCAAAATTATAAGATTCAGATAAACTAAAAGGTAATTCATCTTGAACTATCCATCTTACCAATAATTTTCTTTGATTTTCGTGGTTATGTGCAAAATTGCCTACAAGTAATCCCTCTCGTATATTAAGGAGTCCTTGCTGACTGGAATCATGCATCCTATGACTTTCTTGATGTCTTCTTAGATGCCCTATTCCCCCAGTACTAGAACAACTGTAAAGTTTTGCACATTTTTTACATTTTGCTTTATAGACTCATCAACCATAATTCTATCGAAATCAATCCAAACATTACTAGTCCTCTTACGAGAAGAGGTTTGACACTCACTGACACTAGCTCTAGATGGAACTTGGAGTTGGGATTGGGGTTGGGGTCCTTGGGGATTAGTTTCCTCACCCTCAAAAAAAGCGTGCATGTTAAAATTACTTTCGTTAAAAGATGCCATATCTAAAATTTTTAATTAATAAAATGCAAAAAAATAAAAACTAACCCACAAAAAGGAATTAAGAAAAGATCAGAGGTGGAGGCGTGGAGCCGAGATTTATGAGCTTTCTCTTGCGCTCTCGCCTCTCAACAAGAATTGATCTTGTAGCACTTGACTACTTGCTTGAGCACTTGTAAGAACACTTGCAAACTAAAAATTAAATTGCTAATCTACTAGAGCACTTGCTGGAAGAGAGAAATAGTAGCAATAGAGGAATTGGTTTGGTGTGGTAAGAATGAGGGAGAGTTCATCTATTTATAGAATTTCTAATTTTTTTTTCTTCCAAAACTACCATTTGATATAGCCGTTATATGACTGTTGGGAGGGGTAAAATGGTCTAAATCCCTCCCAACAGCCTTTAACGGCTATATAGCCATTAAAAACGGATATAGCCGTTTTTAACGGCTATATAGCCGTTAAAAACGGCTAAAAATCTAAAGTGGTGCTTAGGCACCAGCTATTAGCTGGTGCCTAGGCACCACTAGGCACCAAGTGGTGCCTAGGCACCATATATCCTAGGCACCGTACATGGTGCCTGGTACATGCCATGCCTAGGCATGGTGCCCAGGTACATGGGCACCATGCCTAGGCATGGTGCCTAGGTGTACGGTGCCCAGGCACCTTGTACAAGGTGCCTGGGCACCGTTGCCGTGCCATGGCATGGCCCAGCACGGCCCAGCTGGGCCGTGCCAAAGCACGGCCCGTGACGGGCCGTGCTGGCACGGCTTAAAATGGGCCACGGGCCGTGCCAAATTTAAATTTTTTTTAATGGGCCGTGCCTGGCACGACCCATTAATAAATGGGCCGTGCCTGGCACGACCCATTAATAAATGGGCCGTGCCAGGCACGGCACGGCAAATTTTTAGGCACGGCGGGCCTGGGCCATGCCTGGCACGGCACGGCCCAGTGCCCACCTCTACTGGTCAGGTTCCCCACTAGTCACGGGATCGGGGAAATGCAGTGCGAAAATAGCCCGATGTCCCTCTGCTACCACACGACCCCTAGCCTTCAGTCCGCACTTCCCTCGCCGACTTCTGAATTGGGACCCGAGAGAGGCCGAGAAGAGGGGGGAACCAGCGGGACATCTGTTGACTTTTCCCTTAGGAGAGGACCCAACGAGAACCATCCAGATCGGGGCCTCTCTCCCTGAGGAGGAAAGGAGTCGGCTCCTCGATTTCCTCCGAGCCAACGCCGATATTTTTGCATGGGCACCGACCGACATGCCAGGTATACCATCCGAGGTAATTACTCATAAACTCAACATCAAATCTAATTGTAGGGCGGTCCGGCAAAAGAAGAGAAGCTTCGCCCCGAGCGCCAGAAAGCCGTTGACGAGGAGGTCCGTAAACTGATCGCCGCCGGCCACATTCGGGAGGTCTATTATCCCGATTGGCTGGCCAACGTAGTGATGGTACGAAAAGCCAATGGAAGCTGGAGGATGTGTGTCGACTTCACTGATCTCAACAAAGCCTGCCCCAAGGACAGCTTCCCGCTTCCCAGGATCGATCAGTTAGTGGACGCCACATCCGGTCACGAGACTCTCAGCTTCATGGATGCATTCTCGGGATACAACCAGATCAGAATGGAGCCTTCAGACGAAGAAGCCACCTCCTTCGTGACCGAAAAGGGGATCTACTGCTATAAAGTCATGCCCTTCGGGTTGAAAAATGCCGGGGCTACATACCAAAGATTGATGAATAAGGTCTTCGAGGGTCAAATCGGGCGCAACATGGAAGTATATGTAGACGACATGCTGACCAAAAGCATCCGAGCTGGCGACCACCTATCTGATCTAATGGAGACCTTCGGCAACCTTCGTCGGTTTCAGATGAGGCTGAATCCCCGGAAATGTGTTTTCGGAGTCGCCGCAGGAAAATTCCTAGGATTCATGGTGACACAGCGAGGAATAGAGGCGAACCCGGACAAGATCCAAGCTATCCTAGATATGAGGCCGCCGGTGAATAAAAAGGAAATCCAGCGCTGACCGGAAGACTAGCAGCTCTGAGCCGCTTCCTATCTAGATCGGCTGAGCGGAGCCTCCCCTTCTTCAAAGCCTTGCGAAAAGTCAACACCTTCGAATGGACGGATGATTGCCAAAAGGCCTTTGAAGAGCTGAAGAATTTCCTATCGACTCCGCCGCTACTGTCGAAACCGATGGAGGGAGAAACCTCTTTTTGTACCTGGCCGCTTCTCAGGAGGCTGTCAGTTCGGTCCTCGTCCGGATAGACACTGAAGGATCGCAGAAGCCGGTATATTACACCAGCAAAGTGCTCCATGACGCGGAGACCAGGTACACCAAAACCGAAAAAATTATTTTTGCTCTAATAGTGTCGGCTCAACGTCTCAGGCCTTATTTCCAAGCCCACTCAATCATAGTGCTGACGGATCAGCCCCTGAGGACAATCTTATCCCGCCCTGATACCTCCGGTCGGCTCGCAAATGGGCGCTCAAGTTGGGAGAATTCGACCTGACCTTCGAACCAAGGTCGAGCATGAAATCCCAAGTTTGGCGGATTTCCTGGTTGAGTGCACCTGGACCGATGAGCAAACCAGGGAAACTCCGACGAAACCCCCGGAAGCGCCGACCGCGGATGCGAGGAAGGATTGGATCCTTCACGTGGACGGGGCATCAAACTCTCAAGGGAGCGGTGCCGGGATCATTCTCGCCGGTCCCGACAGTGTAACGATTGAGTATGCCCTTCGTTTCCTCTTTCCCGCCACGAACAATCAGGCCGAGTACGAAGCCTTGTTGGCAGGGATGAGGCTCGCCAGTGAACTTAAAGTGGAGCGTCTCAGAGCATATACCGACTCCCAACTCATCTCGGGCAAATCACGGGGGAGTATGAAGCTCGGGATCCTATCATGTCCCGATACTTGGACAAGGTCCAGTCGGAGTCCCTCCCCTTCGCCCATTTCAGTGTCAGCTATGTTCCCCGGGAAGAGAATGCTCGGGCCGACGCGTTGTCCCGCCTGGCCACCTCGGCCGATGAAACTTTGGGGAGGACTTACGTAGAGCATTTGCTAGTCCCAAGCATCGAGGCGGTGGAGGAGGCCCTGCCCCTTGAACAGAAGCCTTCTTGGATGGACGCCTATGTTCAATATCTCACTGATGGTGTCCTTCCCAAGGACCCTTCCGAGGCCAAACTCCTCAAGTGGCGAGCCTCCAAGTTCCTAATAATGGATGGACGCCTGTATCGGAGGTCCTTCTCGTATCCCCTCCTCAAGTGTGTCGGTCCCGCTGAGGGCCGATTACATCCTCCGCGAAATTCATGAAGGCGCATGCGGGAATCATCTGGGGGGCAGAGCCCTAGCATATAAGGCCCTCCGTCAAGGCTATTATTGGCTGACCATGCGGGAAGACGCGGCCGAATTGGTGCGAAAATGCGACAGCTGCCAACGTCACGCCAACATCCAGCGGCAGCCCACCTCTCACTTGAATCCCATCTCTGCTCCATGGCCCTTCGCCCAATGGGGGATGGACATTTTGGGACCATTTCCTCCAGCCTCCGGTCAACGGAGATTTTTGCTAGTTGCTATCGACCACTTCACCAAATGGGTGGAGGCCGAAGCTCTAGCCAAAATAACCGAAGCTAGAGTGAGAGCCTTCTTTTGGAAGTCCATAATCTGCCGTTTTGGACTTCCCAGCACTCTCATCACAGATAACGGCCGACAGTTTGATAACGCCCCCTTCAGGAATTTTGTAACGAATTAGGAATCACTCAGAGATTCACCTCTGTCGGACACCCACAGACCAACGGAGCGGCTGAAGCAATTAATCGTACAATTCTACAAGGGCTTCGGACACGGCTTGATGACTTTAAAGGAAGGTGGGTGGAGGAGCTTCCCCAGGTCCTGTGGGCCTATCATACGACCCCGAGAAATCCCACGGCGAAACCCGTTCAGTCTGGTTTTCGGATCCGAGGCCGTCATTCCTGTGGAAATCGGGGTTCCCAGTCCTCGAGTAGAAGCCTACAATGAAGAAGACAACTCGGCCCAACTGAGGGCCAATTTAGATCTCATCGAGGAGACGCGACCAAGCACGGATCAAGATGGCCGCTTATCGACAAAGGGCGGCAAAGTATTACAACGCCCGCGTTAGACCCCGGACGTTCCGTCCCGGGGACCTGGTCCTCCGGAGGGCTGAGATTTCGAGGCCAACGGAGGGAGGGAAGTTATCACCTAACTGGGAGGGGCCCTACCGGGTTGCAGAGGCCCTTCCCCGAGGAGCTTACCGACTCGAGGAACTCAACGGAAGGCCGCTCCCACGAACTTGGAATTCTGACAACCTTCGCCGGTACTACCAGTGACGTGCTCAACTGAATGGTTGTAGGTTCGGATACTCCACTCCTTCAAATTATTTAAATAAAATGCACTTCTCACACATCATTTCGCATTACCTCTTTGTCCCACGATCATGTCACAAAAGCCCGATCGGCACAAAAGCCCGACACAAAACGCCCGAATCGGCACAAAGCCCGACCCGGCATAAAGCCCGGCTCCCGCGTCGGCAAAAAAGTCGGCACAAAGACTCCCGCGTCGGCAAAGCCACGTCGGCACAAACGGCCCGACAAAGCCCGGTCGGCACAATCGGCACAAAAGCCCGACTCCCGCATCGGCACAAATCGGCACAAAAGCCCGACTGTCGGCGACAAAGCCCGACTCCCACTCGGCACAAAAGCGCGTCGGTCCCGGCACACAAGCCTGACTCCCGTCCAACTCCCGCGTGACACTCTTTGGGGTCAGGAGGGTCCCTGCACGGAATCGGATCACTCCCATGGTTACCCCAAATGCCTATCGACGGAACGGTGCATGAAACATGCTGGCGAGGCCACATCATGGGGTCTCTCAACAAAACAATGCCAAAAGATCGGGATCACAAGGCCGTTTAGCTCGTCAGCAGCTTGACATCGATGGTCAAGAATCAACGCATACTGATCCCAGAGCGTCCCTACTTAGACTATAAGAGGCCTCCTGCTCTGGACGGGCTGTGTGATTCCATGCAAATCCTAAGAACGCGAATAGATCACGATGAGCTAGTGGCTTGGCGAGCTAGACGTCGATAGCGTAAAAAGAAGAGTAGGGGGGTCGACGGTTCTAACACAAAGTCAAAGGGTGTTCTCTTTTCATAGATCAGTTAAACTTTTACAAAATGCCGACCATAGTCGGACTTGGATACATTGCAAAAAAAAAAAAAAGATCCAAAACCACAGGCGGGGCTTCAGTCCTTCGCTGGAACGGTGCCGGTTAGGGGGGTGGTACCATCGGCCGGAGTGGAACCCTGGTGGACATCTTCACCCTCGAGGTCTCCTTCTTCAGGTTCTAAATCCTTAAGGCCTTCGACACCAAAGACCTTCACTGCCTTATCTCGGCAGCAATGAAAACCCTGAAGATAGGCGTCGGCACCCGCTTCGGCCACCTCCTCAATAAAGATCGGGGAATTCCTGTAGTTCTCCACGGCTCTCTTCCCCGCCTCGGCCACCTCATTGGCAAAGGCTGGAGAGTTCCGGTAGTTCTCCACGGCTTTCTTCCCCGCCTCGGCCACCTCATTGGCAAAGACTGGAGAGTTCCTGTAGTTTTCCATGGCTTTCCTCGCCGCCTCAGCCATGTTCTCCACGGCGGCCCGAGCCGCCGTTTCGGCCTCGGCTGCCCTCTTATCGGCGGCCTTCACTGCCTCCGCGGCCTCAGCAGTTTTGATGTCAGCCAGGCGGGCCACCTCCTCGGCGATTTCCATTTTCTCCTCGGAGGATCTCAGCTCGGATTTGGCCACTTCGAGCTGGGCCTTGACGTCGGCCAATTCCGCCTCGGCGGCCATCAACTTCCCCTCAGCGGTGAGAGCGCGCTCGAGGGCTTTGCGCATCTGTTGCTGCGCTGCTGTCGTTTTGGCCTCCGCTTGGGACCGGACTATTTCGAGCCTCTCCGCTTCTCCAGCCTGAGTCAATTTGAGAGCGTCTTCAGCTTTCGTAGCTCGATCGCGGCACTCAAAGGCTTCTCGTCGGTAGCGATCGAGTCGACGCTCCCCGCTGGCGACAAGGGCTTGGGCATGGTTGAAGATGTTTACCATCTACACATCCAGGCCAATGTCAGTTACCTAAAGTGGGTACATGGAAACGAACAGGATTAGAAGGTAAACGGCTGCTTACCCGGAGCATGGCCGTCTGACCATCTTTGAAGAGGATTCGGGAGTTGGTCCGGATTATTTCCTCCCGAATCGCAGGAGTAGATGCCGCTGACAGCAGCTTCTCGGCGAGGTGGGAGTGGTTCATAAGAGACGGCCGCGAGGAAACCGGTCCCATCCTGTCCCCTATGGGCTCGGATGCGGCGCTGCGGGCCTCGTAGCCGACGACGGCCTTCTGCCTCTTATCAACCGAAGCCTCTCTACTGGCCTGAGGATCATCCCTCGGGGCCGGCCCGGTAGTCGATGGGATGGGTGCTCAGTCGCCTGGCTGACATGAGCCCTTGACTCCTCGGGCAGCGTACCCCAGTCTGGTCAGCAGACTCCGAGGGGCAGCGGTGCAGGAGATCGTCGCGGCGGCAGCGGAGTAGGCGACCATCGTGGAGGCCGGGATGATTGTAGGAGATCGACAAGGAGGGGGCGATGGAGTAGGAAGCACGTCCGGCGGGAGTAGGCGACCGTCGTGGAGGCCGTGGCGATGATTGCATAGGAGATCGACAAGGAGGGGGCGATGGAGTAGGAAGCTTGGGGACATCCCGGGGGGCAGGTGGCGATTGGGATCGAGGCCTTTTTCTCGACCCCTCAGCTCCATCATTTTGCCCTCTTCTCTTCTTAAGGGCGGCTTTGTGAAAGGCCCCGGCCGGGATGTTGATCTTCATAGCTGCACGAAAACGAATGTGCTAAAAAAAAAAAAGAAAGAAAGAAAAGAGAGAGGGATCGAAAGGAAAATGTCATCTTTAAAGAGACCCTCACCGTCATCAGGGGCGATGCCGGCGTGTCGGAGGTTGTCCTCCGACAATATCTCTCGGTATGATGGGAGTTCGGTTGCCAGGAGAAGATTGAAGGCTTCTTGATCTCTCGGAACTACCGAGATGTTCTTGTTAGCCTCAGTATTGGGTGTACCCCATTCCCTCCTTATCCCCTCCACTTCGGCGAAGAAGAAACGGGATTTCCACCCTTTTATGGACGAAGGGAGACCTAACCTGAGGGCCCTACCCGGCCGGGGGCAAATAGCCACCAGCCGGATTGAGCCCGAATGGTATACAGGCTGCGAAAGAGGGAAACGTTACTCGGGAGACCTTGGAGGCGGGTCAACACCAAGAAGGCACAAATGGCCCTAATGGAATTGGGGACTAGTTGAGCTGGGACCAACTCGTACCTATCAAGGAGATTGATGATGAAAGGGTGAAGAGGAAGACGAAGACCGGCCTTAAAAAACTCCTCATAAAGGGCTATCCCCGAGGGGGAGAGGTTACCCTGTCGTTGGGGCCCGGTGCGATCAGTCGCACCTCTTTGGGTATGTTATAGGCTGCCCTAAAGGTTGCAAGGTCAACGGAAGTGACAGTGGAGGCGGTCCCCTCAGGGGAACCGCTGCTCGCCCTGGAAGACGGAGCTGCCCTAGGAGGTGGGGTTACAGCTGCTGACGGACTCCTAACCGCCGTTCCTTGGCCATGGCCCTAGGGGTCGGAGAGGTATGGTTTGTGGAGGACCGAGAGGACGAATAAGAAGAAGACGACTGTGAAGGCATGGGGAACTAACCTGGACAGAGAAGAAGAAGAAGTTGGAGGAGCTCTCGAGCTGGAAGGGGAAAGGGCTCTGCACGGTAGGTGAAATCGAAGCTAGGGCACGTCCTTGCTTATAAAAATTTTTTGGCATCTTCAAAATCGTCCCGCCCGATGCCTGCCACGCGGATGCTATCCATTGAGGAGGACTCTGCAACGACGCTCCGGGCGCGCGATAGATGGAACCCCCCGACCAATCAGATGTATCGATGCCAGTGATTTGACGGCTTAATGATGATCGCCGATATCTTGGGGATCCCAAACTGCTCCCTGACCTCGAGGCGAATCCGACGGTTAGGATGCGCAGATGAAGACGCCCCTTTCGCTTGGATGGTGACACCAGCTCAGGGACGGGGGGGCATCTGATATGGCCGATCGGGTCAAAGAACACGCGAGCCAATTCCTTGGCGATTGGGCTTAACACGGCTTACCCCGACTTCCGTGTCGGCGGCCCATTCTCGACCTCCGCATCGGCCACGGCCCACCTCGACCTCCTGTCGGCCGTAGCCAGTTAGGCCTTGGTCACGGTGTCGGCATCGGCCACGGCCCATCTCGACCTCCGTGTCGGCCACGGCCCATCCGACCTTGGCATCGGCCACGGCCCATCTCGACTCCATGTTGGCCACGGCCCATCCCGACCTCGTCGGCATGGCCAATCTCGACATCGTGTCGGCCAGGGCCCATCCCGACCTTGGCGTCGGCCATGCCCATCTCGACATCTGCATCGGCCACGGCCCATCCCGACCTCGGCGTCGGCCACAACCCATCTCGACATCCGTGTCATCCACAGCCCACCTCGCCTCCTCGTCGGCCAGTCTAAGCCTTGGTCAGGTGTCGACATCGGCCACGGCCCATCTCGACATCCGTGTCGGCCACGGCTCATCCCGACCTCGGCATCGGCCACGGCCCATCTCGACATCCATGTCGGCCACGGCCCACCTCGGCCTCCTTGTCGGCCGCAGCCAGTCTAAGCTTGGTTACGGTGTCGGCGTCGGCTTCGGTGTTAGCCCCGGCATCGGTCTCGGCATCGGCCCCGGCGACAATCACCCACGTTCAAGCTACGTGGTCCACTTCCATCGAGAATGGCGGACCACGTCACCACGAGCATGCCCGGCTACGCGCGCGGTGGACGTGCTCCCCCTGGTGCCGCTAACGACGGGCGTGGCCCCACGATCAGTCCCATGACCCGTACTTTGTGGCACGTTGAAGACAGAAACTAATAACCGTCTGAAGGAGGCTGGGCCACGACGGACGAAGAGTAAGTGGGATTCTCGAACAGGTATTAAAGGTCTCCAGCCCTTGAGGTAGGGGCCTCAAGCTCTACCCAATCATACAACGTTATTCATTCCCGTTCTCCAGATCACTGACTTGAGCATCGGAGGGTCCCCGCCGGAATCACGGGTCCAAAACTTTTCTTGCAGGTTTCCGGCTAAAGAAGGCGACCCCTGTCATCCCTTTGAAGGCCAACAAAGCATTTCCATCACCTGACGCTCCTCAAAAGTGATCTGACAGCAACAGAAACTATATGGGTTTTGATGTGATAATAAAATGCAAGAAAGTTTTTTTCCAATGATTCTATAGTTAAAAAATTAAAAAAAAATAAGATAAAAAAAATAAAAAAGTATCATATTATTAATTTAAGCTTTGATGCTAACTGTTAAGAACTTCAGTAAGCAATGATCAATAAAATAAAATTTTAAAAATAACTGTACACTCTGTAACCAATACAAGGGTTCCATATTAAGGAGTTCAGGCTCAAAAAAAACAAAACCACAATAATAATAATATCATATCATTGAGAGATTAAAGTTTTTCTAATAACGAAATTCTTTAAATCGAAGAAAATTTTCACTTTCAAAAAGAATTAGAAAATCCTGACGCTCGGTCCCCTCGTCGCCCTATTCCGACCGATCGTGGCGGACCTGATGTCCCTTCCGATGCCCACGATCGCCGCAGTGACCGCCCACGCCGCCGCCGCGGGGTTCATGCTGGCGATCAGCCACGACTGCGTCGCGATGAGGGGCGATCGTGGGGTTTTATTTTATACACGAGCGAGCTCGACATCGGCTTGCCGTTCCCCCCTTACGTCATGGCGCTGATGCGGGCCAAGATCGCGGATCAGAGGGCGTTGAGGGACGTGGTGTTGCGGGCGGCGGAGATCCCCGCGGCGGAGTCGATTGGGTGCACGGAAGCGCCGCCGAGACGGTGGAGGCGGCGGTGAGGATGGGGGAGGAGCTGGCGGCGTTCCCGAAGGCCTGTAGTGCGGTGGCTGCATAATTACATTTGAATGAATGGCTGCATAATTACATTTGAAAAATGACAGATTAATGTGGAGACATGATAGGTACCTCTATCCAAGATGGAACACATGGTGACCATCCTCAAATTACACCACTATATATAGTTTAGCATCAATGAATTGTACTAGAAAAGTTTCAACATTAGATGGTCAGCTATTCCATGCAAATCCAAGTAGGCGGCATTCATTCATGTGAATCATGAATATAAAATGCCTAGCATGAATGCATGGTCTAACAGGCTTGTCCTCATAATTAAACAGACTCAGATTTTATTTTTAAGTTATGGTTAATTTTATACAATCTCATTTGATTGTGGGGCTTCATCTGTGTTTGCGGAACAAGGCATTTATAAATAATGAAAGACATCTATCACTTTAGATTTTATCAAAAGAAAAAAAAACTTTGCTATTTTGATTAGTAAGATAAGAATTACGGTCGTCGATGAATAACAAAGAGGTTAACTGGACATTTTTTTCTTCAAATGTAATTCACAGATGCAAAACAGTAAGGTAGTGTTTGATAGGAAAAATATTATCTATGGATAAGTGTACGGGATAGAATTTGTCCCCTGACTATCACTAAGAATATCCCTTGGCTATCCCATTGATCATATCAAATGCAAAAAGGTAAATCTATATGATAACTTTTTTTTACTCTTATTTGAAGGGATAACCAGCTATTCCTGCATTTTCTAGGGAATAAATTGAGAAGATATCCCATGGTTAACCATGGTTAATCATAGATTATCCCTTTGGTTAACTTTATTCCCAGCTATCCCTTATAGTTATGACTTTTAGGAATAAGAAAGAATATCCCCTGGATATCCCCTTTTATCCCCTAT
The DNA here is from genome assembly GCA_900491605.1 of Calamus simplicifolius. Lineage (NCBI taxonomy): Eukaryota > Viridiplantae > Streptophyta > Magnoliopsida > Arecales > Arecaceae > Calamus > Calamus simplicifolius. The sequence continues at coordinate 1,325,915 of UESW01004255.1, forward strand.
TTCAAACAATACCTAAGATATTACCAACTTCGAATTATCAAAACAACATCATTGCAAGATTGAAGCAAATATTCTTCACAATATCAGTCACTTCAGTTGAAAATTTCTACCTGGTTTCGGTTCTACTTTTGTCTTATTCAACCTGTTAACAATCTCATTTATGGGCTTTCTATTTGACAGTGCAAACGCAGCAATTCTGTAACAATTACAATCTCTGAGACATCCCATTGAGTACTGGAAAAAAAAAATAAAATCAAGGTGGTTGTTTTGGAGTAAACTAATAAACCAAGGCCTTGACATTGTGTTTTGGTTACTAGCCAGTGCAAACATACAGCATAGAGAAGTTTGTCTACACCAAAATGGAAGGGCAAGGATGACAATGCAACCATTTCAAGCTAGCAGGTTGTGATCAGGTAGAAAAGTTGTGTAAAGAAATAAAAGTGATGAATATGAGTAAAGAAATAAAGTTGGACCATTTTTGCTGCTGGAAGGTGGCTTATTTGAAAAATGGAGCTATTGATGAACATGCAAATCATAAAAGTGGAAAGAGAGATTCTCTATAAAATTTACTCAATTCAACTCAACTCAACTCATCTAAGCCTTTTCCAACTACATGGGGTCGGCTATATGAATCTGCTTCCTCCACTCTGCTCTATTTAGGGCCAAATCGATATTCAAATTATAAATAGTTATATTTTTTAATTATTTTTGTCTATACCAGTTTAGGTCTACCTTTACCTCTATCCTTACCATGGATTATTAAGATATCACTTTTTCTAACTAATTTATCAAATATAAATTTTCATCAAAGATAATGAATGCATTCTTATCAATGACAAGTAAGCATATAAATGATTCCCTTATTATCATTGCCCATTCTAGTGAAAATTTTTGATTCACTTTATGAGGTTTATACATCTTAAGTATTTATGGCTCCTTAATTTCTATGAGATATTTCAAAAACCTATGTGATGTTTCGAGAATGAACCATGCAATATGCAAGGGTCTGGATGATTGCTTACTAAGAGAGTTTCACAAGAAAATAAGTACCATCTAATTAGAAAACCTGAGTGTTAATGAGCCTGTAACTACATTGTACCGAATGATAATAGTCACTCACCATTTGAGGATGTGAAAGCCCACTTGACCAATATTCATGAAAGGAGGCTTCTTTAAATAATACCATGGGGTATAAACAGCATCAACATTATTCATGGTAATTGCCATATAGAGAAAGAAAGCTACCTTAGCATTGATTTGGGCATAGAAGAGTTCATTGTAGGAGGAACAAACACTGTAATATATTAGAAGAAAATCAACAAATGAAGAAACGTTGATGAACCAAATAATACTCATTTGATTAAATATCCCCTCCATTTTTTGAGAGGAGAGCAAGGGGGAATGATCCAGTAGTACAATCACCCACGTCCCGATGCTTTGCGATGCATTGCTTAAGATCCAGAACTAGAACCTCTGCTTGTTAGGCAGCGGGTTGTTACCATTGGGGCTAAACCCAGTTCACAACATCATCTCCACCTTTTATTAGCTCTCTCACATACTTGCAACAAAGTTCATGGAGATGCAACGCTCTTCTAGTGCTCAAGAGTACATGGAGATGGTGGTACTAGTCCAAAAATGTGCACGAAGTTGGGCATGGATTGATTCGTCAATGGCCTTGATTGCCAGCACCCACACCATCATTCGAATCCAACTCTATCATCATTTGACAATATAATCCAGAGATAAAATCTGCAAGACCCAAAAAAGAGCCTTTATTGGTGAAACCAACAGGAACAAAGAAGCACATGATAAGCCACCCATATATATATCAAAGGAACAAGCAGAATAGTAGGGGGAGAGCATAGCATAATAATGGAGACTGAACCAAACTAAGTACAAATTCAGGCATCGCAATAAGAAATTTATGCCACATATTGGAAGCTAGTAGCCAACAAAAAAAAAGTGAAATTCTAGACCAAAGATAATTTATGGTGTATTTGATGAGGTTTACTTCTCGTGCCTGTCCAAACTCACGAAGATAGTGTATTTGTTGAAATATAAACTTATTTTTATTATTTTGATTTGTATGTGCATTGGGTATCGAAAAGTCATTCTGAGTATTTAAGTGTTGTAAGGGTATACAAAAGGCCACATTGGGCATCTAAGAGTTGTTTGATTAGGTAAATTATCTCTTGTAATCCTATGTAAAGATGCTTTTCAGAGAATGGAATGAGTGAACTTTAGATTTTCGGCACATGCTTCTCTCTAACAAAGTGGTATCAGAGCAACTTAAGCCTACCACCCTTAAGCCATATCTTGAGCCAAAAAAAAAAAAAAATGAATGGTATGTTTCCCTTTCAGTTTCCAAACTTACCAAGGAAAACTATGATAATTGGTGTATACGAATGAAAGCTTTGCTGGGTTCTCAAGATGTGTGGGATGTCATTGAGAAAGGATTCAATCAACCAGAAAATGAAGATAATTTGACTCAAGCACAAAAGGATACTTTGCAAAAGATTCGGAAGAAAGATCAACAAGCTCTTACTCTCATTCATATGTGCCTGGATGAGAGTATGTTGAAAAGATTTCTGCTGCAACCGGTGCTAAGGAAGCATGGGAGGTTCTTCAGAATTTTTTAAGGGAAAGGACAAAGTCATAAAGCTCCGTTTGCAAACCTTGAGAGGTGAGTTTGAATCTCTTACGTTGAAAGATTCTGAATTAATTGAAGAATATTTCACTAGATTGTTGGGTGTTGTTAATCAATTACAGAGATATGGAGAAAAAATGAAAAATGTTAGGGTGATTGAAAAAATTCTTCGATCATTGCAATCGAAGTTTGATTATGTTGTGGCAGCCATTGAGGAGTCAAAATATTTAGATACAATGAGCATTGATGCACTAATGGGATCACTACAAGCTCATGAAGAAATAATTAAAAGGAGAGAAGAACATGTTGTTCAAGACTCAAGATCATGTTGCTGATATTCTCACTAAGGCAATGAAGTTTGAAGATTTTTGCATATTTAGAGCCTATCTTGGTGTCATAAAAATTCAAGTTTAAGGAGGGGTGTTGAAATATAAACTTGTTTTTATTATTTTGTTTTATGTGTGCATTGGGTATCGAAAAGTCATTCTGAGTATTTTTAATAGCGTCGGGAAAATCCGAAATCTGCTGATGCTATTAAAAAGCATCGGTAGTGCGTTTAGAACTTAGCGATGCTTTAAAGCATCATTAAATTTAATTTAAAATAATTAATTTTTTAACAAATACCAATGATTTTTAGCGTCGGTATCTTAATTTTTTTAATACGATGCCGACACTAAAAAGCGTCAGCATCGTATTTTTATCTTTCGGGCGGCGGGATCGAACTTCTGTTTCAATTTTTATGCCAAAAAATTTTGCGCAATTTCCTCCCGCTCCTGCCTCTTTCTCTCTCATCTGAGATATAAAATTTTTCCTCCCCACCTTCGGCTTCTCTGCTTCTCTTCATCTTGACCTCCGACCACCCCCACAGCGGACGTCCCCCTCTTCTCCAGCCGCCACGCCTTCGACCCCGCTGTCCGCCGCTTGGCCCGTGCTCCCCGCTTCTCCGACATCGAAGTCCTCACGGTTGGCCCTCACTCTTCTCCGTCGCCATCGACTTCGTCTCTGTCTTCATCAACCCACTGGTCCCTGCTTCCAACTCGCCGTTGCAGCCATCGACGTCGGCCTCTTCCTTTTCTCTGTTTCCTTCTCGACGCCACAGAGGCTGAGCCACCGGCACTTCTTTCCCTGTTTCTTGACGGCCTCTTCTCCTCTGTCTCCCCTGCATCCACACCCAGCATCGTCGGCCGCATCCTTCTCCTCTAATGTTGTTCTGCTGCCGCCATGACTTGGTAGTTGTCGTCTCCCTCCACTGGTCCCTCCTACCCAAAGGGCAGTCCAAACCAAAGCTTCACCAACTCCTCCTCCTCCTCCTCCTCCTCCATCAGTGCACAGTACTCCACCTACTCACCTCTCCTTTATTTCCTCACGTGGTAACTGCCTAACTCCCTTACAAAGCTTTCTTTGATGGTGGGAAAGGAGGATCTAGGTCTCAGCCTCAGCATGAGCTCATCGGAGACTCGGTTCCCTCTCTAGCTCAATCCCATGCCTTCTTCTTCCTCTTCGTCGTCGTCTCCGCCGCCACTATTTTTTCTTCTGCACAAGACCCAATGGAGCGATCTCCTCATCCCCTCAGGAAGTCCAATCACATGGATATGGAGTTGTTCTAAAGATTTTGACGATTGAGAATAGCGGATCTCGAAGTTTTCTGCACGGAATCTAAAGAGTCAGAGGTGTGTTTTGGGTTGCAGAGAGGAGAACGGAGGGACCGCTGCTGTGAGGGATCGACGTGAACCAGGCACCGAGGCCGGAGAGAGAGAGCGAGGAGAAGGTCGTGGCGTCATCGTCGTCCAACAGCATGGTTTCTAGCATCAGCGGGAAGCACGGCGACTGCAAGATCCCGGCCTGGAAGAGCACGAGGTGGAGCGCACCTCCTCCCAGGAGATCAGCGACGAGGAGAACGGGGAGGGCTCCCGCAAGAAGCTCCGCCTCTCCAAGGATCAATCCGCCATCCTCGAGGAAAGCTTCAAAGAACACAACACCCTCAACCCCATAAGTCGTCTCTCTCTCTCTCTCTTCCCAGGGCTAGTCTGGGAACTAACGAGTTAGAAATTTGCCATCTTCCTTTTGTTGTAATGCGAACAGAAGCAGAAGCTCTCCTCCAATCAGGAGACGGGAGGCAGCAACGCGAGAGAGGGGGCACCATGAGGGAGAAGGTGAGCCTCGACCTTATTTTTTTAAAAAAAATAATAATTATTGCCGACGCTTTAAAGCGTTGGCCAAAGCAAAACACATCCCTATGCTTCAAAGCAGGTACAACCCGACGCTTTGCCGATGCTTTTAAAAGCGTCGGCAAATAATGTTTCCACCCCCAGTCACGACGTGTGTAAAAGTGTTGGGACAATATTTTCGACGCTTTTAAGCGTCAGCAAATAACATTTTTAGCATCGGAAAAATAGGAATTTGTTGTAGATATCGGGTATACAAAAGGTCACATTGGGCATCTAAGAGTTGTTTGACTAGATAAATTATCTCTTGTAATCCTATGTAAGGATGCTTTTTAGAGAATGGAATGAGTGAACTTCAAATTTTCGTAGGAAAACACTTTGTACACCGCCCCCGGTGCAGCAAGGCGACGTGGGCTGCACCGCTTCTTCCGATTGGTCCATGTGGCTCCGACGTGGAAGACCTGACGGGCAGTATGACTTTGCTTTGACGTAACGTTTTGAACGTGACGGCCATTTAAAGCTGTTTACTTTTTTTCAAAAATTGCGTATGGACGAAAATGCCCTTTCCCTCCTTCATAGCGCCATTTAACGTTGTATGTCATCTGTGCAAGAAGAACAGAAGAACTCTGTTTCTTCTCGGTCGAAAGAAAATATTTCAGCATCGAGCGCTGGAAAACCTGGCTACTTGAGTCTGTGTAGAAAAACTTCTGGAGGAAATGTCATCCGCAGCACAAAGTAAAAACTCTTTCTTCCCACTTCTTTATTACACCAACAGTTTTTTTCTGGTTAGAGTTAGTTAATGTGTGACCAAACCGTTTAATGCGCGGGTAACTACCTTAGAACAAAATAGTTATGACATTCTGAGAGTCATAACTATTTTGTATGCACGAATGTCATACTCTTTTAATCCCCTCCCTCGCTCTGAGAGTCCAGATGCTAAGTTTGAGCACGAACCTACGCCCTCGCTTTGAAAGTCTGGTTGACAGGAAATATTTCAGCTTCGAGGCTGAAAAACCTTGCTACTAGAGTCTACTGGAGTCTTCAAATATAAAAGTTTATCCAATGAGTTTTTCCTTGCCAAAACCTCACGTAGACGTTCGCTTCTCTCTCTGAATTCGGTCAGGTCTGACTTCGTTATCTCTTCGTCAATTGCTTTTAAAAGGCTTTAATGACAGGAAAACAGAGAGAAAGCAGATGGAGGAAAAAAGGAGCCTTTTAAAAGCAATTGACGAAGAGATAACAAAGTCAGACCTGGCCGAATTCAGAGAGAGAAGCGAACGTCTACGTGAGGTTTTGGCAAGGAAAAACTCATTGGATAAACTTTTATATTTGAAGACTCCAGTAGACTCCAGTAGACTCCAGTAGCCAGGTTTTTCAGCCTCGAAGCTGAAATATTTCCTGTCGACCGGACTTTCAGAGCGAGGGCGTAGGTTCGTGGTCAAACCTCCGCGACACCCGAGTTGAAATCTCACGACACCCTATCTCAAAGTAGATGACCATGGAGAGAATCCCAGCGACATCCTAGTTGAAATCCCACGACACCGTAGCTTTAGGGCGACGACACCCGTGCTTACAAATGACCACATAGAGAGTCCCCGGCGACACCCTAGTCGAATTCGGCCGTAAATCCTTTGCGACACCCCTATGGAAAGTTCACGACACCCTAGCTTTAAGCGACGACACCCGTCGTTAGAACTGACCACGGAGAGAATCCCCGCGACACCGTAGTTCTAATGCGACCGAAACACCCAAGTTGAAATCTCACGACACCCTAGCTGTAACGAGACGACACCGTGCTTTAAACAGACCACGGAGATAATCCCAGCGACACCTAGTTCGAGTTCGGCCGTAAATCCTTCGCGACACCCCAGTTGAAATCCCACGATACCCTAGCTTTAGGGCGACGACACCCATCTTATAAATGAACACATAGAGAGTACCCGGCGACACCCTAATTGAATTCGGCCGAAAATCAATCGCGACACCCCAGTTGAAATCTCACGACACCCTAGCTGTAACGAGACGACACCCGTGCTTTAAATAGACCACGGAGATAATCCCAGCGACACCCTAGTTCGAGTTCGGCCGTAAATCCTTCGCGACACCCCAGTTGAAATCCCACGACACCCTAGCTTTAGGCGACGACACCCGTCTTATAAATGACCACATAGAGAGTACCCGCGACACCCTAATTGAATTCGGCCGTATATCCTTCGCGACACCCTAGCTTTAAGGCGACGACACCCATGCTTGAACAAGGTGGAATTTGACGTCACCCTAGTACTAATTCGACGACACCCTAGTAACTGAGCCATGCCATATTTCCGAGAAAAGTTTGTAAACGTGGGCAGTTCCTATGGGTTCGCGGGTCTCATTGATGTGATCGTGGCGATCCGGGTGTCCTTTCGTATTTCTCTTAGGTCGGCATAAACCCTAGAAAAACCACTCAATCGTCTGTTGCTCGAGAAGCCATCCTTTTGCTCAAGAAGCCATCCTTCGTCTCTTGCTCGAGAAGCCACTGGTCTCCTTTTCCCTCCTAAACTTGTACCATAGTTCATTCTTCCGAATACTTCATTCATGGAGATGAGTGCTTTCGTTTGTGCACGAAGACCGCGAACAAAGAAGAAGCAGACAGAGAAAATGGCGGAACAATGCAAGGACCTGGTTCTTCGTTCGACTGAGGATGCGGCTCCTTCAGGTATGTTTATCACTATATTAAATATTACGACATTCTCTCTTAAAATTTCATGACAAGTATGTCTTCTGTCTTACCCCCTGTTTCAGTTGACAATAAAATTGTTCCAGTCCCCCCAGTGAAGGCTTCCCAGCTGTTTAAGAATAGCTGCAGGCCGGCAGTATACGTTCAGAAGGTTTGGAGGATGGGGTTCTCTAGACGGCATACAAAACTGATTCGAAGGACCCCATTTGGTGCCTTCGTCGACATGCAGACGTTCACAGTCGACGGGCGACTGCTAGCAGACATCATAAGATGTCACAATGGAGGCGACGAGTTCATGTTTTGCGGAAAGCCAGTTCTATTCAGTGCCGACGAAGTCGCACTCATTCTGGGACTTCCAGCTCATGGGAAGAAGATCGACACGTCCAGCCAAATGTTCAACGGAAGGTTGTTCAGACGGTTTGGCCAGGGTTTAGATCTTCGCCAAGAAGGTTTGGAGAAGTTGATATTTCAACTCCGACCATCTAAAGTACAGGAGGATGTCGAGGACACCGTCCGACTTTGGATCGCATACATGTTGGCCATGTTTTTGGCTCCAAAGTCTAATCAGAGATGTCCACGGTATCTCATCCAGCACTTGGATGACTTAAGTCAACTGGGTAGCATCGACTGGGCTTCGGCACTGAAGGAGTTGATTGTTCTGGCTCTCCCAGAAATAGCTGCTTGCTTGCGTTCCGAGGAGCCGGTGCACTCAAAGAATGCAAAAAAAGTTAGGAGGCAGCCTACCTTGTTCGGATGCTCGGCAGCACTGGTGGTAAGGATTATTGAGACACATAATTAGTGTTGAGAGAAATTTTTTTTGTAATATTACTTTATTTAATATCAAAAAAATATCATGTTCAGGCGTGGTTCCTCGAGCATACATCAATGCGAGAGCCAGCATACCCTGATAAACGGCCCCGGCTGTTGAAGTGGTATGACCACCAAATGAAGATCCAATCGGTTCGGGTTGCCGACTTGCAGCCTCAGGACTTGGTAATCTAGTTCATTGCTCCATTGCTCTGACCATTTTTTTCAACTTAATGCGTCAATATGTTCAGTTAATATTAATTTGTTATCATATTGTGTTGCAGATGGAGGGAGCTACTGAACCATTGCCAGAAGAGCGATGGCTTCTCCCTCAGCAGAATGTTGCATCCCCCCTTCAACCAACAGATACCTGCGCCCCTCAACCAATGGATAGCTGCGCAGGATGCGCCGAGTTGAGGAATGAATTGGAGTGTGTTAAGGATCAACTCGAAGATGTCAGGCACAGGCTGTCCATTGCTGAGAGCCTCCTCAATTCACTGGTCAGAAAGGAAAGTTATGCAATAAATGAGGAGGACAAGGGAGACGAGAAAACAGAGAAGGTGCATTCCCTGGAGTTGGTCCTCAGCGAGCCTGGTAACGTAAATAGTGAGGAGAAGAAGATGGAGGAGGACCATTCATCCGAGTTTCCAATTGAGACAGGGAATGCAAAATCAGAGGAGAACATATTGGAGGGGGATTCATTGGCTGATAAAACAGAGCAGGGGAATGAAAATAAAGAAGAGTCCATATCCGATAATAAACTTGGCACCCCTGCGCCAAAGGATGACAATATGGACTTAGAAATAATTGGAGTGCCGTCGCTTGTTAGGAGGATTAAAAAAGAGCCGAGGAAGCGTAAGGCATCCACGGTCGTCGGCGAATGTTATGAGACAACCCGACCTAAAAAGTCGGCGAAGACAGTGGGCATGTCAAAGCCCAACACAACGGTCGAAGATGACCAAATAATTATTCAAAATTTTTTGAGCGAGCGACAACAAACCGACGAGATCGTCTACACAAATATGTTTAATGGCGTCGCAACAAGAAAAAATCTTCAAGATCTCATTAACAATGAAATGATAATAGATGATGTAAGTATATCAAGGAACCTGTTCTAGTTGTTGATTTTAGAATTATATTAATCGTTTTACATTCCATTGGCAGATAATTGATTGCGGCCAGGAGTTTCTTATGCGCAACTGGGCAGAGCATCCTGACCGATATCATAAGTGCATAATTGCATCAGTTTTCGTATCTGCTCTATGTCTGACTTCCTCATCACCTGATCATGAACTTGCTGGATCATCTGGGGCTGCGATATTTGACAATGTATCGGATGAAGATAAGGCCCAATTCCGGTTTCTTTTCACCATTGTAAACTCTGATAACTCGCACTGGCATTTGGTTGCTGTCGACATGGAAAGGAAGGTGTTCATGCACCTGAATTCAATGAAACGCAACCCGAAGTACAAGGCCAATGCAAGGAAATGGCATACAATTCTAGGCCACATATTCCATATCTACTGCGATAAGAAGGAAGCGATGGAGTGGCCGATGGAAGATATTTCGGATTGCCCAAGCCAACCGACCGGATCGCTGGATTGCGGCCTGTACTGTCTGAGATACATGGAATGTCTTGCTCGACGGGACAATCCTGATATGAAGATGGATTTCATGGATGAGGAAGTCAGAGATTACCGGCGACACTTAGCTGCGACGATATTGAGAGAGGGCCTGAACAAAAAGATTAGCGACATTGTCGAAAAATGTTCTTAATTTTTGTATTCTTTTTGAATGAAAATTGAATGTAATTTATTCATATTAACACTGATTAATATTTAATGCAAATGCACAAATTTTATCATTGCGAGCAGGAGTGTCCTCGATGTATTCATATGTTTGCCTTCGTATGTTTCCGCCTTTCGGGTGTAGCAGCGCAAGAGCTAGGGTGTCGTTTGACAAGAGCTAGGGTGTCATGAGCTGGGGTGTCGTCGCGCTAAAACGAGTACTGGGAGCCTTTCGGGTGTCGCCGCGCAAGGCTAGGGTCGTTTGCCAAGAGCTGGGGTGTCGTCGCGCTAAAATCTTCGGTGTCGGTTCGAGCACTGGGATGTCTCGTAGGTTTCCGCCTTTCGGGTGTCGCCGCGCAAGGCTAGGGTGTCGTTTGCCAAGAGCTGGGGTGTCGTCGCGCTAAAATCTTCGGTGTCGGTTCGCGAGCACTGGGATGTCTCGTAGGTTTCCGCCTTTCGGGTGTCGCCGCGCAAGGCTAGGGTGTCGTTTGCCAAGAGCTGGGGTGTCGTCGCGCTAAAATCTTCGGTGTCGGTTCGCGAGCACTGGGATGTCTCGTAGGTTTCCGCCTTTCGGGTGTCGCCGCGCAAGGCTAGGGTGTCGTTTGCCAAGAGCTGGGGTGTCGTCGCGCTAAAATCTTCGGTGTCGGTTCGCGAGCACTGGGATGTCTCGTAGGTTTCCGCCTTTCGGGTGTCGCCGCGCAAGGCTAGGGTGTCGTTTGCCAAGAGCTGGGGTGTCGTCGCGCTAAAATCTTCGGTGTCGGTTCGCGAGCACTGGGATGTCTCGTAGGTTTCCGCCTTTCGGGTGTCGCCGCGCAAGGCTAGGGTGTCGTTTGCCAAGAGCTGGGGTGTCGTCGCGCTAAAATCTTCGGTGTCGGTTCGGAGCACTGGGATGTCTCGTAGGTTTCCGCCTTTCGGGTGTCGCCGCGCAAGGCTAGGGTGTCGTTTGCCAAGAGCTGGGGTGTCGTCGCGCTAAAATCTTCGGTGTCGGTTCGCGAGCACTGGGATGTCTCGTAGGTTTCCGCCTTTCGGGTGTCGCCGCGCAAGGCTAGGGTGTCGTTTGCCAAGAGCTGGGTGTCGTCGCGCTAAAATCTTCGGTGTCGGTTCGCGAGCACTGGGATGTCTCGTAGGTTTCCGCCTTTCGGGTGTCGCCGCGCAAGGCTAGGGTGTCGTTTGCCAAGAGCTGGGGTGTCGTCGCGCTAAAATCTTCGGTGTCGGTTCGCGAGCACTGGGATGTCTCGTAGGTTTCCGCCTTTCGGGTGTCGCCGCGCAAGGCTAGGGTGTCGTTTGCCAAGAGCTGGGGTGTCGTCGCGCTAAAATCTTCGGTGTCGGTTCGGAGCACTGGGATGTCTCGGGTTTCCGCCTTTCGGGTGTCGCCGCGCAAGGCTAGGGTGTCGTTTGCCAAGAGCTGGGGTGTCGTCGCGCTAAAATCTTCGGTGTCGGTTCGCGAGCACTGGGATGTCTCGTAGGTTTCCGCCTTTCGGGTGTCGCCGCGCAAGGCTAGGGTGTCGTTTGCCAAGAGCTGGGTGTCGTCGCGCTAAAATCTTCGGTGTCGGTTCGCGAGCACTGGGATGTCTCGTAGGTTTCCGCCTTTCGGGTGTCGCCGCGCAAGGCTAGGGTGTCGTTTGCCAAGAGCTGGGTGTCGTCGCGCTAAAATCTTCGTCGGTTCGCGAGCACTGGGATGTCTCGTAGGTTTCCGCCTTTCGGGTGTCGCCGCGCAAGGCTAGGGTGTCGTTTGCCAAGAGCTGGGGTGTCGTCGCGCTAAAATCTTCGGTGTCGGTTCGCGAGCACTGGGATGTCTCGTAGGTTTCCGCCTTTCGGGTGTCGCCGCGCAAGGCTAGGGTGTCGTTTGCCAAGAGCTGGGGTGTCGTCGCGCTAAAATCTTCGGTGTCGGTTCGCGAGCACTGGGATGTCTCGTAGGTTTCCGCCTTTCGGGTGTCGCCGCGCAAGAGTCGTCGTACTAAAAGCACATCATTTTACTGAAATAGACACCCTATTTTGAAAGCATTTCATTTACGACCAAGCAACCATAATTCAAAAGTTACGACACCCGTGTTTTATATATGCTCTTGTGTAAGTTGACTCAATACATAAGCATCAAATTCGTCCATCAAAGTTTCGGACGGCGGAACAATTCTCTCCAGGTCCTCTTCAGTATTAATAGACTGCAAACAAGTCTGCCTGATGCTTGAAGCAGCTCTTTCCTTGACCTGATTTTTCCTTGATCTTTTTGACTTCTTCTCGACTCCACTCTTTAATCTGTTCTCTCTCGGGCGACCTTTCGTCCTAATTTGTTCAGGATCTTGAATTACAAGCTCTGAACGTGGTTTAGCTGCGCAGTTGGCATCCACGGCATTTTGAATATAGGTGTTAGACCATCCATCACTACATTAAATGCATCTTCAGACATGGAGGCTATCTCTGCGAGCTTCGTCATCCGATGACTCAGCAAACTATATCTACAATCATTAACATAATATTAACGATAACAAATATTAAGACATTTCAATTAAAAAATTGTCACTGCGTACCGTGAGTTTCGTGTGCTTTTATCATAACCCTCAGTATTGCAGTCGAATTCGTCGAATTGGTATTTCATGTCCTTGCACCATCTCTTCAAGAAGTATTTATCTGGTAAACGAAATACGTCACTTTGATGAAGAACCAACAGGGCATGCCTACACAGGTACCCCTTGAACTGAAAGGATCGGCACTGGCATTGGACATCCTCAATATTTCTATCGTATGACACGATATAATCTTTGATCATCTCCTTGCCAATTCCATCGACTTCAATCCTTTCATACGACTTTACGGAATATAAACAGTGTTGCCAGCTTCCTTGATCAATTTTGTATTTGATGCAGCCATTTCAAGGATCTCATTCTGAAATTTTTTGAAAATGCTCCTTGTATACCTTCCTGCAGCTTGTCTCTCAAAAGGTGATGATGTCTTTAGGAAAGCAATCGTTTGCAAAGTCCTATTATCTTCCTCATTTTCGGCCTCGTATCTTTTTTCCAAGGCATCTTCGTACTTACTTATGAACTCCGTTAGTGTTGTCTTCGAATTTATAAACCCATCGAAGAAGTGATTAATGCCCTCGCTCCTTTGTGAAGATGACATCCCTGTTCAAAATTTTGTCAACAAAAAAAAAGCGTTTAACGCGAACATGAACCAAAGACAATGACATACAAACCTGCGAAGAATGTATCCTTTAGGTAAACTGGGACCCATTTTTCCGACATTCGTAAAGGACATTGAACCAATCTATAGACTTGCATTCTTTATATTTCTCCATAACATGTGCCCACCTTTCCTCGAATGACTGTATGGTCAATGAATCATATATTGCCTCATCGAAATCAACCATAAACTTGGGATTTGCCGTGCAAATGTGGCCAATCTTTTCCGGTATCTTCTTCAATATATGCCAAAGACAAAATCGATGTCGTGTGTTAGGAAAAACTTCTTTGACAGCAGCCTCGATTGCCTTATCTTGGTCAGTAATCATGGCAATAGGTGCTTGACCACCATTTGCATCCAGCCAAGTCTGAAAAACCCATTTATATGTCTCAGTACTCTCATCAGACAACAATGCGCATCCAAGCAAGGTGGACTGTCCATGATGGTTGACCCCAACGAATGGACAAAAAGGCATTTGATATCTGTTTGTCAAGTAAGTTGAGTCAAAGCTTAGAACATCACCGAAGTATGTGCATGCCAATCTTGACCTTGGATGAATCCAGAAGACAGACCTCAGATGACCATTATCATTGAGGTCTAAGGAATAGAAGAAATTGGGATTTCTGAGTTGCATTTCGGCGAAATGAATTACCATCGACTGAGCATCTCCTTCTTTCAGCTTAGACTGACGTTCGCGACAAATGAAGTTACGAGCATCCTTCTCGGTGAAATCCAATTGTCCTCTGCCCCTTTTCTCCTTGCCTATGGCAGAGTATAT
>UESW01004255.1:1346878-1364130 GCA_900491605.1 Calamus simplicifolius
AATGGAATGAGTGAACTTTAGATTTTCGGTACAGGCTTCTCTCTAACAAAGTGGTACAAGAGCAACTTAAGCCTACCACCCTTAAGCCATATTTTGAGCTTTTAAAAAAAAAAAATTGAATGGTATGTTTCCCTTTCAGTTTCCAAACTTATCAAGGAAAACTATGATAATTGGTGTATACGAATGAAAGCTTTGCTGGGTTCTCAAGATGTGTGGGATGTCATTGAGAAAGGATTCAATCAAGCAGAAAATGAAGATATTTGACTCAAGCACAAAAGGATGCTTTGCAAAAGATTCGGAAGAAAGATCAACAAGCTCTTACTCTCATTCATATGTGCCTGGATGAGAGTATGTTTGAAAAGATTTCTGCTGCAACCAGTGCTAAGGAAGCATGGGAGGTTCTTCAGATTTTTTTTAAGGGAAAGAACAAAGTCATAAAGCTCTGTTTTCTTGAGAGGTGAGTTTGAATCTCTTAAGATGAAAGATTCTGAATTAATTGAAGAATATTTCACTAGATTGTTGGGTGTTGTTAATCAATTACGGAGATATGGAGAAAAAAGGAAAATGTTAGGGTGGTTGAAAAAATTCTTCGATCATTGCAATCGAAGTTTGATTATGTTGTGGCAGCCATTGAGGAGTCAAAAGATTTAGATACAATGAGCATTGATGCACTAATGAGATCACTACAAGCTCATGAAGAAAGAATTAAAAGGAGAGAAGAACCTGTTGTTCAAGACTCAAGATCAGGTTGCTGATATTCTCACTAAGGCAATGAAGTTTGAAGATTTTTGCAGATTTAGAGCCTATCTTGGTGTCATAAAAATTCAAGTTTAAGAAGGGGTGTTGAAAATATAAACTTGTTTTTATTATTTTGTTTTGTGTGTGCATTGGGTATCGAAAAGTCATTCTGAGTATTTTTAATAGCGTCGAGTAAATCCGAAATCTGCCGACGCTATTAAAAAGCATCGGTAGTGCATCGAGAACTTAGCGACGCTTTAAAGCATCATTAAATTTAATTTAAAATTAATTAAAAAATTAAAATTTTTAACGAATACCAACACTTTTAGCGTTGGTATCTTAATTTTTTTTAATACGATGCCGACACTAAAAAGCGTCGACATCTTATTTTTATCTTTCGGGCGGCGGATCGAACTTCTGTTTCAATTTTTATGCCAAAAAATTTTGCGCAATTCCCTCCCGCTCCTGCCTCTTTCTCTCTCATCTGATATCTAAATCTTTCCTCCCCACCTTCGGCTTCTTCTCTGCTTCTCTCCATCTTGACCTCCGATCGCCCCCACAGCGGACGTCCCCCTCTTTCTCGCCGCCACGCCTTTGACCCGCTATCCGCCGCTTGGCCTGTGCTCCCCGCTTCTCCAACATCGAAGTCCTCACGGTCGGCCCTCACTCTTCTCCGTCACCGTTGACTTCATCTCCGTCTTCATCAACCCACTGGTCCCTGCTTCCCAACTCGCCGTTGCAGCATTGACCTCGGCTCTTCTTTTTCTCTGTTTCCTTCTCGATGCCATAGAGGCCGAGCCACCGGCGCTTCTTCCCTGTTTCTTGATGGCCTCTTCTCCTCCGTCTCCCTGCATCCGCGCCCAGCATCGTCGGCCGCATCCTTCTCCTCCAACGCCGTTCTCTACTGCCGCCATGACTTGGTAGTTGCCGTCTCCCTCACTGGTCCCTCCTACCCAAAGTGCAGTCCAAACCAAAGCTTCGCCAACTCCTCCTTCTCCTCCAACGCCGTTCTCTGCTGCCGCCATGACTTGGTAGTTGCCGTCTCCCTCCACTGGTCCCTCCTACCCAGAGTGCAGTCCAACCAAAGCTTTGCCAACTCCTCCTCCTCCTCCTCCTCCTCCTCCATCAGTGCATAGTACTCCACCTACTCACCTCTCCTTTATTTCCTCACGTGGTAACTGCCCAGCTTCCTTATAAAGCTTTCTTTGATGGTGGGAAAGGAGGATCTAGGTCTCAGCCTCAGCATGAGCTCATCGGAGACTCGGTTCCCTCTCCAGCTCAATCCCATGCCTTCTTCTTCCTCTTCGTCGCCGTCTCCGCCGCACTATTTTTCTTCTGCACAAGACCCAATGGAGCGATCTCCTCATCCCCTCAGGTAAGTCCAACCACCTGGATCTGGAGTTGTTCTAAGGATTTTGACGAGTGAGAATAGCGGATCTCGAAGTTTTCTGCATGAAATCTAAAGAGTCGAAGGTGTGTTTTGGGTTGCATAGAGGAGAACAGAGGGACCGCTGCTGCGAGGGATCGACGTGAACCGGGCGCCGGGGCCGGAGAGAGAGAGCGAGGAGGAGGCCGTGGCGTCATCGTCGTCCAACAGCACGGTTTCTAGTGTCAGCGGGAAGCGCGGCGGCTGCAAGATCCCTGGCCTGGAAGAGCACGAGGCGGAGCGCGCCTACTCCCGGGGGATCAGCGACGAGGAGGACGGGGAGGGCTCCCGCAAGAAGCTTCGCCTCTCCAAGGATCAGTCCGCCATCCTCGAGGAAAGCTTCAAAGAACACAACACCCTCAACCCCATAAGTCGTCTCTCTCTCTCTCTTCCAGGGCTAGTCTGGGAACGAACGAGTTAGAAATTTGCCATCTTCCTTTTGTTGTAACGCGAACAGAAGCAGAAGCTCTCCTCCAATCAGGAGACAGGAGGCAGCAACGCGGGGGAGGGGGCACCATGGGGGAGAAGGTGAGCCTCGACCTTATTTTTTTTAAAAAAAATAATAATTATTGCCGACGCTTTAAAGCGTCGGCCAAAGGTACAACCCGACGCTTTGCGACGCTTTTAAAAGCGTCAGCAAATAACGTCTCCACCTCCCGTCACGACGTGTGTAAAAGCATCGGGACAATATTTTTTGACGCTTTTAAGCGTTGGCAAATGACATTTTTAGCATAAAAAAAATAGAAATTGTTGTAGATATCGGGTATACAAAAGGTCACATTGGGCATCTAAGAATTGTTTGACTAGATAAATTATCTCTTGTAATCCTATGTAAGGATGCTTTTTAGAAAATGGAATGAGTGAACTTTAAATTTTCGTATAGGCTTCTCTCTAACGTATTCGCTGCCTTTGCTGGGCCTTAAACTAGAGAACCATTGCCTTGGGCTCTCTCCGTAATCTGTAGGGTTTCAGTACTGAGGCATGAGCTGGAAGGCTAAAAACTAGGGTTTCTGAATGCCAAGAAAAGTTCAGCTATATAAATTTCACGATTGACTGAACATCTTCATAGAAAATTTTTGGGACTATAAAGAACTAATCTTCGCATGCTACCCATATCCATCTTGCTTTGCTTAGGTCTGAGACCAACCCTCAAGAAGAACATCCAACTTCTCTCTCAAAAATAAATAAATAAAATAAATAAAATAAAATTCAACATCTATCTACCTTCCTTGTCAAAGAGGCGATAATTGCCATCATCTAAGCAAGCCTTTTGTAGTCATGAAAAATTAGATATAAGGAGTTAAATCATTAGACTAGAGAAATGCAAGCAACTTCTTTTGCGTATTAGAATTCATTTAGAAAGAAATTGTTGTAGTACTTAATGTGCTGGGATGTAAGCATTCCAGGCTAGACCCTCGAACATCCATCTTGTTATCATACACGGGTCCATGAACTTCAGCTTCCACCATGGTTGTGACTTTAGCACTAAAACTCACAACTTAGCAAATCTCGTGATGACCTTTTGATTAGATTTCTCCATTGATAATCATGCCAAAGTTCAGGAGGAAAGGAATTTTAACGTTGGATATTAAGGAGGAAAAGAAAATATTCTCGTATGTTTGGACTTGATCATGCACAAGAAGAGCATCAATCTTCCAAAACTCAACTCACCGTGAGGCGTGGATCATTGCAAAACCTAACATAATAAATAAGTCTTAGATAATTAGTTTTGTAAGGAATGCATACGAGTCATTTAAAATCTTTACATTCATTTGCATTTGCACGTGCATTTCAATCAAAAATAAAGAAAAGAAATCTACACCTACAAGTAAAATCCATCTCACATGTAAGCTATGAATTATAAAACTTTGATGATGCATTACATAAGCACAAGCATGATGCATGCCTTTTATTATAGTATGAATAGAATCTGATGTGGCTAATTCAGCACCGTCAGGGTTAACGGTGTGGGAGACTGACGGAGCCCCGTCTCGGCCTCCGAGGCACCCTCGGCCTCGAGCTTCCATCATGGTCCGGCTTTGGGACCAGCAACCTATAGCCTCGAGCCACCTGACTCGCTTGTAACAGCACGTGGCCGTACTCCATTACGGCATATGGTCCACCACTCGCCCGTAACAGTACATGGCCGTACTCCATAACGGCGTATAGTCCACCACTCGCCCGTAACAGCGCATGGCTATGCCCCGTAACGGTGCGCCCCTAACGCAACCAGAGCCGCCTGGCACCCGTAGCGCCGCACTTGATGGGTGGCAGGCGAGGCAGGATACCTCTGACATGCCCAGTGATGGGTACAACCCATCACTATCAGCCTTGCCTTTTGTCTATTACCGAACAGCGGTACCTCAAAATCGGCAACCTCCTGGAGATGGAGGAGGGAGAAACCCTCGAACATGTATAAAGTCACACACTCTCACGATGAGTAAGGATTATGAACTCTAGCTTTCTAGCCTCTTTCTGCTAGTTAACTTTTGTCTGTTCCCGAGTGACTGACTTGAGCGTTGGAGGGTCCCCACCAGAATATCCGGTCTTCGGGGACTTTTCTTGCAGGAGTTCGCCGAGAAGGATCTCCGTTTCCCCGGCTTCAAGGAAGGTGGCTTGGCATCAACAGATTGGCGCGCAGGTAGGGGGAAGAAGAGAAAAGTTTCGAACATGTCGGTGACAACTTCTCTTTCCCCGAGCTCTCAAGCAATGGTGATGACCCGTGCGTGAGAGGTCTCCACCAGTCATGCTGGGGGGCAGCTTCAAGGAGCTGATCCACTAGCGGTTGGCCCCTCAGCTCCCCTAGCCGACGTCCCTGCACCACCACCACAGTGGCTTCAAGAAGACCGGCTCACCGCCCTCGCCGCGCAAGTCCAATCTTTGGCGATCGTGGTCCAAGGCCTGCAGCATCAAGCGGTGGCTGCGCAGCAACTGGAGCCCCTCCCGTCAATGCCAGGAGTGATCCAACCCAGCCAGCATTCTTTCCGGAGGAGGTCTCCCACCCAAGAAGCTCGCCACCACTGCGCTTTACCCAAGCCTCACCGCTGGGAAGCCTCCAAGAGGCCCCGATCACCCTCTCGCCACGCCAGTGCATCTCCCAAGTGGCGGCACGGCAAAGAGGCGGAGCGCCTTCGTCAGCATCGCCGCCACTCTTCCCCCTCCTCAGAATCCTCGAGGGAGGGGTCCTTCGATGGGCGAATCGCCCGCCGAGCTGAGCGTCGGCTCGACGAGTACAACTAGCGGCTGGAGGAGCTCAGTCGCCGAATCACCAGCCCACTGAAGGCGGACTACGACAGCCGGCCGCCTCTGTCCCGCCGCATCATGGAGGAACCTATATCGATCCGGTTCCGACTTCCCCAGCTGGACCCATATGACGGGACCACGGACCCCCTGGACCATTTGGAAAGTTACAAGGTCCTCATGCAGGTCCAGGGGGCAACTGATTCGCTCCTATGCATCGCCTTCCCTGCCACTTTGAAGAAAGCTGCTCGAGTCTGGTACTCCCGCCTGTCGCCATGGAGTATCAACTCCTTCCGCCAGCTGGAGAGGGCCTTCCTGGTCCACTTTGACGCTTGCCGAAAGATTTCAAGGGTGGCAGATAGTCTCTTCTCCATCCAGCAAAAGAGTGGCGAGTCCTTGCGAGACTACATCGCTCGGTTCAAGGAGGCGGCCCTGGAGGTCTACAACCTCGAGGACTCCGTGGCCACCCTAGCCTTGAAGCGAGGGCTCTACCCCTCCCGCTTCGCATACTCCCTCGACAAGAAGTCGC
This sequence comes from Calamus simplicifolius, assembly GCA_900491605.1. Classification (NCBI taxonomy): domain Eukaryota; kingdom Viridiplantae; phylum Streptophyta; class Magnoliopsida; order Arecales; family Arecaceae; genus Calamus; species Calamus simplicifolius. The sequence goes on from UESW01004255.1 coordinate 1,352,812, forward strand.
CCAGCTCCTAAGCTGAGCTCTTGAGCCGGGCCCAGAAATATATTCGTGCTGACGAGGCTGATTCCTCCCGGCGTGAGATTAGCGGAAGTACCGCAAAGAAGCGGGCCCACCCAGAACCTGCTGAAGCTCGCCCCAGGAGGCCTAAGCCTCCCGCCGACCAGACAATTGCCCTTGAGCTCTTGCACCGAGGGACGGCCCCTACACTCCTTTGCTCGCCCCGATATCGCACATCCTGCTTGAGATCGAGGGTGAGCCCTATCTTCAGCGCCCTCCTCCACTGAACTCAAAATCTCATGCAACAAGAGCCTCTACTGCCGCTATCATCGGGACCATGGCCACGACACCGACAACTGTCGCCAGCTGAAGAAGGCGATAGAGGACCTTATCCAGCGTGGCCACCTGTGAAAATTCGTTCAGAGGAACAACCCAGGTGCTCCTAGCCCATTAGCGCCTTCACCACCGATGATTGACAATGCTCCAACCAAGAAAATGGTGGTGATGATTTCCTCGGGGTAGGTGGCCCATCCAAGAGGCCGAGGGAGGAGGGAGAGTTAGATTCTGTGATCCCTTTTTCTAAAAGGGACCTAGAGGGGGTGGTTAATAAAAATGATGATAGCATCGTCGTGTCCATGACGATTGCTAAACACCCTGTAAAAAGAATTCTGGTTGATAGTGGAAGCTCGGTGGACGTTCTGAGTTACGATGCTTTTGTTCGTATGAACCTGTCTCCCGGCTTGCTTCGACCTGTCGCTACGCCCCTGATGGGGTTCACCGGAGATTCCATGAAGGTCGAGGGAGAGATCACACTCCCTGTCATGGCTGGCATGACCCCACATCAAAGTACAATTTTCATGAGCTTCCTGATGGTCCGGATGCCCCTCGCCTACAATGCCATACTCGGAGCTATTATTTCCACCAAGAGGCTCCTAGTGAGGTTCCCCACCAGCAAGGGGGTCAGAGAGATGCGGGGGAAAAGAATCCACCACCATTGTGCTGCCACATGGCCCCCAGTCCTCAGGGGGTGGTATCTGCACCTGCACCAGAAGCGCTGGACCCCCAAGACTCTGAGAGGAGGGGGGAACCGGCCGAGGAGGCCTGCAACCAACTCCTCACCTTTCTGCGAGCCAATGCTGATATCTTTGCCTGATCGGCATCTGACTTGCCAGGCATTCCGGAGGAGGTGATTACCCACCAACTCCACATCAAGTCGGAGTGCCGACCAGTTCGGCAGAAGAAGAGGAACTTTGCTTCGGACAGGCAGAAGGCCATAGACAAAGAGGTGCGCAAGCTGACGACGGCCGGTCACATTCACGAGGTGCACTATCCCGATTGGCTGGAAAATGTCGTGATGGTCCGTAAGGCCAGTGGGAGTTGGAGGATGTGCGTGGACTTCACCGACCTCAATAAGGCATGCCCCAAAGATAACTTCCCACTACCTCGGATCGACCAGTTAGTGGATGCAACATCAGGCCACGAAACCCTCAGTTTCATGAACACATTCTCGGGATACAACCAAATCAGGATGGATCCGATAAATGAAGAAGCAACCTCCTTTGTCACCGAGAAGGGGATTTATTACTATAAAGTGATGTCATTCGGGTTGAAGAATGCGGGGGCCACGTATCAGAGGCTGATGAACAAGGTCTTTGAGGACCAAATTGGGCGCAATATGGAGGTGTACATGGATGACATGCTGACCAAGAGCACCCACGCCACGGACCTTGTTGCCGACCTTGCGGAGACCTTCGGCAACCTACGCCAGTACCAGATGAGGCTGAACCCCCGCAAGTGTGCCTTCGGGGTTGTGGCGGGCAAGTTTTTGGGTTTTATGGTGACTCAGTGAGGAATCGAAGCCAATCCCGATAAGATCCGAGCTATTTTGGATATGAGGCCCCTGGCTAACAAGAGGGAGGTGCAGCGTCTGATCGAAAGGATGGCAGCCTTGAGCCGCTTCATGTCAAGGTCGGCAGAAAGGTGTCTGCCCTTCTTCAAGGCGCTGCGCAAGGTCAATAGCTTTGAGTGAACGAAGAAATGTCAGGAAGCCTTCGAGGAGATAAAGAAGTTTTTATCCACTCCGCCGCTGTTGTCCAAGCTGAGGGGTGGGGAGAAGCTCTTTCTGTATCTTGTGGCCTTCCTTGAGGCCATTAGCTTCGTGCTTGTCCGCATGGATGCCAACAGAGCGCAGAAGCTAGTCTACTACACCAGTAAGGTGCTCCACGACGCCGAGATAAGATACTCCAAGATCGAGAAGATCATCTTCGCCCTGGTGGTTGCTGCTCAATGCTTTTGACCCTACTTTCAAGCTCATCCAATCGTGGTGCTCACGGACCAACCCCTCCAGACTATCTTGTCCCGTCCTGACACCTCCGGTCAGCTGGCCAAGTGGGCCATCAAGTTGGGGGAGTTCGATTTATCCATTCAGCCAAGATCTGCAATGAAGTCCCAGGTGTTAGCCGATTTTTTGATCGAGTGCACTTGGGCTGAGGAGCACCCGAAAGAGTTGCACCCGGAGGCACGCATGGAGTCCCCTATGGCCGAGGGAGTGGGGAAGGAAGACTGGATTCTTCATGTAGATGGGGCATTGAACTCTCAAGGGAGTGGAGCCGGACTTATTCTTGCGAGCCCCGAGGGGGAGGTGGTGGAGTATGTCCTCCGGTTTCTTTTCCCGGCCACCAACAACCAGGCATAATATGAAGCCCTACTGGAAGGGATGAAGCTAGCCAAGGAGCTCGGTGCGGAGCATCTGAGGGCCTTCACGGACTCCCAGCTTGTCTCCGGGCAGGTCGCCAGGGAGTATGAGGCCAGAGACCCAGTCATGTCTTGTTACCTGAGCAAGGTGCAGTCCCAAGCCTCTCGGTTTTCATATTTCCGCGTTAGCTACATTCCCCAAGCGGAGAATGCCAGGGTTGATGCGCTGTCCCGCTTGGCCACTTCGGCCGACGAGACCTTGGGAAGGACGTACGTGGAGCATCTGCAAGTCCCAAACATTGAAGCAGCAGAGAAAGCACTGCCGGTCGAGCAAAAGACCTCTTGGATGGATGCCTACATCCAATACTTGACCGATGACGCCCTCCCTGAAGACCCAACTGAGGCCAGACTGCTCAGGCGGTGGGCCCCGAAGTTCTTAATGATGGATGGGAAGCTCTACCGAAGATCATTCTCATACCTAGTCCTCAGGTGCGTTGGTCCCACCGAGGCTAATTACATCCTGCAAGAAATCCATGAAGACATCTACGGGAGTCATCTGGGGGGCAGAGCCCTGGCGTACAAGGCCCTGCGGTAGGGGTACTATTGGCTGACCATGAGGGAGGATGTAGCCGAGTTTGTCAAGAAATGCGACAGCTGCTAACGCCATGCTAGCATCCAGCGGCAGCTAACGTCTCAACTGACCCCCCTGGCGGCACCCTGACCCTTCGCCCAGTGGGGGATGGACATTCTGAGACCATTCCCTTCAGCCTCTGGGCAGCGCAGCTTTTTGCTAGTAGCCATCAACCACTTCACCAAATGGATTGAGGCCGAGGTGCTTGCCAAGATCACCGACAACGGCCGGCAGTTCGACAACGCACCCTTCCGAGGATTCTGCACCGAGCTTGGCATCCATCAGCGGTTCACCTCCATAGGGCATTCTCAGACCAATGGAGCGGCTAAGGTGACCAACCGCATCATTCTCCAAGGACTGAGAGCCCGTCTAGATGACTGCAAAGGACGATGGGTGGAGGAGCTCCACAATGTGCTATGGGCCTACCATACAACGCCATACACCCCCAGTGGAGAGACCCCCTTCAGCCTCGTCTTCGGATCTGAAGCCATCATTCCTATGGAGATCGGCGCCCTGAGCCCCAGGGTGGAGGCATACAGTGAAGAGGACAATCCGAGCCAGTTGCGGGCCAACCTCGACCTAGTGAAAGAGGTACGGGACCGAGCGCGACTCCGGATGGCAGCCTACCGATAGCGAGCGGCTAGGTATTACAATGCTCGCGTCCGCTCAAGGACCTTCTTTCTGGGGGACCTCGTCCTTCGGCGAGCCGAAATCTCAAAACCGACGGAAGGAGGCAAGTTAGCACCGAACTGGGAAGGATCCTACCGAGTCACCAAGGCACTCTGCCACGGAGCATACAAAATTGAAGAGCTGGATGGGAGGCCGCTCCCATGGACGTGGAACGCTGACAACCTCCGTTGGTATTATCAATAGTGTACCCTCTCCTTATGTTAAATTTCATGTTTGTACTCTTTCAAGCTCTTGGCCCGCTATTAATAAACATGAGTTCAAGTATCTCAGCTTTTCAACAAAAAGCCCAATGTACCATTGGCACCAAAGACCCGATGTACCATCGGATTCAAAAAGCTCGAGGCCAGCTCGCATGGAATGCCCAGAGTACCACTGGCAGACTGATGTACCATCGGTTCTCAACAAAAAGCCCAATGTACCATTGGCACTGAAGACCCGATATACCATAGGATTCAAAAAGCCCGAGGCCAGCTCAGTATGGAAAGCCCAGTGTACCACTGGCAGACCAATGTACCATCGATTCTCAACAAAATGCTCAATGTACCATTGGCATCGAAGACCCGATGTACCATCAGATTCAAAAATCCCGAGGCTAGCTCGGCATGGAAAGCCTAGTGTACCATTGGCAGACCGATGCATCATCGGTTCTCAACAAAAAGCCCAATGTACCATTGGCACCGAAGACCTAATGTACCATCGGATTCAAAAAGTCCGAGGCTAGCTCGGTATGGAAAGCCCAGTGTACTACTGGCAGACTGATGTACCATCAATTCTCAACAAAAAGCCCAATGTACCATTGGCACCGAAGACCCGATGTACCATCGGATTCAAAAAGCCCGAGGCCAGCTCGGCATGAAAAGCTCAATGTACCATTGGCACTGAAGACCTGATGTACCATCAAATTCTAAAAGCTCAAGTTCTCCTCGGTAGTCAAAGGTCGATGTTCCATCGGTCCCAGAAGCCCGAGTCCTCCTCGGTAGGCCAAGACCGATGTTCCATCGATGCTCAGAGGCCCGAGTTCTCCTTGGCAGTCCAAGACCGATGTTCCATCGGTGCTCAGAAGCCCGAGTCCCCGGGGCGGACATGGCCCCAGGTTCGACCTTGACTCTCCAGAGTCTGGTCCTACACAACTAAGCCGTGGTCATGAGAGCTACCCCTCTGCCGACGCGGCCGCTAAGGGTCCCACATCGGCGAGCTGGGGACTTAAAACATGGCAGATAAAAATTATACTTCATTGATATCAAAGTGTTTACAAAATGCCGGCTGGGTCGGACTTAGTACAAAGACAAAAGGAAAGCAAAGGAAAAATTACAACGCAAAAACTATTGATCGGCCGCAAGCTCATCATTTGAGGGGGCCCCCTCGGACTCTTGGTCCGGCTCGATCTCCAAGGCGTGGGGGAGCTTCAAGACCCGGGCCACCTTCTCCCTGGTGTCGCGGAACCCTTGGATGTAGGAATCCGTGTTAGCTTCGACTAGCTCATGGGCGAAGTGCTCCGATGCCTTGAACTCTTCCACGGCCGCGATAGCCCTAGCCTCGGCAGTGGCCTCCACCTCGGCAACCCTGGCCTCCCTCTCTGCGGCCAGAGAGGTTGCCGCCGTTCTCTCAGCCCCTTTGGCGTGCTCCGCCTCCTCCTTGGCACGCCTCGCCCTATCCTCGGCCACTTGGATGACCGAGTTCAACTCGGCAATGTGAACATTTCAGGCTTCGATGGCACCCTCGGCCTCGGCAAGTTGACTGAGTGCCGCATGCAGTCGGTTGGCTTCAGCCTCCGCTCTGCTCTCAGCCCTCTTTATTTCATCAGCTCGGTTGGTCCTCGCCGATTCCAGAGCCTTCTCTACAGCCTCGGGCCGGGCTTGGGCATCCTCGGTGTCTTGCTGGACCTGGCGGAGGATGGCCTCCCCTTCACCAATAGCCTCCCGAGTGAGCACCAGGGAGTTCGTCACCTATACTTGAGATGTCAACCAGGCAAACTATTCGAAATTTCAAGTCAACGGCAAGGAAGGTAACTTACTCGGACCAGGGCTGAGAAGGCCTCCCTGAAGAACCTGGTCGCCCCAGGTTCCGGAGTTCCTCCTGAAAGTCGGGCTGAATGACCTGGGACATGAGCCATTCCGCTCGGCGTCCGTCGTTCATCAAGGAAAACCCTCGGGGGGTTGGTCCGGCCCCACTTCCCTCTGCGGCCTCAGCGCGCTCGGGCTCATTGCATCGGGGGCTGCCCGCCGGCGTTTCCTCCAGAGGCGGGCTTGCTGCCACTGAAGACTCAGTGCCTGGGGCCTATTCTGCCTCCACCGGAATTAGTTCGGCATGCACTTGGGGCTTCTCGGTCACCCCCTCAACCCTTACCTCCTCTGGTGGGGTGTCGGCCGTTAGATCCACAAGCGCAGTCGGAGGTCCCCGGTGCTCGGGGGGCGGGGAAGCCCGCACCATCAGACGTTTGGAGGCCGAGGCCTGCTGCCCCTCTCTCGATCCCCCTTGGGCCCTCATCCTCTTGGCTGTAGCCTCCCTGAGCATGGCGGTCGGAGGCTTCATTGCTGCGCAACATCGGTCGGAGTTAAAAAAAAAAAAAATAAAAAAACAGAGAAGAAAAGAGAGGGCAATTTGGCTAAGTATGGGACGCCTTCTACTCACCGGTTTGGGTGGTGAGGCCCGCTAGCCGGAAATTGTTCTTCGATAGAAGCAGGTTGTACCTGGGGATGTCGGCGGTCAATAGCTGCCCCAGTGCTTCCTTATCTCCCGGGAGTATGGTGGAATTCATGTTGGGCCGAAGATTAGGATCCCCCCACCCGGGCTTAACGTGGTCGAGGTCCACAAAGAAGAACTGGAATTTCCATCCCTTGACGGAGGAGGGGAGAAGCAGCTTAAGGACACGGTCGGGTCGGGGCTGGAACAGCCACCAAACCGCCTACTGCCTAAGGATGTAAAAACAGCGAAAGAGGGAGAGTCGGGGCGTAATTTGGAGGTGGTGGCAGAGAATAATGAAAGCACAAATGGTCCGAAGGGAGTTCGGGACCAGCTGAGTTGGGGTCAGGGAGTAATAATCCAAAAGATTGATGAAAAAAGGGTAAAGAGGCGGGCGGAGACCTAATCTAAAAGAAATTTCATAAACACCACTCTACCGGGCCGGGAAGAGACCACCCTATCATCGGGGGTCGGAAGGAAAAGCCCGACATCTCGGAAGATCTGGTAATGGGCCCTGATATTCGCTAGGTCTTGGCCCGTTACCGTGGAGACGGTCCCCGTCGGGGATTCTGCCCCCACCCTCGAGGAGGTGCCGGCTGCCGCCCGGCGCCTCCTCACTGGAGCCCTGCTGGCGGCCACCGGGCGTCCCCTCATGGGAGCCCGGCTGGTGACCTGCCACTGGGCAAGGGGAGCGCGATCCTCCGGATCGAAGGACCACGAGAGGGGAGGAGAAGGAGAGGTACGAAGCCTTGAGGAAGAAACGTGGTCGCTAGGAGAAGCGGAGGACCAAGAAGGAGAGGAGGCCATGGAGGAGGTTGAGAGGAAGGGAAGAGGTCTGAAAAGGACAAAGGCTGACCTGTGGCAAGAAAATGGCGGAGGCTGGTCTCAGGTTGCAGGAAAGATGAGAGCCAGGGGAAGACGATGATAGATGAAGCAAAATGGCAAGATTCAGCCCTCGCTTGGGTTTTATCAGATTTCAAATCATCCCGCCCTACTTACTCAGCCACGCGGACCTCCGCTATAGGCTGGGTCACCTCGGTAGGCATTCGGCATGTGAGACGATCCGCATCGGCCAATGATGGGACGCCGCTGACGTCATGGTCATGATGGCAATGATGGGCCGCTTTTTGTGGATTTCAAGAGGACGACCTTGCCTCGAGGACGATCATTGCAGATCGGGTGGATGGCAGTGGCCGTCCCTTCATATCCCCATGTCGCCTGCGTAAAGTCATTGCAGCACCCAGAGACACGTGTCCGAAGCGGTTGGCAACTGACGGGGATTAGCCACTGGGGAGGTGACACCCCTTTCGCCTCGCAGAGATAGGCCCGCTTCGTCTCAGGGACGAGGGGGCATCTGATGTGGTTGATCAGTACCGTCAGGGTTAACGGTGTGGGAGACTGATGGAGCCCCGCCTCGGCCTCCGAGGCACCCTCAGCCTCCGAGGCACCTTCATCCTTCGAGGCACCCATGGCCTCGAGCTTCCGTCATGGTCTGGCCCTGGGACCAGCAACCTATGGCCTCGAGCCACCTGACTCGCCGTAACAGCGCGTGGCCGTACTCCATAACGGCGTATGGTCCACCACTCGCCCGTAACAGCACGTGGCCGTACTCATAATGGCGTATGGTCCACCACTCGCCCGTAACAGCACGTGGCCGTACTCTATAATGGTGTATTGTCCATTACTCGCCCATAACAGCGCATGACCATGCCCCGTAACGGCGCACCCCTAACGCAACCAGAGCCGCGTGGCACTCGTAGCGCCGCACTTAGCGGGTGGCAGGTGAGGCAGGATACCGCTGACATGCCCAGTGATGGGTACGACCCGTCACTATCAGCCTTGCCTTTTGTCTATTACCAAACAGCGGTACCTCAAAATCGGCAACCTTCTGGAGATGGAGGAGGGAGAAACCCTCGAACAGGTATAAAAGCACACACTCTCACGATGAATAAGGATTCTGAACTCTAGCTTTCTAGTCTCTTTCTGCTAGTTAACTCTTGTTGTTCCCGAGTGACTTGAGCATCGGAGGGTCCCCACCGGAATATCCGGTCTTCAGGGACTTTTCTTGCAGGAGTTCGCCGAGAAGGATCTTCATTTCTCCGGTTTCAAGGAAGGTGGCTTGGCGTCAACAGAATCTATGGCCATAAGAGAACATGTGCTGACTAGATTGCCTAATTCAAAAGAAAAACGATCCGTTCCACTCTGATGATTTAAGCTGCTGGCTCTTGATATAATATAATCGATTCTACTATGATGATTTAGGTGGCTGGCTCTTGATACCATAACTTCTACTTTGATGATTAGAATTTAGTTTATGCATCTACCTATACAGCATGTGTGTACAATAAAGTTTGCAATCTTGATGTTGAACATCGAATTGGTACCATATTTGTACGATACCAATATAATTTGATTGCTTATTGAATATTGATTTTGTGCCGATATAATATGGTATGTGTTGTTGTTGCCAAACTTGTAGTATATAATGACTCGAAGTCATATGCATCTTGAGGCCTTCTATCAAGATAGAACTGTTAATATAAATTCAACATAATTCAATAAGGTTATCATAAGTGGATATAGCGAACCGGCTTTGGATGCCACAGTTCCATCCTGCCTCATATAAATGCTATACATTATGCCAATTTTTACATTCCATGTGGCATTGAGCTTTTCTCCCCACTCAATGGTTGACACCCATAGCACTAATTAAATAAAAATTCATAAAAAATATTTTACCTACTCTTTATACAATTTCTTTTATAAATATTTTTTATCGTACAATGTAAAGTAAAATAAAACCTTATTATAGTATACTTTAGGAACTATTTAGTTACTTATATTTGTATATGCTTGCATTTCATTTGCAACATTTCTAAATGCCGTTGCAAATGAAATGCTGCATTTGTCCTTGCAAGTTCTTTTTTTTGGTTTAGTTATGTTTCAAAATTGCATTTGTAATTCCTATATTTGGTTGTTTAATATATGGAGAGAATGCAATCACTCCCTAACTTACATGGTAAAATTACCTCCAATAATATTATTGTACCATTATTATATTATCACATGATATAATTAATTATAATATTATACTATGATATAGTTATATAGGATTATATATAATTAATGTTATATTAAAACATACTGTAATATTACAAAAATAATGCACTATGTTATAAGATAATATAATATATTATAATGATATAATAAAATATAATAAATATTATTTTATAATATATATATATATATATATAACATTATATGGTATATCATATTATACGATACAATAATATCAATAGTTCCATATTTTGCAATATAATAAAATATAGAATATAATGTAATGTAACAAATCATATAATGCAATTATTTATACAGTATGTTGACCAATAATTATAGGATTTGACAACATTACCAGTATGCACTTACATATGTTAAATTGAAGTGCAATGATAATAAGCTAACTAATTAGATGTATTTTAGACTTAAAGCCATCATACCTAGTTCTAGCATGCCTAGTTTTGGACTGAATAGAATAAAAGCTTATTGTAGCATTAAAGTAGGCTAAGTGAGTTAATTGATCTGGATCCAATAGATGTAGAAGCCCAAGAGAGCGAGAAAATTACTATTTTGAGGCAATTAGTGAGGGTTAGCTATGCAACATGATCTATAACATGAAGTTATTTATAGAATTATAAAGGAATATTCAGTTGTGACATGGATGAGTGGAGAGCCACATTATTGCAATGATATCAGAGAGAATATGTGTTCGGTATAGAATCCTGCACACATTAGATTAGTTAGGGTATGATTATGATTTGATTATATAAATACTATCTAAAATTATTTGTAAAGGGTCTTTGACACATCAATTAATTCAACATACATTTTATCTTATCTTAACTTGGCTTATCTTTATTTAAGGAGTAGATATAACTTCGATTTTACTCCAATCCTTATTGCCAATCTTTTAATTAAAGGCATTTTAATCATGAATCGTCTAAAATTAAGACAGTCAAACCCTACATTTTTTCTCTTCTTATAACATGCCCCTGTTGTAAACCAACCTAATCATACTTCAATCTTTCATCAATTTAGGGTTTAGCAAGTTTTGTATCTCTTCTAATCTATTGAATTCTCTCATATATTCAGGAGTATATAAGCATGTGTGCGAAAGGAAGATAAAAAAATTAAAAGATAATGATAATATAACATAATACTATAGTTCTCAACTCAACTCATCTAAGCCTTTTTCCAACTATATAGAGATAATATAATCCTATAGTACAGTATATTATATCACATAACATAATATTGGCTCATATAATTATTATGTTATCTTGTTTTACTTATTAATTAGTATTGATAATATTGTAGGGAGAAATAGTCTCCGAGGCATGCATATTTTTAAAAATTGATAACTATTATCATTGCGGAAATTAAAAGATTACATATTAATCTATCTAATATGCATCAAGATCATATCTTTGCCTATATATTCAGGGTCGTTTGATCTAAAATATGCATATAAAAACATCAAGATCATATCTTGATCTTCAAGATGACTAGTCACACTATTATCTTGAAGCCTGCCTTAAGATCTAGGGATCAAATCACTTACCTTAAGAACA
>UESW01004255.1:1364995-1422009 GCA_900491605.1 Calamus simplicifolius
GAAGAAGATTCATCACTGTCGCTCCAAGTTGCAACATACGCTTTCTTCTTTTTCTTAAAGTCTTTTTCAATTGCGGACAGTCATATCTATAATGCCCCGGTTTCTTACATTCATAACAGATCAAGGGGTCTTTCTCTTTGTCCTTGTCCTTATCTTTTTCTTTTCTCCTTCCATCTTATTTCCAAATTTTCTTTTGTGGAAGGGTTTCTTTCTCCTCATAAATTTCTTAAACTTTCTTGCTAGAAGAGCTGTGTCTTCATCATCATCATCCTCATCATCGCTGCTGCTATCTTCAACTTTTGCAGCCTTGAGGGCAATTGTCTTCTTCTTTTGTTATCCTCCTCCACATGTTGCTTCATTGTCAATTCATGGGTCATAAGAGATCCAAGAAGCTCTTCCAAAGGTAGAGTATTTAGGTCTTTGGCTTCTTGAATGGCTGTCATTTTGGCTTCCCATGATCTTGGTAATGACCTAAGAATTTTGCGAACCAATTCAGCATTAGTATAGGTTTTTCCAAGACTCTTCAAACCATTAACAATATCAGTAAATCTAGTATACATGCATGTTATGGTTTCAGATTGTTCCATGCTAAATAATTCATATTTATGCACAAGTATATTAATCTTAGATTCTTTAACTTGGTTGGTTCCCTCATGGGTAACCTCTAATCTATCCCATATCTCTTTAGCGGAATTACAGGTAGAGATACGATTAAATTCATTAGCATCAAGAGAACAATATAAAACATTCATGGCTTTTGCATTAAGCTGAGCCATCTTCCTATCATTTTCATTCCAATCCCTTTCGGGCTTAGGAACTATAGAACCATCAACTAAGTGTGTGGATGTGCTAGGTCCATTAATTATGACACTCATAATTCATAATCAGTAGCTTGAATGAATATCCTCATTCTTGCTTTCCAATATGAATAGTTGGAACCATTAAACAAGGGTGGTCTATTATGGAATGGCCCTCAGCAAAACTTGAGCTGGCTTGTGTTGCCATTTGGATCTTTCGCTCTTGATCGTTTGATCAATCAAAAACAAATGAGCACAAGCTCTGATACCAATTGTTGGCCCAGATGGCAACCCAAGAGGGGGGGGGTGAATTGGGTTCTTTTAAAAATTAAGCCTTTTAAAGTAATTTAAACTATTGATGAGAGGATGTAAACAATTAATTCAAATTAAAGCACGATAGCAAGAGAGAGATAAATAAGCACGGCAAACACAGAAATTTTATAGTGGTTCGATGTATCCAACACCTACGTCCACTCCCAAGCTCCACTTGGGTCCACACTATAATCACCTCGATTACAGTCGAGTTGTTTTACAAGCTTACAACCCAAACTTGTTGTTTTCCCGGATCACAACGAACCCAGCCGGTTTTACACGGGCTCACCAGCACAAAACCCAACACACAAGCTAACCTTAGCTTGTGAAGAGGTATACTACCTCCACTAATTCAACCCTCTGATTGAATTAGTAAACCATAAGATAAAATGTAAGTTTAATACAAAATAGCTCCTTTAGAGCAGATATTTCAAAATAAAATCAAGGTTTAGAAGAGCCTGTTTAGATTTCATTTGAGTGCAGGCTTTCTTCTTTTCTTCTTTTCCTCAACTCCTTTGAAGTGTGGAATCGGGCCTCAGCTCAGATTCTTCACGGATTGAATATTGGAGTTGATTTCAACTTTTTCTTCCTTTCTTTGAATGTTGAAAATCTCTTGATTTTCTCTTGAATGGCTCTTGGATTTTCTTCTAGACTTTCTTGGATTGATGAACTTGAACACAGATGAAGTCTCCTTTGATTTCATGCCTTTTCTTTCACTCTATTTTTGAATCTCGGATTTTTCAAATGACGCTCTGTTTTTCCTCTTTTTCTGAAAGATTTTTCTTTTTCTCTCTTGATTTGTATCTCTATCTCTTTGATTTGAAAACAGCCTCTCTATTTATAGACTCTGCGAAAATATAGTCGTTAGACACAAAGAAATCTAGCCGTTATTGAAAAATCTTACCGTTGATGCTGAGTTGGCATTCAGAAAAATCACCCAAATTTGTTGGAGTCGGCTCCAGCTTTAGGAGAGTCGGCTCGAAGACGCGATACCAAAAATAGAAATAATCAGAAAGTTAAGGGTCGACTCAACGAAAATAAAGTGTCGACTCCTGACAGTCGGGGGTCGACTCATGAAAAGCAAGGGGTCGACTCGAGAAGTGCTCAGAAAAATAATTCTCTGGTGTCTGAGCGGAGTTGACTCACACAGTCATGGAGTCGGCTCGACAAAATCGGGGGTCGACTCGAAAATCACATGGGTCAACTCGAGACAAACAGACATCTCTGTATACTGAGTGGAGTCGACTCTGAAACTCTAGAGTCAGCTCCGGAACGTATCAAAATCAAAGAATTTTCTGATTGACTTTGAAATTCGCTCCAGATTAATTTTAAATTGATTTTTGACTTGAATACAATAAAATTGTCATTAGGAATCAATTCAAGAAATGTTCCAAAAAACTCATTGATTGAGATATGAAGTATAAAAATTTCTTTTTGAAATCTCAAACATGAAGCTTGAAGTTACTTTCAAATTGATTAAAGTCATACTTAACATACTCATTGATTATTCTAAATAATTCATTGCTCATGTAAATAAATTCATTGCATCTTTTAATATACTCATGGCTTTTGGTAATCATCAAAATCAATAAGATTGGGGCAACAATTTCTCAACAATCTCCCCAACAGCCCTCGAGCTCTTGCACCGAGGGACGGGCCCTACACTCCTTTGCTTGCCCCGATATCGTACATTCTGCTCTAGATCGAGGGCGAGCCCTATCTTCAGCACCCTCCTCCACTGAACCTGAAGATCTCCCGCAACAAGAGCCTCTACTGCCGCTACCATCGGGACCATGGCCACGACACCGACAACTGTCGCCAGCTGAAGAAGGTGATAGAGGACCTTATTCAATGTGGCCACCTGGGGAAGTTCGTTCAGAGGAACAACCCGGGTGCTCTTGGCCCATCAGCGCCTCCACCACCGATGATCGACAATGCTCCAACCGAGAAGATGGTGGCGATGATTTCCTGGGGGCAGGTGGCCCATCCAAGAGGCCGAGGGAGGAGGGAGAGTTAGATTCTGTAATCCCTTTTTCTAAAAGGGACCTAGAGGGGATGGTTAATAAAAATGATGATAGCATCATCGTGTCCATGACGATTACTAACACCCTGTAAAAAGAATTCTGGTTGATAGTGGAAGCTCGGTGAACGTTCTGAGTTACGATGCTTTTATTCGCATGAACTGTCTCCCGGCCTGTTTCGACCTGTCGCTACGCCCTAATGGGGTTCACCGGAGATTTCGTGAAGGTCAAGGAGAGATCACACTCCCTACGGTTGGCACGACCCCACATCAAAGTACAGTTTTCATGAGCTTCCTGATGGTCCGGATGCCCCTCGCCTACAATGCCATACTCGGAAGGCCCAGGCTTAACCTCTTGGACCCTGTTATTTCCACCAAGAGACTCCTGGTGAGGTTCCCCACCACCGGGGGTCGGAGAGATGCAGGGGAAAAGAATCCACCACCATTGTGCTGCCACATGGACCCCAGTCCTTAGGGGGTGGTATCTGCACCTGCACCAAAGCGCTGGACCCCCGAGACTCAGAGAGGAGGGGGGAACCGGCTGAGCACCTGCTAGCCTTTCCTCTAGGAGAGGACCCGGCGCAGACTATCCAAGTTGGGGCCCTGCTTGGAGGAGCCCGCAACCAACTCCTCGCCTTTCTGCGAGCCAATGCTGATATCTTTGCCTGGTCGGCATCTGACATGCCAGGCATTCCGGAGGAGGTGATTACCCACCAACTCCACATCAAGCCGAGTGCTGACCCATTCGGCAGAAGAAGAGGAGCTTTGCTTGGATAGGCAGAAGGCCATAGATGAAGAGGTGCGCAAGTTGACGATGGCCGGTCACATTCGCGAGGTGCACTATCCCGATTGGCTGGCAAATGTCGTGATGGTCCGTAAGGCCAGTGGGAATTGGAGGATGTGCGTGGACTTCACCGACCTCATAAGGCGTGCCCCAAAGACAGCTTCCCACTACCTCGGATCGACCAGTTAGTGGATGCAACATCCAGCCACGAAACCCTCAGTTCATGGACGCATTCTCGGGATACAACCAAATCAGGATGGATCGGCGAATGAAGAAGCGACCTCCTTTGTCACCGAGAAGGGGATTTATTGCTATAAAGTGATGTCATTCGGGTTGAAGAATACGGGGGCCACCTATCAGAGGCTGATGAATAAGGTCTTCGAGGACCAGATCGGACGCAACATGGAGGGTACGGGACATGCTGACCAAGACACCCACGCCATGGACCTTGTTGCCGACCTTGCGGAGACCTTCGGCAACCTACGCCGGTACCGGATGAGGCTGAACCCCCGCAAGTGCGCCTTCGGGGTTGCGGCGGGCAAGTTTCTGGGTTTTATGGTGACTCAGCAAGGAATCGAAGCCAATCCTGATAAGATCCAAGCTATTTTGGATATGAGGCCCCGGCTAACAAGAGAGAGTGCAGCGTCTGACCGAAAGGGTGGCAGCCTTAGCCGCTTCATGTCAAGGTCGGCAGAAAGGTGTCTGCCCTTCTTCAAGGCGCTGCGCAAGGTCAATAGCTTCGAGTAGACGAAGAAATGTCAGGAAGCCTTCGAGGGCTAAAGAAGTTTTTATCCACTCCGCCGCTGCTATCCAAGCCGAGGGGTGGGGAGGAGCTCTTTCTGTATCTTGCAGCCTTCCTTGAGGTCGTCAGCTCGTGCTTGTCCACATGGATGCCGACGGAGCGCAGAAGCCAGTCTACTATACCAGTAAGATGCTCCACGATGCCGAGACAAGATACTCCAAGACTGAGAAGATCATCTTCGCCCTGGTGGTTGCCACTCAGCGCTTTCGACCCTACTTTCAAGCTCATCCAATGTGGTGCTCACGGACCAACCCCTCCGGACTATCGGTCCGTCCTGACACCTCCGGTCGGCTGGCCAAGTGGGCCATCAAGTTGGGGGAGTTCGATTTATCCATTCAGCCAAGATCTGCAATGAAGTCCCAGGTGTTAGCTGATTTTTGGTCGAGTGCACTTGGCCGAGGAGCACCCGGAAGAGTTGCACCCGGAGGCACGCATGGAGTCCCCTACGACCGAGGGAGTGGGGAAGGAAGACTGGATTCTTCATGTAGACGGGGCATCGAACTCTCAAGAGTGGAGCCGGACTTATTCTTACGAGCCCCGAGGGGGAGGTGGTGGAGTATGCCCTTCGGTTCTTTTTCTGGCCACCAACAACCAGGCAGAATATGAAGCCCTACTGGCAGGGATGAAGCTAGCCAAGGAGCTTGGTGCGGAGCATCTGAGGGCCTTCACGGACTTCCAGCTTGTCTCCGGGCAGGTCATCGGGGAGTATGAGGCCAGAGACCCGTCATGTCTCGTTACCTGAGCAAGGTGAGTCCCAAGCCTCTCGTTTTCATATTTCCTCGTCAGCTATATTCCCCGAGCGAAGAATGCCAGGCTGATGCGCTGTCCCGCTTGGCCACTTTGGCCGATGGTACCTTGGGAAGGACGTACGTGGAGCATCTGCAAGTCCCAAACATTGAAGCAGTAGAGGAAGCACTGTCGGTCGAGCAAGAGCCCTCTTGGATGGATGCCTACATCCGATACTTGACCGATGGTGCCCTCCCTGAAGACCTGGATGAGGCTAGACTGCTCAGGCAGCGGGCCCCGAAGTTCTTAATGATGGATGGGAAGCTCTACCGAAGTCATTCTCATACCCGATCCTAAGGTGCGTCGGTCCCACGAGGCTAATTACATCCTGCGAGAAATCCATGAAGGCATCTGCGGGATTCATCTGGGGGGCAGAGCCATGGCGTACAAGGCCCTACGGTAGGTATACTATTGGCTGACCATGAGGGAGGATGTAGCCGAGCTTGTCAAGAAATGCGACAGCTGCCAACGCCATGCTAGCATTCAGCGGCAGCCGACGTCTCAACTGACCCCCCTGACAGCACCCTGGCCCTTCGCCCAATGGGAATGGACATTCTGGGACCATTCCCTTCGGCCTCTGGGCAACGCAGATTTTTGCTAGTAGCCGTCGACCACTTCACCAAATGGATTGAGGCCAAGGCGCTTGCCAAGATCACCGAGAGCAAGGTGAGGGTCTTCTTCTGGAAGTCTATAATATGCCGGTTTGGGCTGCCGCATACCCTGATCACCGACAACGGCTGGCAGTTCGACAACGCACCCTTCCGAGGATTCTGCACCGAGCTCGGCATCCATCAGCGGTTCACCTCAGTCGGGCATCCTTAGACCAATGGAGCGGCCAAGGTGACCAACCGTATCATTCTCCAAGGACTGAGAGCCGTCTGGATGACTACAAAGAATGATGGTGGAGGAGCTCCACAATGTGCTATGGGCCTACCACACAACGCCACGTGCCCCCAGTGGAGAGACCCCCTTCAGCCTCATCTTCGGATCTGAAGCAGTCATTCCTATGGAGATCGGCGCCTTGAGCTCCAGGGTGGAGGCATACAACGAAGAGGACAATCCGAGCCAATTGCAGGCCAACCTCGACCTGGTGGAAGAGGTACGGGACCAAGCGCGACTCCGGATGGCAGCCTACCGACAGCGAGCGGCTAGGTATTGCAACGCTCGCGTCCGCCCAAGAACCTTCTTACCGGGGGACCTCGTCCTTCGGTGAGCCAAAATCTCAAAACCGACGGAAGGAGGTAAGTTAGCACCGAACTAGGAAGGACCCTACCGAGTTACCGAGGCACTCCACCACGGAGCATACACAATTGAAGAGCTGGATGGGAGGCCGCTCCCGTGGACGTGGAATGCTGACAACCTCCATTGGTATTATCAATAGTATACCCTCTCCTTACGTTAAATTTCATGTTTGTACTCTTTCAGGCTCTTGCCCCACTATTAATAAATGAGTTCAAGTATCTCAGCTTTTCAACAAAAAGCCCAATGTACCATTGGCACCGAAGACCCGATGTACCATCGGATTTAAAAAGCCTGAGGCCAGCTTGGTATGGAAAGCCCAGAGTACCACTGGCAGACCGATGTACCATCGGTTCTTAATAAAAAGCCCAATGTACCATTGGCATCGAAGACCCGATGTACCATCGGATTCAAAAAGCCCAAGGCCAGCTCGGAATGAAAAACCCAGTGTACCACTGGCAGACCGATGTACCATCGATTCTCAACAAAAGTCCAATGTACCATTGGCACTGAAGACCCAATGTACCATCGGATTCAAAAAGCCCAAGGCCAGCTCGGCATGGAAAGCCTAGTGTACCACTGGCAGACCGATGTACCATCGGTTCTCAACAAAAAGCCCAATGTACCATTGGCACCGAAGACCCGATGTACCATCGGATTCAAAAAGCCTGAGGCCAGCTTGGTATGGAAAGCCCAGTGTACCATTGGCAGACTGATGCACCATTGGTTCTCAACAAAAAGCCCAATGTACCATTAGCACCGAAGACTCGATGTACCATCGGATTCAAAAAGCCCGAGGCCAGCTCGGTGGGAAAAGCCCAATGTACCATTGGCACTGAAGACCCGATGTACTATCGGATTCTAAAAGCCTGAGTTCTCCTCGGCAGTCAAAGGCCAATGTTCCATCGGTCCCCAGAAGCCCGAGTCCTCCTTGGCAGGCCAAGACCGATGTTCCATCGGTGCTCAGAGGCCCGAGTTCTCCTTGGCAGTCCAAGACCGATGTTCCATCGGTGCTCGGAAGCCCGAGTCCCCGGGGTGGACATGGCCCCAGGTTCGACCTTGACTCTCCCAGAGTCCGGTCCTACACGACTAAGCAGTGGTCACGAGAGCTACCCCTCTACCGACGCGGTCGCTAAGGGTCCCACGTCGGCGAGCTGGGGACTTAAAGAACATGGCAGATAAAAATTATACTTCATTGATATCGAAGTGTTTATAAATACCAGCTGGGTTGGACTTAGTACAAAGACAAAAAGAGAACGAAGGAAAAATTACAACGCAAAAACTATTGATCGACCACAGGCTCATCATCTGAGGGAGCCCCCTCGGACTCTTGGTCCGGCTTGATCTCCAAGGTGCGGGGGAGCTTCAAGACCCAGGCCACCTTCTCCCTGGTGTCGCGGAACCCTTGGATGTAGGAATCCGCATTAGCTTCGACTAGCTCATGGGCGAAGTGCTCCGATGCCTTGAACTCTTCCACGACCGCGATAGCCCTAGCCTCGACAGCAGCCTCCACCTTGGCAACCCTGGCCTCCATCTCCGTGGCCAGAGAGGTTGCCGCCGTTCTCTCGGCCTCTTTGGCGTGCTCTGCCTCCTCCTTGGCATGCCTCGCCCTATCCTCGGCCGCCTGGATGACCAAGTTCAACTCGGCGATGTGAACGTTTGGGGCTTCGATGGTGCCCTCGGCCTCGGCAAGTTGACTGAGTGCCGCTTGTAGTTGATTGGCTTCAGCCTCCGCTCTGCTCTTAGCCCTCTTTTTTCATCAGCTCAGTCGGTCCTCACCGATTCCAGAGCCTTCTCTGCAGCCTCGGCCTGGGCTTGGGCGTCCTCGGCGTTTTGCTGGACATGGCAGAGGACGGCCTCCCCTTCACCGATAGCCTCCCGAGTGAGCACCAGGGAGTTCGTCACCTGTACTCGAGATGTCAGCCAGGCAAACTATTCGAAATTTCACGTCAAGGGCAAGGAAGGTAACTTACTCGGACCAGGGCTGAGAAGGCCTCCCTGAAGAACCTGGTCGCCCCCAGGTTTCGGAGTTCCTCCTGAAAGTCGGGCTGAATGACCTGGGACATGAGCCATTCCGCTCGGCGTCCGTCGTTCATCAAGGAAAACCCTCGGGGGGTTGGTTCGGCTCCACTTCCCTCGGTGGCCTCAGCGCGCTCGGGCTCATTGCGTGGGGGGCTGCCCGTCGGCATTTCCTCCAGAGGCAGGCTTGCTGCCATTGAAGACTTGGCGCCTGGGGCCTATTCTGCCTCTGCCGAAGCTGGTTTGGCAGGCACTTGGGGCTTCTCGGTCACCCCCTCAACCCTCACCTCCTCTGGTGGGGTGTCGGCCGTCAGATCCACGAGCGCAGTCGGAGGTCCCCGGCGCTCGAGGGGCGGGGAAGCCCGCACCGTCGGACGTTTGGAGGCCGAGGCCTGCTGCCCCTCTCTTGGTCCCCCTTGGGCCCTCATCCTCTTGGCTGCAGCCTTCCTGAGCATGACGGTAGGAGGCTTCATTACTGCGCAACATTGGTCGGAGTTAAAAAAATAAAAAATAAATAAAAAACAGACAGAGAAGAAAAGAAAGGGCAATTTGGCTAAGTATGGGATGCCTTCTACTCACCGGTTTGGGTGGTGAGGCCCACCAGCCGGATATTGTTCTTCGACAGAAGCAGGTTGTACTTGGGGATGTCGGCGGTCAATAGCTGCCCCAATGCTTCCTTATCTCCCGGGAGTATGGTGGAATTCATGTTGGGCCGAAGATCAGGATCCCCCCACCCGGGCTTAATGTGGTTGAGGTCCACAAAGAAGAACCGGAATTTTTATCCCTTGACGGAGGAGGGGAGAAGCAGCTTAAGGACACGGCAGGGTCGGGGCTGGAACAGCCACCAACCCACATGCTGCCTAAGGATGTAAAAACAGCGGAAGAGGGAGAGTCGGGGCGTAATTTGGAGGTGGTGGCAGAGAATAATGAAAGCACAAATGGTCCGAAGGGAGTTCGGGACCAGCTGAGTGGGGTCAGGGAGTAATAATCCAAAAGATTGATGAAAAAGGGCAAAGAGGCGGGCGGAGACCCAATCTAAAAGAAATTTCATAAACGACCACTCTACCGGGCCGGGAAGAGACCACCCTGTCATCTGGGGTCAGGAGGAAAAGCCTGACATCTCGGGAGATCTGGTAACGGGCCCTGATATTCGCCAGGTCTTGGCCCGTTACCATGGAGGCGGTCCCCGTCGGGGATTCTGCCCCCACCCTCGAGGAGGTGCCGGCCGCCGCCCGGTGCCTCCTCGCTGGAGCCCTGCTGGCGGCCATCGGGCGTCTCCTCATGGGAGCCCGGTTGGTGACCTGCCGCTGGGCAAGGGGAGTGCGATCCTCCGAATCGAAGGACCATGAGAGGGGAGGAGAAGGAGAGGCACGAAGCCTTGAGGAAGAAACGTGGTCGCTAGGAGAAGCGGAGGACCAAGAAGGAGAGGAGACCATGGAGAAGGTTGAGAAGGAAGGGAAGAGGTCTGAAAAGGACAAAAGGCTGACCTGTGGCAAGAAAATGGCGGAGGCTGGTCTCAGGTTGCAGGAAAGATGAGAGCAAGGGAAGACGATGATAGATGAAGCAAAATGGCAAGATTCAGCCCTCGCTCGGGTTTTATCAGATTTCAAATCATCCCGCCCTACTTACTCAGCCACGCGGACCTCCGCTATAGGCTGGGTCACCTCGGTAGGCATTCGGCATGTGAGACGATCCGCATTCGGCCAATGATGGGACGCCGCTGATGTCATGGTTATGATGGCAACGATGGCGGCCGCTTTCATGGATTTCAAGAGGACGACCTCGCCTCGAGGACGATCGTTGCAGATCGGGTGGATGGTAGTGGCCGTCCCTTCATATCCCCACGTCGCCCGCGTAAAGTCATTGCAGCGTCCAGAGACACGTGTCCGAGAGCGGTTGGCAACTGACGGGGATTAGCCACTGGGGAGGTGACACCCCTTTCGCCTCGCAGAGATGGGCCTGCTTCGTCTCAGGGACGAGGGGGCATCTGATGTAGCTGATCCAGCACCATCAGGGTTAATGGTGTGGGAGACTGATGGAGCCCCGCCTCGGCCTCCAAGGCACCCTCGGCCTCCGAAGCACCTTCAGCCTCCGAGGCACCCTCGGCCTCGAGCTTCAGTCATGGTCTGGCCCTGGGACCAGCAACCTATGGCCTCGAGCCACCTGACTCGCCCGTAACAGCGCGTGGCCGTACTCCATAACGGCGTATGGTCCACCACTCGTCCGTAACAGCATGTGGTCGTACTTCATAACAGCGTATGTCCACCACTCGCCCGTAACAGCACGTGGCCGTACTCTATAATGGCGTATGGTCCATCACTCGCCCATAACAGCGCATGACCATGCCCTGTAACGGCGCACCCCTAACGCAACCAGAGCCGCGTGGCACCCGTAGCGCCGCACTTAGCGGGTAGCAGGTGAGGCAGGATACCTCTGACATGCCCAGTGATGGATACGACCCGTCACTATCAGCCTTGCCTTTTGTCTATTACCGAACAGCGGTACCTCAAAATCGGCAACCTTCTGGAGATGGAGGAGGGAGAAACCCTCGAACAGGTATAAAAGCACACACTCTCACGATGAATAAGGATTCTGAACTCTAGCTTTCTAGTCTCTTTCTGCTAGTTAACTCTTGTTTGTTCCCGAGTGATTGACTTGAGCATCGGAGGGTCCCCACCGGAATATCCGGTCTCCGGGGACTTTTCTTGCAGGAGTTCGCTAAGAAGGATCTTCATTTCCCCGGTGTTCAAGGAAGGTGGCTTGGCGTCAACAGAATCTATGGCCATAAGAGAACATATGCTGACTAGATTGCCTAATTCAAAAGAAAAACGATCCGTTCCACTCTGATGATTTAAGCTGCTGGCTCTTGATATAATATAATAGCTTCTACTATGATGATTTAGGTGGCTGGCTCTTGATACCATAACTTCTACTTTGATGATTAGAATTTAGTTTATGCATCTACCTATACAGCATGTGTGTACAATAAAGTTTGCAATCTTGATGTTGAACATCGAATTGGTACCATATTTGTACGATACCAATATAATTTGATTGCTTATTGAATATTGATTTTGTGCCTATATAATATGGTATGTGTTGTTGTTGCCAAACTTGTAGTATATAATGACTCGAAGTCATATGCATCTTGGAGGCCTTCTATCAAGATAGAACTGTTAATATAAATTCAACATAATTCAATAAGGTTATCATATGTGGATATAGCGAACCGGCTTTGGATGCCACAGTTCCATCCTGTCTCATATAAATGCTATGCATTATGCCAATTTTTACATTCCATGTGGCATTGAGCTTTTCTCCCCACTCAATGGTTGACACCCATAGCACTAATTAAATAAAAATTCATAAAAAATATTTTACCTACTCTTTATACAATTTCTTTTATAAATATTTTTTATCGTACAATGTAAAGTAAAATAAAACCTTATTATAGTATACTTTAGGAACTATTTAGTTACTTATATTTGTATATGCTTGCATTTCATTTGCAACATTTCTAAATGCCGTTGCAAATGAAATGCTGCATTTGTCCTTGCAAGTTCTTTTTTTTGGTTTAGTTATGTTTCAAAATTGCATTTGTAATTCCTATATTTGGTTGTTTAATATATGGAGAGAATGCAATCACTCCCTAACTTACATGGTAAAATTACCTCCAATAATATTATTGTACCATTATTATATTATCACATGATATAATTAATTATAATATTATACTATGATATAGTTATATAGGATTATATATAATTAATGTTATATTAAAACATACTGTAATATTACAAAAATAATGCACTATGTTATAAGATAATATAATATATTATAATGATATAATAAAATATAATACAATATTATTTTATAATATTATATATATATAACATTATATGGTATATCATATTATACGATACAATAATATCAATAGTTCCATATTTGCAATATAATAAAATATAGAATATAATGTAATGTAACAAATCATATAATGCAATTATTTATACAGTATGTTGACCAATAATTATAGGATTTGACAACATTACCAGTATGCACTTACATATGTTAAATTGAAGTGCAATGATAATAAGCTAACTAATTAGATGTATTTTAGACTTAAAGCCATCATACCTAGTTCTAGCATGCCTAGTTTTGGACTGAATAGAATAAAAGCTTATTGTAGCATTAAAGTAGGCTAAGTGAGTTAATTGATCTGGATCCAATAGATGTAGAAGCCCAAGAGAGCGAGAAAATTACTATTTTGAGGCAATTAGTGAGGGTTAGCTATGCAACATGATCTATAACATGAAGTTATTTATAGAATTATAAAGGAATATTCAGTTGTGACATGGATGAGTGGAGAGCCACATTATTGCAATGATATCAGAGAGAATATGTGTTCGGTATAGAATCCTGCACACATTAGATTAGTTAGGGTATCATTATGATTTGATTATATAAATACTATCTAAAATTATTTGTAAAGGGTCTTTGACACATCAATTAATTCAACATACATTTTATCTTATCTTAACTTGGCTTATCTTTATTTAAGGAGTAGATATAACTTCGATTTTACTTCAATCCTTATTGCCAATCTTTTAATTAAAGGCATTTTAATCATGAATCGTCTAAAATTAAGACAGCCAAACCCTACATTTTTTCTATTCTTATAGCATGCCCCTGTTGTAAACCAACCTAATCATACGTCAATCTTTCATCAATTTAGGGTTTAGCAAGTTTTGTATCTCTTCTAATCTATTGAATTCTCTCATGTATCCATGAGTATATAAGCATGTGTGCGAAAGGAAGATAAAAAAATTAAAAGATAATGATAATATAACATAATACTATAGTACTCAACTCAACTCATCTAAGCCTTTTCTCAACTATATAGAGATAATATAATCCTATAGTACAGTATATTATATCACATAACATAATATTGGCTCACATAATTATTATGTTATCTTGTTTTACTTATTAATTAGTATTGATAAATAATTACAATAATATTATTGTACTACTATCATTATAATAATAATAATAATCATTATTACATGTGTAGATCTTCATTTTAATATTTTACTGTATTATATCTTATTATAATTATATATAACATATTATTATATGATCTTATGATATTAATTATTATTTTGTTATAAAAAACTACTATAATAAAAATGATGTTGATATTATAATGATTTTATTGTCATAATCATAATAATATTATTCTTATGATTATTAGAGAGAATGTGAGGTGATTATAGTTTTTAAGGTTATACCTAGAGCCCACATTTGGGATGCAATATTTTTCTGCTGCGTCTAGGTGCAAGAAAAGAATTTTAGAAGGCATCATGATTACCTATTGTTGGCCGGTTGCAAAACAGCAAAAACAACCAAATAGCGATGAACAACTCATCGGAGTGAAAACTGAGAGGTCTCCTCGGGGCCAATTCTAACGGTTACTCCTTTCACGCCATTCTTATCCGCTACAAGTGCGCAATTAATAAAAAGCAACCACCCACAAAGCAAACAAAGATCCTTACCGTCCAAAGGGTCGATCCAACGGATGCTAAAAAGAGCAAGATACGACCGATAGGCGACGTTGACCGGTCACGCGTCATGCCGCCTTGGAACGCCCGTCAATCACACGAAGGAACCCTCCCTCCCCTGCCCAGGCAACGCAGATATATCCAGGGTATCCAGCGAGTTTCACCAAAATGTTCCTGCCACGTGGAAGAGGCTTTTGTATTGCAACGGGGCGCCTCTGCTGTTCACGCTTCCGGTCTTTGTCTATCCCCGTGCCTGTTTCAGTCGGCCTTGGTCTCGGTCCACGACGGGAAGCAGAGGAGGCCAGAAAAGTAAAACATCTAGCCGTCTGTCTTCGGTCTCTTCGTCGACATATTTTAGAGGAAAACGAAGAAAATCTTGGATAAGAGAAGAGGCCATAAGACGAACGCGTGATGGACGACAACCAGTCGTCGATGCCGATAGCGAGCATGGAGAGAGACCGGGAGCTGCTTATCCCCGTGGGCGCCGCCGGCGACCACCCCACCGATGATTCCGACTTTAAGGCCTCCTCCTCGGCCTCCGCCTCCGCCTCCTCCCTCCACCACTCTGGTAGAGAGGTTAGCACCAGGTTTTGTTGTTCCTTTGATGGATTTGCTCGGGTTTAATTACTTGGGAATTCGATTGGCCTTTTTTTCCTCTTAAATAATAAGTTAATTTGATCACCCTTTGTATGTAATTATGTGGATTTCAAATTGGTACATCTCTTTCTTATTAAGGTTATTCTGGACCCTAAAAACCCTCTTCATTAACCAAAGACAAACACACACAAAAAAAAAAAAAACCCTCGTTTTTCCACTCTTTATTTTCAGGTGAAGGAGGGGGAATCGTTTTTCCACTCAATAAATTCAAATTAAACTTAGTTTTAAAATCTTTAAGTCAGAATCTTAATTTTCTTTGTCTGGGAAAATTTCGTTCAATATAAGTGGCCAATTAGCAGAAAGAAAAGGTTTCTTTCTTTATATCTGGAAACCAAAACTGGATTCGGAGTGGAAGCTGCATGGGTTGAAATTATGATGAATGTTTGTTCGTTTGGTTTCACCTTTATCTCCAGCTCTGAATCTGTCTCATGAATTGTGTGATGTATATATACGAGGTTCCGATGCCTAAAAGGCTATGCTTTTCTTTGCTATTGTCATCATGCCACCATATTGTCACCTCTCGATTTCACTTTCCTCTCATTGTTTTAATTGTCTCAATTGCATTCTCACAATAAAGCCCATGCCTTTGCTGGCAGACGTTGGGCCCAATTTAACGGCAGTCTTATGTTAAACGTAGATGTAGTGCCATCATCTGCCTGCTACATTGAACTATTTAGGTGATGAAACCCTAAATCTTGACGAGCAAACTGCCAGACAGATTAAAGTATTAAAAGTATTAAACATCTAGTTTTGGAGAATTTCATGGTTTGTTCTTAGGATGACAACAAGAATTTGCAAATTGATCATGGAATCCAAGCCTAGGCAAATTAAGGGAAGGGTGGGGCATTCTACCCTAGATTCTGTGTCGTGGAGTGGAAAAACTTTGCTGGTTATGAAGTTGAAGCTTATGCAAAGAGGTACCTACCTCCAAGAATTTTTCATCTCTTTGCATTTTTGAATTCTTGCATATATGTTTGGAGGGGGAGGATTTATGGTTCCCATAACCTAAGAGTTGCTGTTGTCGTGGAGTGATTTCATTGATTATAATATATTGGCTTTCATCTCTTGACTTGAGAGTTAAGTCTACTTTTAGGCTTTGTCCCAAAATCTTAGAAACTCGGTGAAACTTTATAGGACAGTCATCGCACTATGCCATTACTCATGCCTTTCACAGACAAGCTCTTCGACTAGGAGTAGATACATGTAACTTAAACGTTACTTCCACGCTTTTCTTCCTATTGCTCTTCCCACACTAAATGTCACCATTGTTTGCCATTGAAATTTTGTCACTATTAAATCTTTATTGAGTATTTTATATGATTTTGTTGTTAGGCTTTATTGAATTTGTATTCCACATAAATTTCTGACTCCAACCCTTCAACATTAGTATGTGTCATTTTTTGAATACACGATAATAAATTATACAATCATCCTCTATCATCAACATGTTGCTACCTTGCTCTATCACATGTGTTAGCTTGTAATTTTGGGCCTTTGCTCTTCGTCGGCATTACCTTTTTGCATCTTTGCTTATACCACTTTGATTTTGTAATTGATGAGATCCATCATATTAAATAGGTTTATTATTAGGTTTTTGAGATAAGTTGTAGTTTATAATTCTTTGGAGGAACTACATTATGGTTTCATCCTTTAAGTAATTAATGTAATTAGAATACCTTAACTTCAAGATTTTTATTATTTTTTTAATTTTTGGTGCACTTTAACATATTTTATTTGGTGTGAGGAACCTCCATATAGCTGATAATGGACGTTACAGCCTTTTGTATAGATATTTCTTTTTATCAGTGTATTATATTATGTGCATTGTTGATTATTGAAAATTGATACTTGTGTATGTATAAGGTACCAATAGTTCTTACTGCAGGTCCTTTCCCGAGAAGAGAAGTTGTGAAAAATCATTCAAATTTTGTGCTTGTTAATGCTGCTTTTATGAAGAATCTATATTAGTTTAATTGTTATGCCTTTTTACCATGCAGGCATTTTATAAAGTTTTCCGTAGTTGGGCTTCAAAAAAGTTCATGACAGGATGGTAAGCTTTTTCCTATTTATCATCATTTGTCTTCTCTATTTGGTGTTGGCTGAAATTTTATAGAATATATTTTTTTGTTCTATCACCTAGCCTTTTTTTTTGTGTTATTTATGGTTTAAGTCCATGTGGCAGGAAACTTTTATAGCGTCACTTGTTCCAACATTTCATTCCTACTTCATGCTTTGCCACTTTTTTCATGCATTGATGGCTTTATCTTCAACAAGCCATCTTTAATTGCTAGCATCTATCATTAGAATTAAACATGAATGAAATTAATCTTCTCTAGTCTTGTGAACTTTTACCTCTATACCATGTGTTGGTCCAAACAAAACCATAATAATATGTTAAAATCTTCACAAGTTTCACAAACTCAGGGAATAAACTCCATCCCATCTAATTATTGATGCTTCTTGTGCCTTCCTAAAAGAACAGGTCAGTTGACTTTCCTATTGCCTTCACTTTTTTTATCAAAGTAGAAGAATCCGTCAGTTGTCATTCATTCTAATCACACTAAATATTTTAAAAGAAAGAGTTATCCATGATTCTCTTTTCCATGTCTCCAAGAATGTAATCTGAGTCGTTAATCAAAAATGGACAGCTTGGATTTTTGATTGGCTAATTGGAGTTATCATTTAGAAATATTAGGTTATTTAGTAATTATTTTAGAAAACAAGTTCCATTCCAATCCTTTCCTTCTTTTTCTTTCTTCTCCCCCCATCTGGTGGTTCCATTACTGGTGGCCACCCTTTTGCTGTCCTCCAACACCTCCTCCCCTACCCCACCCTTCTCTTTTCCCTCCTCCCTTCTTTTGATCGGTAGTCCTCACCTTCATCATTTGTTGGCACCATCTTCCCTCATCACCAGGCTGCCATTTTGTCACACCTTCGCTGTGTGGATTGCCATTTGCCAACCACCTGCTTTGGCTGGAAACTAGTGCATGCCTCCATGGAGAAGAGGGGTGATGGACGACACCTCTTTTCCCATTATGCCAACAACACATCACTGCTGCCCCCTCTCTCTTCTCTGTTTCTTGAATTAATTATCTGTATTCTCTCTATTGTTGCATCATCACCATGGCCATTTTCATACTCTTCAACCTAACTGGTCATTGAGTATTGTTCCATTATTATATAGGCTTTTTGGTCTCTATCATTTATGGCATCTAGCCCTCCTACAATGTCTAGCTTGGACTCCATCCATGCTTGCACCTTTTCAAATGCTATGTCGACACTATCCTCTCTGTCACCCTCGTGTGGGATAACTTGTTCATGTTGACAGTCATCAACATTTGCCATCTTGTACTCTGTTGTCCCTTCTTTATGCCATTTGACCCCCTCACCACTATTATACCGCCATCATTGCTAGATTCTACCATCACCTTTAACATTTATCCATTGCAAGTGTTAGTGTATTACTACCAAAGTTTGCCATCTTAGTACCAGATACTGTACCCGTACCACACTAGTGGAATATCGATATGTTTGGCATGCTAGCTAACTCAATGTATTGAGACTCGATATGCTGCATAGCTTTATCGAATCTCGGTTTGATGTTGGTATGCTCAGTGTGAGATGGTATGTACTAGTATGGCATATTAGGGTTACTACTCTCTTTCACTTTATACAATGCAAACTGGTTCATGACCACCAGCCACAATTCAACACCACAATCACTGCAACTTCTTCACAACTCCATGGCCTTCATTTTCTTTGATCCTATTCTCTCCCTCCGCTCCTCCATGACTATTCTTTGTTGCAGCTGGATGATGTCCAAAATGACATTTCTAACCTTTGAAAATGGGTGATTGAGATTCAAGAATGAATTGAATAGAAAATATTTAAAAGGGTAACATAGCAAAACCAAAAAAGAAATGAATAAAAAGAAGAAAAAAGGGAAAGGGAAAGTGAAATACTAGAAACATGTTTAGGAGAGGGTGGCAATTGACAAAATAATAATTGAACTATTGAATCCAGTAGATTTGTGTGTTGGCCCTGTTGAAACTAATTTAAATTGAATCATTTGATCAGTGTTGAGTGCAAGAGTACAACAAAGCTTGGAAGTATCTAATTGTAACTTGATTAGTAGCATAAAGAACAGTAATATCCAAGTCAGAAATATGCTACTGTTAAGATCAGACTAATCTTTCTTACCATTAATGTTTTAGACTCTAGGTGCTAGATGAGCAACCAGGGATCTGCTCAGCTCTTATGCCCATGGTTGAAGACTTGGTGGGTACGCATATCCAACGCAACCTCAAATGCAAGGAACCTGATACTTACATTGGCTGTTGCAGTAGCACACCCCCTACATGTGTTAGAAGCTATAATAGCATCCCTACAGAGGCTGATGTTTGCAGTAGCAACCTCTACATGTGGCTAACATATCAGTTCTTAAGGCTACCTGTGATGGCAGCTGAATTGGACAAAAAAGAAAAATAAGAAAAAGAAAGTGGGAGGAGGATGAAGGAGGGGGAAACAAGGGATCAGCTATTCTGGCATCATTATTACCTTATTGACCACCATTGTCTCAGGGGAATGAAATGCTGGTGTAATTGAAGTATATAGGTATGTTAAGTAATGGGTCTCCTTCTCCAGTTTCCAACCTGCTGAACTGCCCAAATGGATTAGGAGGGCTGGCAATGCACCTCCTTTAGGCTCAGTGTGTCACTTATATACCAACCCGAGGTGGGAGCCACCAAGACAGGCCACCCAAACCCTAGCAATTCCCTGGTGGCTACCCTGCCTGAGACAAATGTTGAGGAGGATGCTTGGGCCATATTTGCGGGAGCATGGTTACAATTAGATCTATAAAATCTTTTGGATGACATGTTGGTATAAAAGACCAAAGTTGGTACCCTGAAAGTCCTCATCAAAAAGTTTGGCCATTCATGGTACCATTCATCTGCTAAAATGATCCTACCTAATAATCCACCATAGTTGTTGATGCGGTTGCACTGTTGGTTATCTCTGATCTTTTTTGATTTATATTATTGAACTAGTTGTTAGATGATGGTTATTTGTATGCCTTAAAATTCATGCATACATTCTTCACTGTCACTATATAGTCAAGGTTCTATGATGTTGATTTTACTTTTCTGCAAATATGATAAATAATAATCTTACTTTAAATAAATAATAAATTCAATCTGATGGCTAATTTATGTACCTGAGGAGGGACAACTAAGATCTTTCGGTCTGCATGCTTTGAATGCACTCGTTCAGTTGCATTAGAAGAGGAAAAACAAAGGCGCTTAGAAAAGATTACAATCTATCCATTGTGAAAGCAACAAAAGGCTCATTTATAATGGTTTAATTATAAAGAAATTTCTTGTTATATTTGATTGCATTTTAAGCCTCTCAATAGCCAATGTGCAAGTTGGATGGAACTGCATTTGGGAGATGCACTTTGGAAGCCTTCATCCTAATATGATATGGTATCTGACATATTAATTGCAAGTAATAGAAACAAACTTTAAAATAGCATTCATGATTTATTTTCCATATCTTTAAATGGTTTGGATCTGTATGAGTTTGAGCCTTCGACTGCATTTGAGAGAGCTGACATCAGTTGCTAACCTATAATTTCTTATTTTTCTGCATTTTGCAGTGTTATCCTGTTTCCCATAGCGATAACCTTCTATATCACCTGGTGGTTCGTCCATTTTGTTGATGGATTTTCTCTCCACTTTATGCTCAACTTGGACTCAACATATTCGGTATGCATGTGATCTTTTTACATCATTCTATTTTGGGTAAACTGACATTTCACAAATACATTTGAAAAGCCAGCATCCCCATCATATTAAGTCCTTGTATTTATGGCATCTGCTTAAATGCGAGTATGTTTTATTTTTTGTATGCATCATCTAGGATTATAATATTGAAAGCTCCCATAAACCTATAACTGTTTATAAATTGCTCTCTGGTTTACCATTAAATTGATGCTGCTTCTTCTTTTGTTTTATAGCCCTCTTCCTGCATATGTGCTTGCACTTTTGTTTGTGTATGTAGGTGAATGTGTGTATGCATACAGCCTTGCACACTTGTATTTTCACTCAATAAAAACCCAGACACCCATGTGACCCTCTTTCTGTATGTGCACTCGTGCTTGTGTTTGCATTTGTGGGTTGTAGATGAGTGTGAGCACGTACACTGTCGTGCACACGTGCTCACATGAAACACACCCTTGCAAAACCCATGTGCACCAAATCCTTTACAGGTTCATACTGATTTTTGAGCAAAATTTAAGAGCATGACACTAGGCATTCAGATAACAAAGAAAGTCAACAGTTTGTGCTATATAGTTCATTTTGTTCCTTATCCCCATGTTTTTAGATTCACTGTTTGAAATTAACAGGATTCTTCTTTTCCAGGCCTTGGTTTCATAACTTCAATAACATTCATCTTCTTGGTTGGAGTGTTCATGTCATCATGGTTAGGGTCATCCATCCTTAGCCTTGGTGAGTGGTTTATCAAGCGCATGCCGTTTGTTCGCCATATTTACAATGCATCAAAGCAAATCAGTGCTGCCATATCACCGGTAATTTTTTTTTCTATTTCACTGCCCTTTTTAGATTTGTCACGCATTGCTGATGTTCTCTAGTTACAGATCAGAACATACAGGCCTTCAAGGAAGTTGCCATTATAAGGCATCCTCGAGTCGGTGAATATGCTTTTGGATTCATTACTTCAACTGTCGTTCTTCAGGTAATTAATGTTGTATCATCTTGAAGTATTGCTAGTGTAATGCATTTATGTAATCGTACATGCTTTCCACTGCATCTTTGTGCATCTTAATGTGAGTGTAAGCATTTATTGGATGCTTTGATTTAAATCATGTTGCATGGTGCCTTTATCATTGGGAAATTTGTTGGGTGCATGCATATTCACATTGTCTTAAAACTTGAAATGGAAAAAGGCCTAAGCAGTCCAAGAAATATGGATGGATTAAGAGCTTAAGAGTGATATTCTTTTTTTTTTTTTTTTTTTTTGGTACAAGCGAGCGATCACACTAGTTAGGGTAAGTCAAGCCCGATATATCAGAGTACAAAATTTAAGAAAGCACTTTCGGCACGAATCACCGACAACCAGCACCAAGGTCCGGAGTGATGGGCAACTGGACAGCTATCCAGTCAGTCGTAGAATTAGCTTTCGGTAAATGTGCCGAATTTGGACTATATAAGCATGATGAAGCATAGTCCAAATGTCGCATATTAAAGATTGGTAGGCATAGGGTCGTCCGGTTTCTATCGAGCCAGCGAACAACAGTAATAGAGTCCCCCTCAATTATAAGCCTGCGAATGCCCAAGCTGCGTATAGCATAGGGAGATCATCCCACGCAGCATATAGTTCAGCAGACGGTACAGCTAGGTCAAGAAGGCCAAAACCATCAGCCGCCAGCATCGATCCATCAACCCACGGATCACAAAAGCCGAACCAGCCAATCGACCTTGAACACTGCCATCAAAATTAACTTTGACAAACCCTAGTGGAGGGGGTTCCAGGAAATGAAGACCGTGCACCGGTGCTGCAGAGGCAATAGGGAATCAGATGTTAGGGCTATCAGAGTCAAGGGCTGACTGATGGAGGGTGTACTCAGCAGAAAGGGACATAGCTGTCCTAACAATCCTATGAGGAGGGTCAATCACATTAGTGAAATATGCCGATTCCAAGACAACTAGACCTGATGAGCAATGTAAGCAGCTAAGGTACTCAATCGACCGGTGTCCCTCATATCCCGTCGAATCAAAGTCAGAAAGGAGGTGCAACACGGGGCACTACTCTCACCCCACGAACGATAACCC
This sequence comes from Calamus simplicifolius, assembly GCA_900491605.1. Classification (NCBI taxonomy): domain Eukaryota; kingdom Viridiplantae; phylum Streptophyta; class Magnoliopsida; order Arecales; family Arecaceae; genus Calamus; species Calamus simplicifolius. The sequence goes on from UESW01004255.1 coordinate 1,387,823, forward strand.
GCGAGCTGCCAAGCCAATATTACTCTGCCACAAGTGAAGATAGCATGGTCAAAGTCTCCTCAATGCCGCATAACGGCACATTGGTTGGATCGCCATGCCCTCCCCGAGAGTAGGAAGCAAGTAGGAAGACAGTCTCAAGCCATCTTCTAGATGAATAGCCGGACTCTAGGGTGAATGGAAGCCTCCAAATCCAAGAGACATCAACGTGTGCCTGTCTGCGATCTGTAATCCTGCATAAGATCCCTGATCGGAGCACGAGTCAAACAGGACCTTCTCATAATCTAATGTCCGAGGTGTGATCCGAAAGAAGAGGAATGGAAAGAATGCGGTAGAGCTGCACCAAAAAGAGTGGCTACAAGGCAAGTATGTCAGGCATTGTGATCCTGAACAATTAGGTCAGAGACTCTCATACCACTAGGGATGTCAGAGCTGACAAAGGTAGGCCATCAAGTCAAAGGAAGATCAGCCACCACGTATCCTGAGGACATCAACTGAAGCTCCATCAATCATCCAAGAAGTACGAGATAGTACAGCCAGAGCATGACGACAAACTCTTTCCAGAAGAAAGAGTAGCCACGGACAGGCTGGGGAGGAGTGTGGGAGGACCAGTTACCGTATTTAGCACGCATGAACAAGCTCCACAGACAATTAGGATCAAGCAAGAATCTCGTTGCATGCCTAAAGATCAGCGCCTCCCTTCTCGCAATGAGGGACTGAATCCTGAGCCCTCCCTCCGAGATTGGCATACAAATAGAGTCCCATGCCAGTAGGTGGTTCCCATGGCCATCCTGCATAGAGCCTCAGAGGAAGTCTCTGAACCACCTCTCCATCCTCCTCAAACAAGTCACCGGAATTGCTGCATTAGATAGGATGTAGAGAGGAAGAGCAGTGAGCATTGATCGGATAAGGGTAAGCCTAGCCATCATAGATAACCCTGTGACTTGCCAGTCATTCAATCGATCACGAACACGGTGCTCCAGGTCACTAAAGTCAGCTGCGCGGCCGCCTTCCCGTAATAGGAATTCCCAAATAAGAAGGCGATCAACTTGAGCAGAAATACCCAATATTTGCATGATGGACTCTCGCGTAGAAGCTTTGGTCTTCGGACTAAAACTGATCATGGATTTATCTGTATTAACTTTCTGACCATAGGCCCTATAATAAGATTGGATCACTGAAGCAAAGTAGTAGCATTACTGATAGTGGCCATCCCCAACAGTATACAATCATCAGCAAATAACAGGTGAGATATTGAGGGCCCTTAGGGACCCGCACTATAAGAACTAAATAAGAAGCCTGCTGAGCCTGATGAAGAGCCCTAGATAAAGCATCAGCAGAGAGAATAAATAAGAAAGGGGAGAGGGGGCATCCCTGCCTTAGCCCTACAGATGCAGAGCATGATATGTCATTTGCACCATCAAAGCCATCAGTCCCCTGGTGAGAGTGCATACCTAGGTGAAAATATTCTTATTCAAGGCATGCATGGCGATTCACATAGTTATATTATTATCCCATAAAAATAGTAAAAGCAAGCACGAAGGGCCATGGTTGATGCTTGATACATTGCGCTTTCTTATGATTCTGGATAATTTTTAGTAATAAGAGCTTATGATATTGCCATTTATATGAATCTTCTCATATATAATGTAAAAGCCTCTTGTCTTCCCCCTGAGGTTGGTGCAACCTTATTGATGCATGTGCTTAGCATGTGAGCATTGCACCAGCAGGCTTTCCACACTTTTTATAGTTACCCACATGTTTATTAAAATGTTTCCTTTATTTCATCTACTACAAGGAGGGAAATAAGAGAGGCACAACTTCTAAAAATAGGAGTATATTTATCAAGTTACAGAAGGAAATAAAAGGAAAATTGAATAGACGATAACAGCCATATGTGCTTCCTCTTCACATGCATTAAACATGCCAAATTCTAGCATAGGATTTTATTATCTTTATTTTAATATTTCCTCTCAAATTTGATGGATGAATTTATTAATAATTGTGTAGGCTAAATATGCAATATGTATGTCAATCATGTAAAAGTAATATATTAATACATAATTCATATATGTTTGTTTAAATTTTTTATTGGATCTGTTAATTGATTACCAGTTGGGTATTGAGCCATATCCAAACCTGATCCAAGGTTCAATTGGGATCCAAACAATGATAAGAGTCGTGATAATCAGCATAATTCATGGCCTTGTTTTCTAACATATGTGCAAGAAGGATTGTAGGAAAGAGCAGGCTAGGAAAGAATACCGGTGGAAGGATTGTGATGGGTCTCGTGGGTTGTAGGTATCCTAACCAAAGTAAATGAAGCTCAACAGGGACCCCAGTATATCAGCTACTGGGAAGGAGCAGGCTTTGAAGTACCTTGAATTTGTGGGAAGGGGTCCAGAAAGGAGTCGGGGATAGCATTAATATGTGGAAGTTATGGAGAAAAAAAAATATAAACTCGTGTCCGTGATGGATTGACACCTATTGATATGAATAAATAGTTAATGGATTCATCAAGCTCGCCCAAAGTAAATGCTTTAGCATTGGGAGTTCTGTTGATGGTTGTAACCTGTGTAAAACAACCTGACTGATCAGCTGGTTTTATCATGCTTGGACAAGTATTTGTAGCATGGGCAAGTAAATGATCATTTTACCTCGCTACAACGGTTGCATATATAAGTATGCTTGCAGAATTTTTGCTCCAATATTTTATTTGTTTCTGTTAAAACCATAATTGTTCTTCTATATTTTTCCTTTTTTTTTTTTTTTCTAATCGCAGTTGTTTACAAGTCTGAAGATTGGTCTATGTCTCTATAATTGCTCTACATATGTCTGTACTTTGAATGCTGGGTTGTATGTTCTTCTTATTACTCCATCATAACAGAACTACTCCGGTGAAGAGGAACTCTGCTGTGTCTATGTTCCAACCAACCATCTCTACATTGGCGATATATTTCTGGTCAATTCTAGGGATGTTATAAGACCAAATCTATCTGTTCGTGAAGGAATTGGTGAGATTGCATCTTCCTTACGTTGTTTGATATGCATTCTCCATATTGGTTTTAATAAATTACAATCATGGGATGAGATAGAATATTAGTGATTATATTATGAGATGGAATATTAGTTATTATAGTTTATGTTTTGATTGCAGAGATTGTTGTCTCTGTGGGTATGTCAATGCCCCCAAGCCTTGCAACTTTGGATCCAAATACAATACATGCGGATAGAACTGGAGCCAGCAGAAGCTGAGACAGAAGCATCAGGTTCTAACGCCCCTTGCCGGAGTTATCAGAGAGGTCATGAAGTTCAATCATCTTTTCATCTTCCAACAAGATTCTACTAGCTATATCACACTCCTTTTTTAAAAAAAAATTGTGTAAATTGTAGATAGTGGATGGGAAAAGTTGATGCATTATATATTGGCATTTCTTAGGGTATTATATTTTAGCTGCTAGCTGTAGTTGGGCTTTTTTGAGAAGACTTTGGTCTAATGGACTGGTTCAACTTTTATATATCCCTTGTTTGGTCTTCTTTGGTTGAAAAGAAGAGAGAGAAGGGGATTTCTTGTTGAGTTGGATGTTTCAAATCGATCAATGGGAAAAGAGATTTCCATGAAAAACTGCTTCCTATGCCAAAATGGGACGTAGCCACCCATGAGGGGTACAAGAAGCTTTTCCATGGGCTAACATGTTGGCAAAAAAAAAAAAAAAAAAATCGAAAACACAAGAAAAACAAAATTTTTATTCAAAAAATTATTGTATGTTATATTATATTATAATATTAAGCTACTTAACAATTGAATGTGGTTAACTTAGCTGAACCAAACCTGTATGTTATATCTGAGGAGTTATATGATATCCTCTCTTCAAATCAAAGCAGATGGTCAATCTTTGATAAGTGTGCTCCACAATTCTTTCTCATGATGAAAGAAATATACCAAAAATTATTTTTTTCAAAAAATTGCTTTTGAGAAATCTATTTTCTAAGTAAATACTTTTGGAAACTTATTTCTTGATCATTATCCTTCTGTTTCCCAAATAAGGTCCAAGTGCCATCCATGGGGAAATATTAGTAAAGTGGATCGTAGTTTGCTTCTGATGTAGTTCTTGACTTTTTAGATAAAAAGCGTGCTGCATAACAAAATTTCCGAGCTCCCTTTTGTGTCTTTTCTTTTTTATCAAATGAGGAGGGTCTTTCTTTCATAGCGAGTTAGACTATAACTAGAGTATATGGTTATGAATTGCTGAGCTGGTAACTTTTGTTGTTTAAAGTGACGTTCTTCCTGAGTTCTTGAACTGTTGCAGGTGATCTTGAGGAACAAAGATGTGTTAATCAGCTCTTAGTTGATGAGGTTGAAACTCTTATAAGAGGAAGGAGAGGTGAGATAGATAGATGGTTATGGAGCTGACTTTCTGATTTGAAACTCTTACAGCGTATGGATTGAGGAAAATAGGTGACGCACTGATAAAATGTAAATATCCTCACTAAATGTCTCTTGAGATAATTTTTTTTAAAAAAAACAAACCTCAAGAAAATATGAATCAAAATACTGGTCAGTCACGAGCATCTAGTGGACTAATGTACCTATGGGTTATTAACTGCCTCTTTGGGAGCATAGAAGAAAAAGATGGGAAGGGAAACTAAGGTAAGAACAGAGGAGAGGAAGAAAAGTAAAGTTAAAAGGATAATTACTCTGTTGATTTAGTTAGAGAGTGAAGAAGAGGTGAATGAAGGTAATTATTAGAGGTAAAAGAGGAGTTCTCATATCTCTTTCCCCTCGCCTTCATTACTCGATAAAATAAGGATAACCATTTTAACTTCCTATTAGAGGAATGGAGCGTTGTTATTTCCAAGCATTCCTTTCTCCCCTCTGATAAAAACTTCTAAATAGGCTTAGGTTCTCGTTCAACTCTTTCTAAACAGCCCTTAAATGTAGTCATCTCTATGCAAATCACAACTATAGAAGCATCCCTGGGGCCTATAGGGTCTTGCTTTGTTTAATATGTCTTCTTGGAACATGTTTAGTTACTGATAATTAGGCATTATCATCATCAGAAATGAATATTCTATGATATCATAAAATATTCTATATATTTAGATAATTATCATCTGTCCTATTTTAGATTTGGACAACTATATTACATTTGAAAAATAAAACAAGATAAATTTATTAAATGCCCAACAACATAAATTATGAATGAGAGAGAGCCATCAATATTTGAAATAAGGTACTCGGAGACATTCAAATATATATGGTACTCTATAATATAAAACTTATACCACATAGGATTGAGAAACAGTTTAATGAAATTGGTCTTAAAAGGAAGGCATATTAAGTAGCATCATGAAATAGTAAGGTGAAATATCTTGTAACACTTTAATGCTTGCATAAATTATAATCTCTATAAAAAGCATAAATTATTAAAAACATTCTCATAAGAAATATCTTTAAAATGTCAAAGTCGTTTAAGATACACTTCTTTTTCTTTCTTTTTCTTTATAATATATATGCAAAGCAAGATTTTAAATAATAATTCTTATAATATATTTTAAAAATATTTTTATTATATTATATAAAAAAATTGATCATACTACCTACATCTTATTTCATACGAACTTATTTTTTACCTATGATATTTTTATTAATCACCCATATAACTTATTATTTAGAAATTTGTATCATCGCATCAGATGAAAAAAATGTGGCTCTTATTAAATAATATTAGATATTTTACTTTTTAGTGAAAATATACTTTGGATCCTTAAATTATTTGTTAAAAAATTATTTTGATTTTTAATTTTTTAATTGTCACAATTTAATTTTTTAAATTTTAAAATATTATATTTTTATGTAGCTAATGTGTTAATTATGTCAATCAGTTTACGTGCTTACTTCAAGGTGGCTTATTACTTATTTCATAAATTTAACGATGAAAATGTAATATTTTTAAAATATACGGTTAAATCGTAACAATTAAATGTTTGAGGTTAAAAAATAAAAATAAATGAGGGAAAGTTTGAGGTTTATATTTTTTATTCGAAAAAGAACCGGTGCATAGCTGAACCGAACCGGCCAATTAACGGCCATTATTTCGGCGGAGTCGGTTTTCTAGGCCAGCGGCAAAGGCAGATGTACAAGATCACCATCGGACGGCTGGAAATCCAGGCCTAGCCCCGCGTTCACCCGTGATCCTGCGGATGAACGTTCAGCAGTGGATTCTACACGTGCACAACAACTGACGGCCGAGATGCAGCCCCTGACGAAACCCTAACCCTCAAAACCTCTATAAATTGAAGGCATCGGGGAGATGGAGACCCATCGCCATTGCGACGGCATTAGCTCTCCCCCTTCTCCAAGGTGCCGTCATTTGGTTCTCGATGGCGGTTTCGTCGGCTCGGTGTCGTAAGTTTAGTCTTTTATTTTATTTTATTTCTTTTTTCTTTCTCTTGTCCCGTTTTTAGATCAGTTTTGGGGATGAGGAGATGAGGACTATGACGATTAACTGGTTTTAGGTCTCGTTCGTCGTAATGGCGATTCGCCTTGCCGACCATTCTGATATATCACCACCCATATTCTGAGTCCCATCTCGTTCCGCAGTCTCTCTTAGTGCTAGGGTTTGGATTGGAGGTTTTTTTTTCGGAGGTTTTTTGTCTTGATTTTGTTGCTGTTTTTGTCTTTTTGTCGGGGCCGATGATTAAAGAACTTTAATGACAAGCATATGTCTGAATCGATCCCTGTTGAAAAAAAATCTAATCTTTTCTACGAGGCCACTTGCTAGTAAATCGATCATTATTTTCTCAAATTTTCTTTTAAAATTATCGGAATTAGTATTTCTTTTCTTTATCTGTTTGCTCTTGATGGAGTCTGTGATGAAGATTGTGGAATTTAGTATTTCTGAACTTTTGTCATGATTACAAACCTTCTACTGCCTTCCTTCTGAGGCTCCCATCGTTGTATGTGTGTGTGTATATATATATATATATATATATATATATATATATATATATATATATCGAATCTTGTTGTGTTAAGCGGGGAGTTTGATCCGTTGATAGATGAGTTCGCGTGATGAGCAGTTGCATAGTTCAAATGATAATCTCTCAATAGATGGTGATTACTTTGAACGTCTACCGCTCCCAGCTGACGATCTTATCACTGTGTTGTCTAAATTCTAACTCCCTTTATCCTAATTTAAATGCATTTCCAAAAGTCTTCCAAAGTGTAAAATAGTGTTTCAACATTTTCTTAGTGATTTTTAATTTTGGATGCAGTTTTTTATTTTATCATTTCTCATTTCAGTCTTGATTGATGTTTTTCTGCAAGTTCGATGTTCAGACTTGTTTGCAAAATTTACTTCGTCAAAATATTTTAGATTTTAAGAGGCGCCAAATCATGCTGAAGACTTTCATAGATGAAATTGTTTGCTGAATGCAATGTTATATTTCTCTGCGATGTCAACAAAGAGAACGTCTTCATGCTTCATTCGACATTATTGGTTTCTGAAAAAATGTTATGCTTTGCATAGTTTGCCAAAATAAAAGAAAAGATTTTCTAGGTTTTTGTTAGGCTGACTAGCAGGATTGAAATTTTCTTTTGACTATAAGTTGGGGGATTTGGTGTTTTATACGAGAGGGAAGGACTGTACAAGATTAGATGCCTAGAAAAATGAGAATAGCGGAATTGATGATTATTTGTATTTTTTTTAATCGGATGATCATACAAGTCTAGTATGAGTTAACTTGTACATCAGAAAATAGTATTTGAGTGATCATACTAGTCTAGTATGAGTTAACTTTACATCAGAAAATAGTATTTACTTTAGTACAATGGGATAGAGATCTTTTTATTTCAAATCCATAGGCCAAATTAGGCATTAGTACAGACGACCTGACCTTTTGAAGTGTAGATTGTACCTCCTGAAGTGACCTCTTGAAGTGTAGACTAGATATCATAGAGTAAAGGATAGAATTAGAGTCTCCTTTGACGATGAGACAATGAGCATGTAGAATTTGAATGGTATATGAGATACCAACCCAAGCTGTCACAGAAATCAAGAAATCTAAGAGGTTGAATTCACTTGTTGCCAACATATTTTTTAGAGAGCCATCAACATCCTTAGGGTGGTAACATCCATCATCAACCAGATTTGTCTCGCTTTAGGGCATCTAAAGATGGTTCTCTCTTATTCTATAATTCTGAATGATCATTATCTTTCCAGCAATCAATGAATTTTATCAATCTTTCAAATAAAGAGCTGGATTCTGAGATGAATAGAAAGGTTACAAATCCATGATGCATCGATCATATGCTTCTAGTGTGGTCGATAAATCCTCATCAGATCCCTGATAGGCGCAGTAGAAAGAAATGATCTCTTTTATAATTTGGTATCAGATGAGTGTTTCGATTTTGAATAGAAAGCATCATGCGAGCTAACTCCTTTCCAAAGAATTGGGTCACCGTGGGATTGTGCCAGGATGTATGATTTGGAGAGATTAACTCTATGACTCGTGCTGCTAGGATGATTTGGGGAGATTAACTCTATGACTCGTGCTACTAGGAACATTCATGCTGGTAAAGGTAGGCCATAGAGAGGGGAAGCTTAGTAATCCACGTATCTTGAATAATATCAACTGAGAATCCATCACCAATCATCCACGAGATGTTATTTAAGATCATCGGGGCATGCTAGTAGACCTAGAAAGTAAATATTCATGGGAGGACTGAAAATTTGTAAAGGGAGTCTAAATCCCATAACGTGATAATATCAACTGAGATCCATCAGCAGACCTCCTAGAAAGTAGTAATCATTCACGAGATGTTAGTAGACCTCCTAGAAAGTAGCCAGTAGACCTCCTAGAAAGTAGAATATTCATGGGAGGATTGGAAATCCGTAAAGGGAGTCCAAACCCCATAACGGGCTTGCATGAAAGAGCTCCAAAAGCAATGTGGATCCAATAGGAATCTTGTAGCATGCCTAGCAATCATCGTCATCTTTTCTGTCTGTCCTATAGAAAGTCTTAATATTGTTCAGACAAGTCTTTGGGACAGTAGCATTAGATAGTAGATAAAGAGAAAGAGAAGTGAGGATCGAACAAATAAGAGTAATCCTCGCCATCATGAATAATCCTGTGACCTGCGAGCCATCAAGATGGTCATGGACTTTTCTAGGTCAATATAATCTCTACATCGCGACTGTCTTTCCATAATAGGGATTCTCATTCTGAGTAGTAATGCCCAGGGTTTGAAGTTGGCCTCCCTTATTATAGCAGTCTAAAATAGACCGGACTTATGAAGATTAACACTTTGACCAGAGGCCTGATAGTAGAGTTGGGTAATAGAAGCAAAGGTGCCACGCATTATAGATAGTGGCTTGATTCAGTAATATGTAATCATCATCAAACAAAAGATGAGACCAAGGGGCCCTAGGGAGCTGCCATAAAAGAGGTAATGCGAAAGTCATCCTATGCTGAGATAGATCGTTAGCAACAAGGATGAACAAGAAAGGGGATAGTGGGCATCCCTGACGTAGCCCAACAATAGAGTGAAAGAAATCAGTCTGACTACTATTAATGAGGTCGATAAATGCAGGCCATAATCTAATCAATAACAAGGTCGTTAAACCCAAATTCATGAAGAAAATCCCAGCTCACCCTATTATAAGGCTTCATGTCTAGCATTAGGCACGCTTTGAAGGTTCATGTCTTGAGCCATCAAGATATTATTAGTAATGCATCATCTTTTAATAAAAGCATGCTCTACAAAAATAGGCACTGATAAAAACATGCGCAAAGACCTTGTACAAGGTAGTGCACAAGCTGATGGGTCGAAAATGCTGAAGGATGGAAGCATCAGAGCTCTTAGGCACAAGAATGATGAAGTTCGGTTCCAATTAACAGGAATTACTTTAGATTGAAAAACACTCGCACAACATTCTGGCTCACTATAGTCCAATAATGATGGAAGAAGAAATACAAGAACCCATTAGGCCTAGGGGCCTTGTCAGGCCCAAGCTCTCAATAGCCTTTCATATCTCATCCACAGTAATTAACTTGATAAGGTCATTCTCGTATACTGAGATCCTTTTAGCAGTCAGGATTGGGTGGACAGAAAACCCATCACCAATGCGCTCTGATTTGGTCTGAAAAAAGTGAAGAAGTTGGTTCCTGATAATGTGAATATTCTTCTGATAGTGTCTCGCCACATTAGCAAGTCGCCGAATCTTATTAGCTACTCGACGCTTCTGGGTGGCATTGTGAAAAAAATATGGTATTGCACTCCACATCTCGAATCCACTGAATTTGGGACCTTTGCCTTTAAAAGGTTTTTATTGTTATAGGAGGGAGTGGTGTAGAGCTAACTTAGCTTGGAGAGATGTGATGTCATGATCAGTAAGGAGGTAGTCCTCTTGATCTTCTTTGATTGTAGGGTACTAATATCATCTTCCACATGTTCCACTTTTTTGACCATATCATCAACCTTTAGTCTATTCCATCTAGAAAGTCTATGCTTCGTAAGCTCCAAGCGCCGAGATAGCCTATAGGTAGCATTGCCTCTCATAGGTAAATGCCACACCTGAGAGATGAGGGTTTGAGCGGAGGAATAGGAGGTCCATAACTGTTCAAATCGAAATGGCCTTCGCTACTGAACAATTACATACGTAGATATCAAGATGGGGTAGTGATCATAAGCAATCCTTGAAAGATGAGTAACGGTAGTAGATGAATAAATCTGAAACAAGTGGGTTGTGGCCATAGCACTATACAATCTCTTTTAGACTCGTGCAGTTTTCAAGCGATTATTACACCAAGTAAATTGAAAGCTTGAGTACCAAGTCAAGCAAATTAGCATAAGAAATGAAGGTCCTAAACTTACACTTCCGAGAGGAGTCAGGAGACAAAAGTCCCTTCAAAGATAATAAGGGCAACTTGCTGGTTGCATCGATGAAAGGCATCCATCCGATGGAAGTATTATGCCAAAGAGCCAGAATACCTCTAGATAGCCATCCATCTGATGGAAGTATTATAGCTTCAAATAGTAGATTCCATTGCATAAGAGGACTAAGATTTGGAAACCAGTCTCCTGAACCGAGCTAGGTTGTCACCCAACAATCGGGTTTTCAGAAGAACACAAATATCAAAATTATGTAACTACACAAGTCTTTCAAAAGAGGAGCGAAACGAAAGTTTGCGAGCTCCTTTGACATTCCAAATAAGTATCTTCATTAAATAGTTGAAGGGGGTTGGGATCCAATTTGATCCTTTATCAGAAAGGCAACCATTACTCATTTCCACCTCAGTGTTCTGACTAATACACTATAGTATTTGGGAATTCTTCATGATTGCTTTAGTCTCCTTCATTTGGGGGACGGGGAGTTGATTCCTTGTCTCAGAATAGCTTCCTTGAGGCAGGAAATCATTGAGTCATGGCCACGACCCTCGAGATGATTTGATAGGGCAAGCACGACCCTCACCCTATCAGGGGTTAAACCCTGTTTACAAGTAGACTGAACACTCGTATCAATCAGAGCCCCGAGCTGGGTCCTGATGTGCTTTAAAGGTGAATTTATCCTAAGTACGTTGGCTTGCCTAGTGGATGGGCCAGGGTTAACATCCTTGCGGACCGTAGGCCGCTTGGCCCATTGTAAAAGTATTCTCTTCATCTTAGAATTCAGAGAACCCAGTGAATTTAAGTTCTTTGGTTGGGTAAGCAGCATTAAATGATACACCCTCTAACTGATGGCACACCACTTGCACTCGGCACAACTCCAATAACCATCATGCCACCCTTCCTTCCAACTTGATCCATGGTCGAACCACATTGATACCCAGGGGAACCAGAGAGCCAGGGGGAAGCCAGGGGAACCTTTAAAAGATCTAGAAAAGGGGTAGGGAACAGGGGAAACAATGAGGAACGCTCCACCTTTGAGCTACCGGCACTGACCTAGGCCCATTCTTCCTCCTCAAATCCTTGGCCCCTCCCTCCGGTCTGACTCTCTTTCGATGACGAAAGGGATCCACATCTGGAGCATCTGGAGCAGATGCCTTTCAGGTTCATAGGCACACTGTTGCCCATTATATGGTGGTTATTGGTTGGCTGTTGACCCACAGCTTCAGCAGTCATGTTAGTAGGTTAAGATCGAAAGATGTAGCACCGATGAGCGAGGTACACAGCTGTAACCTTGCCGGCAACTCTAGCTCTCTGAAATTCTCTGATTATAGAGTTCGAAGGAATCCAGCTCTGGGTACTCCTCGCAAGGATGGTATGCTGCTCCCAGCTCCTCCTCTTCTAAGGTTGCTGGAGGAACTTGGATCACCTCCGGGAAGTTAGTTCTAGCTTTGCAACTTTCATCAAGGGGACGAAGAGATCCAAATAAATCGGGAATTCACAAGTCTTCTTTTTGGCATCCGTCATGCTTAGCTTGATCCGATTTAGTAGGGGGGGGGGTTCAGTTCTCTCCATTACCCAGTGAAGTGAGAACACCAATGATAGTGAAGTTCGTCGAAGTTCATGGAAGGTAAAATCGTAGCATGAATCTTAAAGCACTCTTAGGTTGTACCATATATCATTGGATCTCTCGATAAAGTGTGCGGACTCTCCTTTAATTGTTAAATTCAGGCAAGATGTCTTATGGGTTGATGTTGTAGCGAAAGATTTAGATTTGGTTGAATGAAATTTATGATGGTTTAAGGTACTGGTGGATGAAGATTCATATTGAAAGATGCCATTTATTTTTCTTTAATGATCCACTTTTTTTTGTTTGGTATTGTATTTTTTTTATTTTTAAAGATATAAACACTAAATTCGATGAAAAAAAGAAATTGTTTGAGTAGTTCATTTTTTTTAAAAAATAATATTGTTGTTTATGAAAATAAAAAGTAACTTTTTAAATAATGTCAATGATGACTGATGTGGCTGGTAACGGTTAAAAGTCATTAGAATATCAATAGCCTCAGTCACTAAGCAGCTTAGAAACGGCCTAGGCTCTAGGCGGCTTTAGCTCCTAAGCGGTTCTGAAGTGGCTTCGGCTCTTAGGCAGCCCCAGCTCTTAAGCGGCCTTGGTTTCTAGGCGGCCCCAGCCCTGAAGCGGCTCCAGCTCCTAAGCGGCCTCAGCTCCTAGGCAGCCCTAGCTCCTAAGCGGCCTTAAAGTGGTTCCGGCTCCTAAACGGCCTAGAAGCGGTACCTAAGTGGCCTTATATTGTTTTATTTTATTTTATCTTATCTTCGAGATATGCTTCAGCTTCTCAAGCAAGCCTTTACTTCTGACAAGGCTAGGCCTACTAAGACAAACTCTATCGATTCTTGCGTAAGTATAAGCTTTAATTGCTTGGATCAGATGAGCCCGAAAAGTCATGGCTCATCATGAGATGTCAATCTTATCAAGTAAGCTACATAGACCGAAAGTATCAATAAACGGGTAAGGACTTCAGACCAAAGTTTGAACACTCAAGCAAACATTTAAAGAATTTTTTTATCTTCTTTCTAACTCTCATTTGAGCTTCTTCAAGCTCACGGCTGTGATTCTGATCATTAACTTAAGCGTCAGAGGTTCCCGTCGAAATATCCGGTCTCGGGACTTTTTTTTCAGATCTCAGAGTTAAGGCGAAGCTTCTTCACCAAATTTATGGTCCGTTTATTGACGCTCAAGGACATCAGCTCAAGATGATTAAGCATCATAGTTACTATCAAGCATTTTATTGTTAAAAAAAAGTAAAAATTGAAAATAATTTTTTTTTTTCAAAGAGAAAGTTACGGGATGTAATTTTTTTATTATTCTCTTTTCCCAGCTTTTAGCTGGGTTCAAATCCAATTTGACCTTTGTTTTATATATTCGTGATTTCATCGTGTTGGAACTCCGAATTGTCTTTTTAAGGTATAAATTTGTTTAAAAGTAAAAAGTCAAAGCTTTTCTTTTGCTGGGTAAGCCTTAAGTTCAAATGCTATATATAGCTTCTTACTAGCATCAAACGATTTGTTGTCCATTAAACGATGGTTGTCTTAGTTCAAGGTTGATTGGATGCTGACGAAAAAATTTCGAGCTATTCAAATTTCAAGGCTTTCACTGGGATATTCTTCATTCATTTAAATACAAAATGATTATTTGACTTCATTTTAAGTACAAAATGATTAAATATGATCGAATCGTAGTTAGCTGATTTTTGGCCGTTGACGGTAAAAAGGTACGTGGTACTGAAAATCTAAAACAGGGGTCGTGATTAGCTGATGTGCTGATTTATCAAGCTTGAAGTAGGTACTGAAAATCTAAACCAGGGTTCATGATGAGTTGGTGTGCTGATTTACCAAGCTTGAAGTTATTCGGTCACGCTGGGCAACCTTGAACTGACATTTTTGAGTTACCAAAACATTCGTTTATTTGCATAGTATTGTTTAGTTTGTAAACAATAAGCGTCAATTTGATTTGTTCTCTTTCTTTTTTAATCTTGGGTGTGTAAAATTAAAAAGGGTTATAGCTTCAAGTCTATTTGTTTTCTCAATTAATTTTGTTAGAGTTAATGGATAGTAAGTGAATTCATTTTTAAGCGTACAACATTCTCAATCAGATTGTTGGTGCAGCCAGGATGAATCGTTGGTTTGATCAAAATCTAATTCTAGGTTAAATTGTTGGTGGAGTAACGATGGCTTCACATCTACCTAGGTGCAGGTGAAACTTTGCTATCATATATAATTCAAAATTTTTGAAATTAATAGATAGCAAATAAATTTATGTTATAAGCATATAACATTTTTTTTTCATCCAATGTAAGAATAAATTTGAGGGAGGGATCATAGGTTGATTTGTTAATTTTGAGTTAGATTATCACTTTTGCAAACCTAGCAATGTAGCTTAGACTTAAATTTATGCTAAATGATTGGGCATGATTCAAAGGTGAATCTTTGAAACTTCTGATTGGATTTGAATTTAAGATTTTAGGTATATTTTAATTTGATATTATGTTTATATATATATTAGCTTTATTTTTATATCTTTCAATTTCAAACCTTTTAGTATATAATTTTTTCTAAATTTTAAAGTGTAGAAAAAAAAATAACATCACCTTAAAATATGCTTGGATATTTATTCTTGGTGTATTTTTTTCAACTTTTAATGATCATAGTTGTATTTAGTTAACAATTAAGTCTTTGCTCATGATTCTAATTTTTGCCATATAAATTGGATGCTTGATTAATAAACTTCTTAAAACATAGACTGTTTAACTTGATTAGTTATTTTTATCTGATGCCTTTTTTTTCATTTATTTGATCTCATCATATTTAAAATGAAAATGATTGTTTTGATTTTTCAATCCTTAGGTTTTACGTGAAGATTTTTCTTAGCATATTTTATTCTATACCGATAGGGGAAAGCCTACTCTCCACCTGAACTGAATACAATATACATTTTTATTTCGTAAACCTAAACTCAACCTATCCCATTACTGGATTAGGTGTTGAGTAAAAGTTCGCTTTGAAACCTTAATAGGTACATGTTTGGATTCAATAAAATCTGAACCTGATCTAACTCAAGCTATCCTTAATTTTAAGGTTGGTTGGACAAACTATCTGTTTTCCCTTTTTTTTTTTTTAATGCATGCATTTTAATTAGATTTAGTTAGCATTTGATATTCTCTCTCTTTAGAAAAGATATAATTAAAGTATATATATTTAATTTTTGAATTTTGAAGATATTTTACTTTGATTTCTATATTATGAAAACTTTTAATTAAGATGTTCTTAAATTATTTTAATTTATTTTAATTTGTATCAATAAAAATATATTGGCGTTATAAATATTTTGCTAGCATGGCAAAGGTTGCTAAGCCGGCATTCTACGCGAAAACAGAGGGTTTTGATTCGAGTTGAAACGGGTCAACTCACTGAAACCCACCGCCAACTGCGCTATGTTCCCACTGTGCTCGGCCGTGAAGAGTCGTTTTCTAGGCTTTTCATCAGCAAGAAGGCTCCCTTGGTAATTAGTAGAACTCCTCTCACCAAACCCCATGCTCTTAGAATGAAAGAAGGTGTGGTTGGTTGGCTCCCCTCGGCTTCCCCAAGAAGACGCTTTCTGGCATGAGTCAGCGTTGGCGGCACTGTTGAACTTAAGGCTGCCACCGACGGTAGATGGAGTAGATGTTCTCTGATGAGATTATCCGGTGAAATTTTTAGTTCTCCATCTCCCAATTTGTAAATCTATTCAATCTCTTCGGAAACCTTTCATAACTTCTAACCTAAATTTTGTTCTCGTTTGATGTTGTTTAGGTTCCATGAGATGGAGCTAGTGCTCGTGTAAGAGTATTTGCATAGAGGAAAAGTCTTTATACACTGTTTCTGGTGCAGCAAGTCCTACGTGGGCTGGCTTTCGAATGCTAAGGAATAAGTCCAAGGTTTAAGCAATATCCTAAGCTTTTTGGATGCTAAGGAATCAGTCCAAGGTTTGAGTAAGATCTTGAGCCCTCGCTCTGAGGAGTGGTCGGAAGAAAACTTCTGAAGAAGATCTGCATGTCATAGGAAGTAAAAAGTCATTGTTCCAACTTCTTTGTAAAGCTCATTTATTACACCAATAATTTTTTATCGTTAGAAGAAGTTAATGTGTGATCAAATCGCGGGTAACTTCTTAGACCAAAACCGTTATGATATTTCGGGAGTCATAACTGTTTAGAGTTTACTGTTTTGTAGTACGAATGTCATACTCTTTTAACTAGGAACTGGGGTGTCGTCAGAGTGTTTCGACCTATATTCCTTGTTATTTTCTGTTCATATAGCTTTAGTATCATCATAAAAGCTATGACACCTCGTAGTTACAAGTCTACAACACCCGTGCTTATAATTGACCATAGAGAGAGCATGGGAATGGATATAGAGAAGAGGGGAAGGGGTATTCTATAGAGGGCCAAGAGGAGAAAAGGGGGGAGCGACTCCTCAGTTTAAACCTTAAGAGTCTCGGAACGGGTGTCGTCGCCTTAAAGCTAGGGTGTCGTTAGATGAGAGCTGGGGTGTCGTAAGAGCCTAAGTTGGGGATGTCGTCGGTCCCTGCCTTTTAACAGTCATGGAACGGATGTCGTCGCCTTAAAGGTAGGGTGTCGTCGCGCATGAGAGCTGTAGTGTCGTCATAAAAGTTACGACACCCTAGATTTACGGTTAAGACATCGTAGTTACAAGCCTACGACACCCGTGCTCCAAACGAATGCTAGAGAAAAGCTTCGCGACATCGCAAGAGAAAATCAGGAGTATTGCGACACCTAAGTTAAAGAAATAAGACATCTTTATTAAACAAATACGACACCTCTGGTATGCTCGGTCGAAAATCCTTCGCGACACTGTAGTTCAAACATCACGATATTCTAGCGACAACGCTACGACACCCATGCTTATAACCCTACGACACCCAAGGAGGAATTCGGCCAAAAATCATTCGCGACACCCTAGTTGAGACCTTACGATACCCTAGTGACAACGCTACGACACCCGTGCTTATAGCTTTAAGGCGACGACACCCCGCTTTAACAGTCACCTCATGGGTGTCGTCGCTTTAAAACTAGGGTGTCGTCAGATGCAAGCTGGGGTATCGTTAACAGCCTGAGTCGGGGATGTCATCGGTCCCCCCTAATAGTCCCCGCATGGGAGCCGTCGCCTTAAAGCTAGGGTGTCGTCAGATGAGAACTGGGATGTTGTTAACAGCATGAGTCGAGGATGTCGTCGTTCGCGACACCCCAGTTGAAACCTTACGATACCCTAGCACCAATTCTACGACACCCGTGCTTATAACTGACCACGGAGAGAAGGCCCGCGACACCCCACGATGAATTCGGCCGAAAAACAGTGAGGACACCCCATTTGAATTATTAAGAAACCCAAGTTACAAACCTAAGACACCCATTCATGCTTAGGAGAAAACTTTACCACATCCCAGGATGAAATCGATCGAAAAATAGTTACGACATCCAAGCTCCCTTATCCTTCGATCTGGTAGCAAATACAAAAGTTACTAAAATTTCTATTTATTCATCACATAAAGAAAAACAAGAAGAAAAGAAAAGAAAAAAGTATAGGAGCCCTCACTTGGGCTTGTCATCTTTTTCGAGCACTGCCGAGCTCCCCCACGCTGCGGGGCTAACTCGGCGATTTGGCGCTGGAGGGACGCTACTTGCCCCTCCAGCTGGCTATTGGCTCGATGCAGGAGCTCGATCTCTCTCATTGAAACGGCCAGGTATTGCTCGGCTGCCCTGTGGAGTTGCTCGTGGTTTGCGAGCGACGACGCAAAGACCTCCCCATCGACGGTTACCGTGATGCAGCTCCCATGGGGCCCCCCACGGCCACTGACGCCCCTGCATGGCGGTTCAGTTGATCGCCCCTCGCCTCTAGAAGTCATCTCAGTATCCAAAAATTTTGGAAGATTAGCTGAAAAGGTGATTAATGATGGCATTCCTCCATCCATATTTAAGCTACTCCTAGCGGGTGTTTCGATTGCTCGAGCTATCAGCTCCGGCGCCTCTATCGTGGAAACTCGCCACGTGCCACCATCTCAGTGGGCGTTCACAGAAAACGAAGGGTTGCGCCCCCCTTGCTGAGTTTCGGGGGATGGGGAACAGAAGAAACCATTACTGAAGAGAGTGTTGGAAAGCCAAATACCCGGTTACCGTAGTAAGCTTTACGACGTCCCAAGAGGAAACCTCACGACACCTTAGGAGGAATTCGGCCGAAAATCCTTCGCGACACCCCAGTTGAAACCTCACGACACCCTAGCACCAATGCTACGACACTCGTGCTTATAACTGACCACGAAGAGAATCCCCGCGACACCTTAGGAGGAATTCGGCCGAAAATCCTTCACGACACCCCAGTTGAAACCTCACGACACCCTAGCACCAATGCTACGACACCCGTACTTATAAATGATCACGAAGAGAATCCCCGCGATACCCCAGGAGGAATTCAGTCGAAAATCCTTCGCGACACCCCAGTTGAAACCTCACGACACCCTAGTACCAATGCTACGACACCCGTGCTTATAACTGACCACGAAGAGGATCCCCGCGACACCCCAGGAGGAATTCGGCCGAAAATCCTTTGTGACACTCTAGTTGAAACCTTACAACACCCTAGCACCAATGCTACGACACCCGTGCTTATAACTCCTCACGGAGAGAATCTCCATGACACGCAAGAAGGATTTCGGCCGAAAATCCTTCGTGACACCCCAGTTGAAACCTCACGACACCCTAGCACCAATGCTACGACACCCGTGCTTATAACTTCCCACGGAGAGAATCCCCGCGATACCTCAGGAGGATTTCGGTCGGAAATCCTTCGTGACACCCCAGTTGAAACCTCATGATACCCTAGCACCAATGCTACGACACCCGTGCATATAACTGACTATGGAGAGAATCCCCGCGACACCTAGTTGAAACCTCACGACACCCTAGCACCAATGCTACAACACCCATGCTTATAACTGACCACGGAGAGAATCTCCGTGACACCCAGGAGGATTTCAGCCGAAAATCCTTCGCGACACCCTAGTTGAAACCTCACGACAGCCTTGGTAAAAACTTATGACACCACTACGATAAATTTGAACTAGGCAAGAATTTTGACGTCACTCTAGTTGTAATTCGACGACACCCTAGTAACTCAGCTATGCCATTTTCGAGAAAAGTTGCATAACGTGGTTAGTTCCTATGGGTTTGCGTATCGGCGATATGATTGTGGCGCTCCGGTGTCCTTTCATATTTCTTTGAGGTCGGTATAAATTTTTTTTGAACCCTAGAGGTCCTTCGTTTGTTGCTCGAGAAGCCACCGGTGTTCTAAATTTTTTCCATAGTTCTTTCTTCCATCTACTTCATTCATGGAGATGAGTGCTTTCGTTTGTGGATGAAGACACGAAGACCGCAAACAAAGAATAACTAGAAGGAGAAAATGACGGAACAGAGCAAGGACATCGTTCTTCATTCGAATGAGGATGCGTCTCCTTCAGGTATGTTTATCCCTTTGTTAAGATATTATGACATCCTCTCTTAAAATATCATGACACCCTAGTTCATACATAATCGCACCCAGCTGACTAGTATGTTTTACCCCCTGTTTCAGATGACATGAAAATTATTCCAGTCCCCCGAGTGAAGGCTTCCCAGCTGTTTAAGAATATATGTTCAGAAGGTTTAGAAGATGTGGTTTACCAGATAGCATAGAAAACTTATTCGAAGGACCCCATTTGGTGCCTTCGTCGACATGCAGACTGCTAGCATACATCATAAGATGTCACAATGGAGGCGACGAGTTCAATTTCTGTGGCAAGCTGGTTCTATTTAGTGCCGACAAAGTCGCACTTATTCTTGGCCTTCCAATTTATGGGAAGAAGATCGACACCTCCAGCCAGTTGTTCAACGGAAGGTTGTTCAGATGATTTGGCCAGGGTTTAGATCTTCGTTAAGAAGGTTTGGAGAAGTTAATTTTTTGACTCCGATTATCTAAGGTATAGGAAGATGTCGAGGACACTATCAGACTTTGGATCGCCTATATGTTTGCCATGTTTTTGGCTCCAAAGTCTAATAAGAGATGTCCACGGTATCTCATCCAACACTTGGATGACTTAAGTCAGCTGGATAGGATCGACTGGGCTTCGGCATTCAAGGAGCTGATTATTTTGGTTCTCCCAGAAGTAGCTGCTTGCTTACATTTCGAGGAGCCGGTCCACTCAAAGAGAGCACAAAAGGTTAGGAGGCAGCCTACCCCGTTCAGATGCTCGGTAGTGCTGGTGGTAAGGATTATTGAGATGCAGAAATAGTGTCTTTAGTATAATTTCTTTGTTAATATTACATTTTTTATATTCAAAAATTATCATGTTCAAGCGTGGTTTCTCGAGCATACATCAATGAGAGCACCAGCATATCCCGATAAACTGCCCCGACTGTTGAAGTGGTATGATAATCAAATGAAGATCCAGTCGGTTCGGGTTGCCAACATGCAGCCTCACGACTTGGTAAGCTAATACATTGCTTCATTGCTCTGACTATATTTTTTCACTTAATGTGTTAATATTTTCACTTAATATTAATTTGTTTATCGTCTTGCTTTGCAGTTGGAAGGAGCTACTGTACTACTGTCAGAGGAGCGCTGGCATCTCAGTCAACAGACAGTAGCATCGCCTGAACCAACAGAGCACTGCGAAAGCTGTGCCGTTGAGGATTGAATTGGCCTGCGTTAAGGATCAACTCGACGAGCTCAGGCATAGGCTGTCCATTGCTGAGAGCCTCCTCAATTCCATGCTCAGAATGGAAAGCAATGCAATAAATGAGGAGGACAAAGGAAACGGGAAGACAGAGGAGGGGCTTTCCCTGGACTGTCTTCTTGAGCCTGTTAAAGGAAATACTGAGGAGAATAAGATGGAGGAGGAGAATGAGATGGATGAGGACCAAGAGGAGAAGAGATGGGAGGGGGAATTCCTGGACGATAAAACAGAGCATGGGATTGAAAATAAAGAGGAGGAGAAGAGCGGGGAGGGGCATTCTACGGAGGGCTAAGAGGAGTCCAAATTCGATAAGAAACTTGGCACCCCTGCTTCCAAGGGTGATGATGTTGACATAGAAATCGTTGGAATGCCTTCTCTTGTTAGGAGGGTTAAAAAAGAGCCGAGGAAGCGAAAGGCATCCAAGGTCAGAGGAGATTCTTATGAGACAACCCGTCCTAGAAATTCGTCGAAGACAGTGGGCACATAAAGCCTAGCACAACGGTCGAAGATGACCAAATTATTATAAATTTTTTTTTGAGCGAACGACTAACCGATGAGACCGTGTACACCAATAAGTTAGATGGCGTTGTAATAAGGAAAGGTCTTCGGGATCTCATTAACAATAATATGATAATAGATGATGTAAGTATCTCAAGAAACCTTTTCTAGTTGTTGATTTTAGAATTATATTAATCGGTTTACATTCCATTGGCAGATAATTGATGTCGGTCAGAAGTTTTTGATGAGCAACTGGACAGAGCATCCGAACCGATACCATAAGTGTATCTTTGCATCAGTTTTCATAGCCGCTATGTGTCTGAATTCTCCATTAACTCCTCAGCATCATCAGGGTCTTCGATATTTGACGATGTATCCGATAAAGATAAGGCCTAATTTTGGTTTCTATTCACCATAATAAACTCCGATAACTCGCACTGGCATATTGTTGCTGTCGACATGGAAAGAAAGGTGTTCATGCACCTGAATTCATTAAAACACAATGCCATATTGTTGTTGTCGACATGGAAAGAAAGGTGTTCATGCACCTGAATTCATTAAAACACAATGCCAGGTACAAGGCCAATGCGAAGAAATGGCATACAATTCTTGGCCACATATTTCATATCTACTGCGATAAGGAGGAGGTGATGACTTGGCCGATGGAAGAGATTTCGGATTGCCCAAGTCAACTGGCCGGATCGTTGGATTGCGGCCTATACTATCTGAGATACATGGAATGTCTTGCTCGACGGAACAATCCTGATATGAAGATGGATTTCACGATGGAGGAAGTAAGAGAATACCGGTGACAATTAGATGCGACGATATTGAGGGCCTCAACCAAAAGATCAATGACCTTGTCGCAAACTGTTCTTAATTTTTTCATTCTTCTTTCATTAAAAATTTAATGTAATTTATTCATATTAACACTGTTTCATATTGAATGCAAATGCTAATATTTTATATTGAGAACATGGTTCTCCTCGATTTATTCATATTTATGCCTTTTCTACTTACAATTTCTTGAGTTTTCATATAATGTCGTAAATTGAAAACTAGAATGTCGTAAATTGAGAACAAGGGTGTCATAGGATTTTTGCCTTTCGGGTGTCGTCGAACTAAAGCTAGGGTATTGTTAGCCCAGAGCCGGGGGTCGTCGCGCTAAAAGCATTGGTGTCCTTTCATGAGAATAGGGGTATCGCAGGATTTTTGCCTTTCGGTTGTCGTCGAGCTAAAGCTAGGGTGTCGTTATCCCAGAGCTGGGGGGTCGTCGCGCTAAAAACATTGGTGTCCTTTCGTAAGAATAGGGGTGTCGTAGGATTTTTGCCTTTCGGGTGTCGTCGAGCTAAAGCTAGGGTGTCGTTAGCCCAGAGCTCGGGGGTCGTCGCGCTAAAAGCATTGGTGTCCTTTCGTGAGAATAGGGGTGTCGTAGGATTTTTGCCTTTCGGATGTCATCGAGCTAAAGCTAGGGTGTCATTAGCCTAGAGCTGGAGGGTCGTCGCGCTAAAAGCATTGATGTCCTTTCATGAGAACAGGGATGTCGTAGGATTTTTGCCTTTCGGGTGTCGTCGAGTTAAAGCTAGGGTGTCGTTAGCCCATAGCTGGGGGTCGTCGCACTAAAAGCATTGGTGTCCTTTCATGAGAACAGGGGTGTGTAGGATTTTTGCCTTTTGGGTGTCGTCAAGCTAAAGTTAGGGTGTCGTTAGCCCAGAGTTGGGGGATCATCGCGCTAAAAGCATCGGTGTCCTTTCATGAGAACATGGGTATCGTAGGATTTTTGCCTTTCGGGTGTCGTCAGCCCAGAGCTGGGGTGTCGTCGTGCTAAAACCATTGGTGTCCTTTCGTGAGAACAGGGGTGTTGTAGGATTTTTACCTTTCGGGTGTCATCGAGCTAAAGCTAGGATGTCGTTAGCCCAAAGCTGGGGTGTCGTCGCGCTAAATCCATTGGTATCCTTTCATGAGAATAGGGGTGTCGTCACTTTAAAGCGAGGGTGTCGTTAGGCGAGAGCTGGGGTGTCGTAATAGTGCAAGTGTATTCGTAAAATATCAAATCCTCTTGGTAGACGAGATGAGCACTTCATTTGGCTAAAAAGACACCCTAGTTACAAAGCACTTCATTTGCGACCAAGCCACCCTAGTTACAAAGTTACGACACCCGTGTTTTATATGTGCTACTGTGTTAGTTGACTCAATACATAAGCATCAAACTCGTCCATCAAAGTTTCGGAAGGTGGTACAATTCTTTCCATGTCCTCTCCGGTGTTAATTGACTGCATACAAGTCTGCCTGTTGCTTGAAGCAGCTCTTACTTCATTTTGCATTGGTGGAGCATCAACGGTTGCCTTGACCAGATTTTTCTTGATCTTTTTTATTTTTTTCGACTCCACTCTTTAATTTGTTCTCTCTTGGGCGACCTTTCGTCCTAATTTGCTGAGGATCTTGAATTACAAGCTCTGTACTTGGTTGTTGACCCAATTATTGATTTTGATGATTAATAAAAGACATGAGTATATTCATTTTGTTTCTAATAGATTTAATAAGTGTTTCAGGGATTAAAAATGTTTGATCAATCAAAAAGAATAAAGAAACATGTTTTGAATCAATGTTTTAAAAGAAATTTTCAAAGTTCAGAGCCTGGAGTCGACACTCAGAGTTTTAGAGCCGACTCCAACCTGAGATACAGAGAAGTGCATTCTGTTTCAGTTTCTGGAGCCGACACCTAGAATTCGAGAGCTGACACATGAGATTTCAGGAGCCGACACCTGAGTTTCTGGAGCCGACTCTAACCTGAGAACAGAGAGCATGTTTTATGGACTTTTCTGGAGCCGACACTTATAGTTTCCGAAGCCGACTTTCGAAAGTGACGAGTCGACACTTTCCTTTCTCGGAGCCGACTCCCCAACAATTTTTTTTACTATTTTGAACACCTGACTTGGAGCCGACACCTGAAAAGTTGGAGCCGACTCCAACCTGTCAGCAACGGACTTTTTATCTGTTAGAACGTACTTTAACGGTAAGATTTTTTTCACTTAACCGCTAACGGCTATTTTCTTTGTGTGTAGAAGAATTTAAACATCTTCAATGGCTATATTTCCCACCTAAAACATGGATTAAGGAGATCTATAAAAGGAGGAAAAACCGTTCGTTTAAACAGAGGAATAGAGAGGAAAAATAGAAAAAGGAAAAGGAAATATTTTGTGAAAAATCCAAAAATCTTGAGAGAGAAATCAAAAGGAAAGACTCAGAGCTTACATCAACCAATCCAAGAGAGTCCAAAGAGAAATCCAAGGCAATCAAGTTCAAAATCGAAGGATTTTTCAAGTAAAAAAAAAGAAAGCAAAAGCCATGATTTTCTCAACTTCTTAACTGCAATCTTTGTGAAGAATCTGAGCTGAGGCCTGATTCAACATTTCAAAGGAGAAGAGGAAAAGAAGAAAAGCTCAAATCAAATTCGCTTCAAACAGGCTTTTCTTACCCTTGTTTATTTAATTGCATATTTGCTCACTTAAGGAGCTGTCTTATATTGTAAACTCTATTTTTCATAGTTGTTGGCTAGTTCAATCAAGGGATTGAATTAGTAGAGGTGGTATGCCTCGGTACAAGCTAAGGATAGCTTCTGGTTGAGTTTTGTGCTGGTGAGCCCGAAAAACCAGCTAGGTTCGTTGTAATCCTGGGGGAAACAACAAGTTTTGAGGTGTGAGCTTGTAAAACAACTCGGCTGTAATCAAGTAGATTATAGTGTGGACCCAAGTGATACTTGGGAGTGGACGTAGGTGTTGGATACACCGAACGACTATAAAATCCTTGTGTTTGCCGTGTTTTGACTCTCTCACTCTATCTCTTTATTTGTGCTTAATATTTATCTTGCACTTAATCTTATTTATTTCAAAGCACATAGTTTTTAAAAGATTAAATTTTTAAGAACCCAATTCACCCCCCTCTTGGGTTGCCATCTGGGCCAACAATTGGTATCAGAGCAAGTGCTCATTGTTTATTTGATCAAATGATCAAGAGCTAAAGATTCAAATGGCAGCTCAAGCTGGATCTTCATTTGCTGAAGGTCATTCTACTAATAGACCTCCTTTGTTTAATGGTTCGAATTATTCTTATTGGAAAGCTAGAATGAAAATTTTATTCAAGCTTTAGATTATGAATTTTGGAGTGTAATCACTAATGGACCAAGCACACCTACACACTTGGTAGATGGTTCAATAGTTCCTAAATCCGAAAGGGATTGGAATGAGAACGATAGAAAAATGGCTCAGCTTAATGCAAAAGCCATGAATGTTTTATATTGTGCTTTAGATGCTAATGAGTTCTGATACGGCTGATCGATTTCTCTGGGTGATATTATTTTTGCGCGATTTCCAAAAATGATGTGACAGCTGAACTTAGAGCCAGCCTCCGGCGTCGGCCTCTAGCGTCGGCCCCCAGCACTGGCCTTTGGCTACGGCCTCCAGCTCCAGCCTCCAGCGCGCCGGCCTCCAGCGTCGGCCTCCAGCACTGGCCTTTGGCTCCCACCTCCAAGACCGGCACCTCCAAGCCGGCACCTCGAAGACCGTCGGCCCCAAAGGCCGACAGCCCCAAGACCGGCACCTCCAAGGCCGGCACCTCCAAGGCCGGCACCTCGAAGACCGGCACTACCAAGGCCGGCACCTCCAAGACCGGCACCTCCAAGGCCGGCACCTCGAAGACCAGCACCTCCAAGCTGCCAAGCTCCCTCGCCGTTAACAGTGCCATGCAAGTGAACAGAGCCTTGTACGTGAACAGTGCCATGCAAGCCCATCCAAGGGCATGAGCAGGGCCACGCAGCACTCCATACTCGACACTCTACGAGGGACAGCTGGCTTTAACTCAACATCATCCTTCTCCCCCCAACGGCTGTACCTTAGGACCTGCACAACTCATGAGATGAGAAATCGCGAGTCCAATGTCACACGGTCCGGCGCACTCCGCCCATCTCGGTCTCGGCATCGGTCTCGGCGTCGGCCTCAGCGGCAGAGGCCGACAAGCATCCGCTTGCTGTAAGAAATTCCATGTGACTTTACCAAGATCACGAACGGTCACCAAATATGATGAACCGGCAATTACTAAGGTCACGGACGGTTTTCAAAAAATTAAGAGACGTACTTATGACATACGTTTAGCAGTTAATACGCCCACCTAAGAAGAACGGAAGATATTACTCGGTTGTTACCAGTGAAAGGTAAGAGGGACCCCCGAACAGGTATATAAAGACCCCAATCCCCAACGAAGGGGGAGGAGGAAGAAACTCAATCTCTAATCTTTCATTAAAAAATTCATGTTCTCATATCGCTGACTTGAGCATCGGAGGGTCCCGCCGGAACTACCGGTCCGGGACTTTTCTTGCAGGTTTTCGGCTGAAGGAGGCGGTCCCTATCATTCCTCTGAAGGCCAGCGAAGCATTTCTGTCGCTTGACGCTCCTCAAAAGTGATTTGGCGGCAACAGATTGGCACGCCAGGAAGGGGGGACGTGCTGAAGGAAAGAGAGCTCTGTCTCCCTGACCTATAAGTCTTTGTCCCCTCTAAGATAGCCATGGTGGTGACGCGCGTGCGAAGGTTCTCACTAATCATGCCGGGGGACATCCGCATAGCCCTGAGCAGCAAAGGACCACTCTCTCTCTCTATGCTCCTTCCTCACCACCAACCTCAGCTGCTATAATTAACCAGCTGACCATCCTCAATCGACAAGTTCAAGCCTTAAAGGCAGCAGTTCATGAGTTGCAAAAGTAACGCCCGTTGGCCACTCAGCAGCCTCGAGGCTCCATGGAGGCCCAAGACTCCACAGCGGCCCCAGATCACGGTGGCCCCGATTTCCTCCACGGCGGCTCCCAGCCTCTCTCTCTCTCTCAAAGGCCCAAGGCTCCATGGCGGCCCCCGATGTTGACAAAGGCCCCAGTTCCTCCACAGCAGCCGCGTTCCCCAACAGCCACGGTGGCCCAAGACTTCACAGCGGCCTCACTCTCTAGGCGGCCCCTGGCCTTTCCCCGCAGTGACCAAACGAGTGCCAGTTTCGTAATTGCAAGGATAAGGCTCCCAGCCATCTCACTCAACTCCTTTTCCCCCCAACTCTTGCTTCCACCTTGGTTGGGTAAGGTTTATATGCACATAATATATAATTTAAGGAAGGTGGATTGCATGCACGAGGTTGTGTGCACGCGATGGAAGCCTGTACTATGGCTGCTGCATCTTAATGATCGTCTTCCAAAGCTATGCTCGTACCGACTCCTCCCATGAACATCGCTAGTTGTGGCCACCATCCCATCCATGGTCGTTTGGCCGGATCCACGTATCTCGCATCGGCGAGCGATGACACCTCTGGCTCCCGAGCCCATGCAGAAGCGGTAGCTAATATCTTTGATTTCAATGGCAATCCTCTCCTATATCAGAGGATGCTTGCATAGCATTAGGAAGAACCGATTGGTACACAAAGTTATCAATCACTTCGAGGTTCTTCTTCAGTTGAGCCTCCAGTCCGATGTTCAGAAGCTTCTTGATGTCCCAGAACATATCGACATATCTTTAGAATACCATGGAGTTAAAGTCACCAAAAGCCTTGCTAAAGCGTGTCTCGAACTCATCGGAGCCCAAGAGAGTGTCTAGCTCAGCACCGAACTCCACTTTGAAGATCCTTTCTTCGGTGGCATCACTTCTTGCCATCCCCTATAAATATTCCATCACCAAAAGGATCAGCAGTACAGATCTCACCATGGGAAGGATTGATCAGCCTTCTGAATTAAGTCCCTGTAGAGAAGAAGGAAAAGGAAATGATCGTTGCAATGCTATGGAGAGAAAAGAGAATGCGAGCGAGCCTAGTTTCAAAGTCAGCTGAGAGCCATAAAAGTGGCTGCAGTGCAGGATTTCTCCTTAAGGAGCTAAAGATTCAGCAAAGCCAGCTCACCAACCAACTTGATTCCCTGGGAGGCAAACCACCAGCGGGCGAAAGCGTTCAAGCCCGCAGAAGAAAAACAAGGGTGCTGCAAGAGCTAAGTACGCTGCACTTAATACTTTTTCTTTGATGCTTAAAAATGTCACGTAGATCTACTCTGTATCGGCAACAAAAGACCGGCCCCGCGTCGGCATAAAAGACCGGTGCCCAGCGTCGGCACTAAAGACCGGCGCCCCGCGTCGGCACCAAAGACCGGTTCCGCACCGACAAATAAAGACCGGCCCCGCGTCGGCATAAAAGATCGGCTCCGCGTTGGCACTAAAGATCGACGCCCAGCATCGGCAATAAAGACCGGCGCCCAGCGTCGGCACTAAAGATCGGCTCCGCGTCGGTACCAAAGACCGATGCCCAGTGTCGGCAATAAAGACCGGCGTCCAGCGTCGGCACTAAAGATCGGCTCCGCATCGGCATAAAAGACCGGCTCCGCATCGGCACTAAAGACCGGCTCCGCATCGGCACTAAAGACCGACGCCCAGCGTCGGCAATAAAGACCGGCGTCCAGCGTCGGCACTAAAGACCGGCTCCGCATCGGCATAAAAGACCGGCTCCGTGTCGGCACTAAAGATCGGCTCCACGTCGGCATAAAAGACCGACGCCCAGCGTCGGCAATAAAGACCGGCGTCTAGCGTCGGCACTAAAGACCGGCGTCTAGCGCCGGCACTAAAGACCGGCGCCCAGCGTCGGCACTAAAGACCAGCTCCGCGTCGTCACTAAAGACCGACGCCCAGCGTCGGCAATAAAGACCGTCGTCCAGCGTTGGCACTAAAGACCGGCTCTGCGTCGGCATAAAAGACCGGCTCCACGTCGGCACTAAAGATCGGCTCCGCGTCGGCATAAAAGATCAGCTCCGCGTCGGCACTAAAGACCGGCGCCCAGTGTCGGCACTAAAGACCGGCTCCGCGTTGGCATGAAAGACCGATTCCGCATCGGCAACTAAAGAGACTGGCATTGGCCTTGCCACAATGATGACGCTCGCCTTTTGTGGCTCATTGCTCGAGGGAAATCCTCATCTCAACAGCCTGAAAAGGCGAAATGATGGCGCAAAAATCGGTCGCCCAGAGGATATTAACACCCCTTTCGCTGGTGATTATGCGCTCACCCATCTCAGGGGCGGGGGGCATCTGATACGGCTGGCCGATTTCTCTGGGTGATATTATTTTTTGCACGATTTCCAAAAATGAGTGACAGCTGAACCCAGAGCCAGCCTCCGGCGTCGGCCTCCAGCGCCAGCCTCTAGCGTCGGCCCCCAGCGCTGGCCTTTGGCTACGGCTTCCAGCGCCAGCCTCCAGCGCCGGCCTCCAGCACCAGCCTCCAGCGTCGGCCTCCAGCGCTGGCCTTTGGCTCCCACCTTCAAGACCGGTACCTCCAAGGCCGGCACCTCGAAGACCGTCGGCCCCAAAGGCCGACAGCCCCAAGACCGGCACCACCAAGGCCGGCACCTCCAAGGCCGGCACCACCAAGGCCGGCACCTCTAAGACCGACACCTCTAAGGCCGGCACCACCAAGGCCGGCACCTCCAAGGCCGGCACCTCGAAGACCGGCACCTCCAAGGCCGGTACCTCGAAGACCGGCACCTCCAAGCTGCCAAGCTCCCTCGCCGTTAATAGTGCCATGCAAGTGAACAGAGCCTTGTACGTGAACAGTGCCATGCAAGCCCATCCAAGGGCATGAGCAGGGCCACGCAAGCACTCCATACTCGACACTCTACGAGGGACAACTGGCTTTAACTCAACATCATCCTTCTCCCTCCAACGACTGTACCTTGGGACCCGCACGACCCATGAGATGAGAAATCGCAAGTCCAATGTCATACGGTCCGGCGCACTCCGCCCGTCTCGGTCTTGGTCTCGGCATCGGTCTCGGTCTCGGCATCGGCCTCGGCGGCAGAGGCCGACAAGCATTCGCTTGCTGCAAGGAATTCCACGTGACTTTACCAAGATCACGAACGGTCACCAAATATGATGAACCGGCAATTACTAAGGTCACGGACGATTTCCAAAAAATTAAGAGGCGTACTTATGACATACGTTTAGTAGTTAATACGCCCACCTAAGAAGAACGGAAGATATTACTCGGCTGTTACCAGTGAAAGGTAAAAGGGACCCCCGAACATGTATATAAAGACCCCAATCCCTCAACGAAGGGGAAGGAGGAAGAAACTCAATCTCTAATATTTCATTAAAAAATTTCTATTCTCCATATCGCTAACTTGAGCGTCGGAGGGTCCCCGCTGGAACCACCGATCCGGGACTTTTCTTGCAGGTTTCCGGCTGAAGGAGGCGGTCCCTATCATTCCTCTGAAGGCCAGCGAAGCATTTCTGTCGCTTGACACTCCTCAAAAGTGATTTGGCGGCAACAAGTTCAATAGAATTTCTATATGTATTTCCGCAAAAGAAATTTGGGATAGATTAGAAGTTACCCATGAGGGTACTAATCAAGTTAAAGAATCTAAAATTAATATTCTAGTGCATAAGTATGAATTGTTTAGCATGGAACAAAATGAAACCATCACATGCATGTACACTAGATTTACTGATATTGTAAATGGTCTAAAAAGTCTTGGCAAGACCTACACTAACTCTGAATTGGTTCGTAAAATTCTTAGGTCTCTTCCAAGGACATGGGAAGCAAAGGTAACTGTTATCCAAGAAGCCAAGGACCTCAACACCTTATATTTGGAGGAGCTACTTGAATCATTGATGACCCATGAACTAACCATGAAGCAACATCAAGAGGAGGAAGTCAAAAAGAAGAAAAACAATTGCCCTTAAAGCTGCAGAAAAGGAGATAAGCAGCAGCGAGGAAGAAGAGGAAGATGATGAAACAGCTCTCCTTACTAGGAAATTTAAGAAATTTATGCAAAGAAAGAGACCATTCCATAAGAAAAGATATGGAACAAAAATGGAAGGAGAAAGAGAAAAAGAGAAGGACAAGGATAAAGAAAAAGAGAAAGACCCCCTCATATGTTATGAATGTAAGAAACTGGGGCACTTTAGATATGATTGTCCTCAACTGAAAAAGGGGCACAAGAAGAAGAACAAGGCATATGTTGCAACATGAAGTGAAAGTGATGAATCCTCATCCAAGGAGGAACAAAAGAAAGTTGCAAATATTTGCTTTATGGTAAACGACGACAATGAGGTAAGTTCTGAAACACCTTGTGATGATTTTACTTTTGAAGAATATATGATGCATTTAATGAATTAGTTAGCGATTTTAAAGCTTTGAAAAAGAAGAACAAATCTTTAAAAAATTATAATTTAAATCTTGCCAAAGAGAATGATAAACTAACTCATGAAGTTGAAAAACTAAAATCTGAAAATAAAAATTTGCTAAAAGATAAGAGTTAATTTCTAATGAAAATGTTAATTTAAAGAGAGAAGATGATAAATATAGAAATATAGTTGATAAATTTACATATAGTTCTGAAAAACTTAATTTGCTATTGAGTAATCAAAGAGTTGTATTTGATAAGGCTGGATTAGGGTATAGACCTAATAAGAAACAAAAATATGTTAAAAACTTATTTAGAAAAGAACAGGATAAGAATGATTTTTCATGTTATTGCTGTAACAAGAAAGGACATAAAGCTTATGAATGAAATATTAGAAAACTAATAAGAATTTAAGTATTAAAGGAAAGAAAATATGGGTTCCGAAAGGAACAATCTTTGTTGCTACTAACCATGAAGGACCCAAGAAAGCTTGGGTACCTAAACAGAAAGTTTGATTACCTTGCAGGAGTGTCTTGCGGCCAAAAGATCAAAACGAAAGTGGCATTTTGATAGCGACTGCTCAAGGCACATGACGGGTGACAAGGAGCAATTTATCACCCTTGAAGATAAAAGAGGAGTTGTCACATTTGGAGACAATAGTAAAGGCCACATTATGGGATTTGGTAAAATTCAGATAACTCCCTCTACTTCTATAGAAAATATCTTATATGTTGATGGCTTAAAGCATAATTTAATTAGTATTAGCCAATTATGTGATAAAGGTTTCAAAGTTTCATTTGAAGCTTCTATCTGCACTATTTCTAATTCCATTGACAATAGCATTGTATTTATTGGTAATAGAAATGACAATGTATACTTAATTGATTTAGACAATTTGTCTACTAATAATCATTGCTTAGTAGCTAACAATGCTAATGCTAATGAGATTGGATGGTTATGACATCGTAGATTAGGTCATGCAAGCACACACCTAATTTCAAAATTAATTAAAATGGATTTAGTTAAAGATCTTCCAAAGCTAGATTTTGAAAATAACAGAATTTGTGATGCATGTCAATTAGGTAAGCAAACTAGAAACTCTTTCAAATCAAAAAATGTAGTTTCTACTTCTAGGCCATTAGAGCTACTTCATATGGACCTTTTTGGACCTACTAGAACTATTAGTCTAGGAGGAAAGAAATATGGTCTTGTGATAGTAGGTGATTATTCTAGATACACTTGGGTATTGTTTCTGGCTCATAAGGATGAGACTTTCTCAATATTTCTAAAATTTTTCAAGAAAGTCACTAATGAGAAAAATAACACCATAGTGTTTCTTAGAAGTGATCATGACACAGAATTTGAAAATCACTTATTTAAAAATTTCTGCACAGAACATGGCATTCATCATAATTTTTCTGCTCCTAGGACACCACAACAAAATGGAGTTGTAGAAAGAAAAAATAGGACTTTAGAAGACATGGCCCGTACCATGCTATGTGAAAGCCAACTCCCAAAGTACTTCTGGGCGGAAGCTATAAACACGACATGTTACATTCTTAATAGAGCCCTAATTAGGCCAATTCTTAAGAAATACCTTATGAATTATGGAATAATAGAAAACCAAAGATAGGTTATTTTCATGTATTTGGTTGTAAATGTTTTATTCATAATAATGGAAAAGATAATCTTAAAAAATTTGATGCAAAATCTGATGAAGGCATATTCTTAGGATATTCAACAACTAATAAAGCCTATAGAATATTTAACAAGAAATATTAATTGTAGAAGAATCCATTCATGTAGTTTTTGATGAGTCTTTAGCATCAAGTTCAGAAAAATTTGATGATGAGGAAGATACAAATATACTAGAAAGAGATATTGAAAAATTAAATATAGATGTATCTTCAGATCATGAACAAGAAGCTAAAGATGATGATTCACCTAGGATTGATGATATTGATACTAATCATAATGAAGTATATCTTCCTAGAGATTGGAAATATGCCTATGGTCATCCAAAGGAATTGATTATTGGTGATCCATCTCAAGGAGTAAGAACTAGGTCATCTATGAGGAATATCAATAATCATCTTGCATTTGTATCTCAAATTGAACCTAAAACTGTTGAAGAAGCTGAAAAAGATTGTAATTGGATGCTAGCTATGCAAGAAGAATTAAATCAATTCACTAGGAATAATGTATGGTCCTTAGTTGATAGACCTAAAGGTCATTCAGTTATAGGATCTAAATGGGTATTTAGAAATAAATT
>UESW01004255.1:1423743-1511874 GCA_900491605.1 Calamus simplicifolius
AATAATCCCAATAAAATTAATGGACTGCCAGACGATAATATTGCCGGCATACATCACATCTTTCATCTTTCATGAAGATCGTCTGGCTACCATTGATTAATAAAAAATATGGAGGTGACTGAATATATATATATATATATATATATATGCATCTGAGGAATTTAACATGATTAACTTTTGTTTGTTATCTTGTACGAAAGTACAGGCACTAATGCTTTCATTCAGAGAATTCCAGATAACCTACTACTTAAATACATAAGAATGATACCATTAAAACTCTCTCTCTCTCTCTCTCCCTCATAACTAGGATGGAAGGAATCTTGACCAATTTCAAGGTGAACGTGAGATCTCAAAACATCATTCAAACTTTATGAACAACCAAATCCTTAAAATTATGTAAAATAACTAATGTAAAATAAGCATCTTTGCAATCAAACAAACATCAAAATAACTTAAAATTATTACTTATCTAGTCCAACTTAATATGATAAGCTTTTAGATGTGGAATCTCCTTGGCCTTAGTATTTTGAAAACAATAAATAGCTTTGTACAGATCTAATTTTTGCGAGAAAAAAAAATCTAGCTATACGTAGAATATAGGATCTGAATGTAAAATATTATTTGTGCAAGGATGATATATAAAAAAAATGGCATTTTATATAAGATAATTGGTGTACAGATGTCAGAGCTGCAGAGCAGACGAAGGCACATGAAGGCTCTGGTATGAAGACAATTTAGATGCACTACAAGAAAAATTTATTTTAGCGATGCATTGTGGTCGTCGGTGTGAATTTCGTTGTAAACTGCTATCCGTTGCATAAATAGCGATGCCTAGCGACACAATGAAATGCATTACTATTTTGCAATAAAATATAAGTCGTCACAATTTAGCGACGC
Source organism: Calamus simplicifolius (assembly GCA_900491605.1). Taxonomy (NCBI): domain Eukaryota; kingdom Viridiplantae; phylum Streptophyta; class Magnoliopsida; order Arecales; family Arecaceae; genus Calamus; species Calamus simplicifolius. Next base: position 1,424,641 of record UESW01004255.1, read on the forward strand.
ATTAGCGACTTCAAATTGCAATTTTGCGACGCATTTGCGACGCAATGAGATGCGTCGCAATATTGCAACGCAATATGCGTCGCAAAATTATGAATTTAATTTTTTATAAAAATTGTAATGAGAACTTATTAAAAAAATTAAAATATTATTAAAACTCTTAATACTTTCATTGCATTCAATCGAAACATTATCGCTAAATATCTAAAAATATTGATCGAAACATTAATCACAAAATTTTGAATAATATATAAAATTTTATTATATTAATAATGAAAATTTTGGATATGCAAAACAGGAAAAAAATACATCAAGAATCCGCACTGTCACAATCATGGAAAGGCTGTGGAGGCTGGAATGAACCTTGCAACATTTGGCGAACCAAATCTTGCATCTGACGCATCTGCTCTCTCATGTCTGCAAGCTTCTGCCAAACCTCCTTCATAATAGATCTTCGAATATCGTCTAAACGATCAGGAGGAATATCGCCAGAATAGTGCAAAGTGGAGCCGAAAAATATATAGAAGCTTTAGCACCTAGACCGTAGACCCTACGGTCTCGTGGCTGGGCATCAACAGCTTCCAAAAACATATGTCGACTCTCTTCTGGTGAGAGTTCAATGGGCGGCCCCCCATCAGTGGAGTTGACCTGCGATGCCTGAGACTGAAGCTCCTCGACTCGTGCCTTTGAATTATAGAATCAATGAAAAATGAATCATTATACGAACCTGAATAAAGGTTTAAAATTAAACAGTTATAATATAAGTCTAATTTCTTACTGCAACCTCCTGTGATCTGCATCGACCCAGGTACCGTCCTTCCTGGTGTGTGTCGCCCTGATAGGTTGAACTCACCAGGATCTCTACCCTTCCGCTTAGACTACAAAAGCGGAAGAAATGATATAAATGTAAGTATTTGCAAAAACTAAATTAGTAATTAAATTATTTTGTTTTCTTACCATACGACGTCTATGCTCCTGAATAGAAATGGACCCCACAGTGTGGCAGGAGAGACCTGTGCCACGACCGACCTTCTCAGATTGGTGGTTCATGGTGGCTGATGCGGACCTTCTTTGCTAGGCCTCAGACTGCCACACCTGCTGTCAGTCGTGCCAAATACCCTCCAGCACATGCATAAAATGATCACCCGATCTTCTCCAATGATGAAGCATGTCGGAGTATCGGTGTGTCGCAAGAGCATTCAATGCTGCCCTAACGGCATCATGGATGGTAGGGTCCCACGTAAACTTTTTCTATTTAAATAAACAGTTAGTTTAAGAATATATTAAGATTAAATAATTTTAAATCAATGATAAATTATATTTAATAAGTTTATCTAAACTCTAAAAAATAAAACTCCCTCATGGCCCAGATACAAGATGCCAATAGTAGCTAGTGGGATCAGCACGGATCTAGAATATGGAGCTGATCTGACTTGATACAGAATGATGCTCAATAAAGCTGCAAAAAAATCCATATTTATAAGTAAATGCTCGGTAACACATAAACATATATTTAATTATTATATACTTACTGTCCATCAACATCGAGTCGAAGTATGGTGCAGCCGACGTGGGAAGAACTCTCAGATGTCTGTGCCAATCGGCTATGAGACTCGAAGGCTGCAGATTTCAACTCTCCATCTCCAATGTTCATAAAGTGATTTGATGCGGCAGAGCCACATCCCTGCTCGCTCTGTCTATCGGCGGAAGATCTATCTCAGCCCGACATACTGAAAATACTAAAGAACCATGCAATATAATTACGAATAATGATTAAATATGTAAAAATTTAGCACTTATAAAAATAAATTGAAATTGAATAAACCTCTATGTTTAATCAGTGTCATTTGTTTAGTCAAATGTTGGTTCAACATCCGATGCCATATCGGATTGTGATTCAGTGTCATTATCATCGGAAGGAAATCAAACATTTGCATCCTCAATTTCTTGGACATCACCATTTGGATCTCTAACTGATGTTTCAGGAGCCCTTGTAACGTCCTCAATTGCATGTATTTCCATCTCATCCTCTTGAAATGCAGGGCACTCAGGTGATTGACTTGACGAACTCTCATCTAATATGATTGTTGAACGTGGGAGGATTTTAGAAACAGTCCACCAATCTCGCTTGTTGTTGCGTAAACTTGGATATCCGCAGTAAAACACTTGCTGAGCTTGGGATGCAAGGATGAATTATTCATATTTCTGCAATCTTCGGTGATGGTTGACTTCAACTAGATTGTAGTCGTTATGAACCCTTTTACCCATAGGAACTGTCGGATCAAACCAATCGTAACGAAACAATACGGTTCATTTTATAGGCCAATCGGGATATTCAACTTCAACTACCTCTAACTTTCTGTAATAATCCATCATATTTGCTCAACACTTTCTACTTTAACACACAAACCCCAGTTCTGTGTGCCTCTTGAAGATGCTAGTTGTTCAATTTAAAATTTGTATCAATTAACAAAATAGCCAGTAGAAGTTGTTATGGTCTTCAATGGCCATTGTGCTAGACATTTAATGAAAATATGGTCAATTGTGAACTATGGACCATTTACCTATAAATTAATAAGCTATTCAAAACCAAGTTAAAAAATAAAAGCCATTATTGCAATTGATTGAGTGATACTACTCACATATTCATTAAACCAGTAAGCAAACTCCGTTTCTAACTTCTGCCCAATGGTGATGTTGGGATTCATCTGTCATTGTCTATCACAAAACATCTTAAAGGGATAATAACAATTAAAACTTCTATTAACAATTAAATAGTGAGGTATATTATAATTTAAAGTAGTGAAGTGTATACTTACTCAATGTATGGATCGACTTCTCTACAGTTCATTAGGATGTAATAATGTGCTGCATTATACTCTACATCGCTCAAATCTCTTGACTTTTACCTCCCAAATGAACGACCGATACCTTTAAAAACTGATATTCACCATCATTAGGTTGTCCTTCGTCCACACATACGTCATCGTTACGATCAAGATTTCAGCTCCTCGTGTGGACGTGACTCTCAAAGTAATGAGAGGCAAAAGCTAAAACTTCTTCAACCATGTGTGCATTGCATATAGAACCTTCAACCCTTGCCTTATTCCGCACATTATTTTTTAACTTCTTAAGGTACCTACGTGTAAAGGTAAGAAATAGAATAAACCAACTTTCTCGCAATGAAATAAAATTTTAAATGTCAACATGTACTACCGATTATTAAGATATTTACCTTTTGAAAGGATACATCCAGCGATACTGCACTGGACCAGCTATACTCGCTTCGTATGACAAGTGAATCGGTAAATGCTCCATTGAGTCAAAAAAACTTGAAGGAAATATTTGCTCTAGCTTGCATAAAATAATTGAAATTTCATCCTCAAGCCTTGCCAGGGATGCAAAAGTAATGACTGCGGCAGATAACTCCTTAAAGAACAAGCTAAGCTCCGTCAATGCCTTCCACACATGGTGCGAAAGTAACTCATGAAAAGCTGTAGGAAATAATCGCTGCATCAAAACATGGCAGTCATGACTCTTCATGCCAAATAACTTGAGCTTATGCATGTCCACACACCTACTGATATTTGAAGTATAACCATCTGAAAGTTTTAACCCTCTAACCCAGTTACATAAAACTTCTCGTGAATTTCTCTCAATAGTGTAACAGGCTTTAAGATAGGTCCCGTTAGCATTCCTCCTCAAATCAGCTCTTCTGCCGTACTGATTAAGTTCTTCTCTTGACTTTGCAGTGTCTTTGGTTTTTCCCGGGATGTTTAGCACTATATTAAATATGTTGTCAAAAAAATTTTCTTAATATGCATAACATCCAAGTTGTGCCGGATGAGATTTATGCTCCAATACGACAGATTCCAAAAAATACTCCACTTCTTTCAGTTGTGTTCTTTACATATACGGCCATTTACTCTATCTACATCGACTTCCCAAGCATATCTCAACCCCAAATGCTATATAGTATCAAATATATTTCCAGACCTAACCGGTTTGGCAAATTTTGTGACTGCTTTATTCTTCCGAAAGGCGATCAAGTTCCGCCTATAAGGATAATTTGGAGGCAAAAACTTTCTATGATTATCAAACCATGACTGCTTACCATTCTTTTGCAATGTGAATGCATCAGAATCATTCATGCAATAAGGGCACGCCATACGCCCAGCAGTGCTCCAACCAGACAATATTGCATATGTCGGGAAGTCACTGATTGTCCACATCAAAGCAGCTCTCATGATAAAATTTTGTTTCATTGAAATGTCGTAGGCCATGACTCCTGTTTCCACAACATTTTTAATTCGGCCACCAATGGTTGCAAGAAGATATCAATCTTTTCCTTTGGATTTGATGGTCCTGGAACCAAAACTGTCAAAAACATTGCAGTATCTTTCATGCACTTCCATGAAGGAAGGTTATATACAGTCAGTATCATGGGCCAAAAAAAATACTGTTGGCTCACTTGACCAAATGGTTGGAAGTCATCGGTTCAAAGACCTAATCTCACATTCCTTATATCGTCGGTGAAATCAGGATGACTGTCATTGAAATGCTTCCAAGCTTTTGAATCTGATGGATGCTGCATTTCATCTTCTTTAGATTCTTGTTCGGCATGCAATCTCATATCAGCAGCTATAACCTTAGATCTGTATAATCTTTACAGGCATGGAGTAAGAGAAAAGTAATGCATCCTTTTGTAAGGCACTCTTTTCCTCCTACTTGTACTAGCTCCCCCTTCATTATTGGTGTACCTCGATTGCCCACAAATCTTACAACATCTCAGGTCTGAGTCTTCACCCTAATATATTATACAATTGTTCAAGCAACAATCGATCTTATTAACTGGGAGCCCAAGGCCACGCAACAACTTCTTCATTGAGTAAAAACTGTCTGCTAAAACATTATCATTTGGCAAAACTTCCTTCATTAATCCAGCTATAGCATTGAACGCCTTTTCTAATAATCGATGTTCTGCCTTAATATTCAATAACCGAGCAGCCATAAACAATTAGGAATAACCCTCACAACCAGGATATAATTTTTGATTTGCAGCACAAAGCATATCATAAAATTGTTGTGCATCTGGATTTGGTTCTTCCATAAATGTATTCTGATTGAATTCATTACCCGATGCATTAATCACCATTTCTTCATATTTGTTTAAATTCGCACATGATTCATTAACGGGAATTGAAACTTGTTGGCTTGTTACAGCTACACCCATTTCCTCTGTTTCACCATGACAGTACCAAATATCATACCCAGGAACAAACCCCTTTTTACACAAATACACCTTCAATGTTTCAACATCTCTGTACGCTTTATTCTAACACCTGTATAAGTTGCAGGGGTACCTAATCCTAGGCCCATCCATCCATTCGGGTTGGCTACATGCAAATCTAATAAATTCTTTCAATTCATTCAAAAAATCTGGATTAAGCAAGCCATCTTTTAATCTTGCATACATCCACGAGCGAGGCCCGCTCATTTTTGACCAACTTATATAATTTTCTGGTAAACCATTAAAGAAAACCATAATATAAAATAATATTAATATTAATAATTATATAACTAAATTAGTTATTTTACACATCTAAGGTAAATAATAACTATTTAAAAAATTTATAATAATAAATCAATTTTATTTTTAATGATTGCAACCAATTGATTAGGCCAGGCCCTGCTAAGGTCCCTGCCTTGTAAGGCCGTGCCACGTTGAGTTCATGAGACTTCACAAGTATGCAAGTGTCCTAAATTAATTATACATTCACTTCATATCTAAAAGTTAAGGCCCTATCCCATTCAAGATTATTTTCTGTGATATGGTATTCTACTATTCATTATCATCATTTACGTTGAAATTTTAGCAGCATTTCCCCATATGTTCTCCTAAATGTGTGGCATATATGCCACACTAGGAGAACATATAAGGACATACAGACCACAATCTTAACAGTCGATAATATATAGCAAACTAACATATCGCAAAAAAATAATCTCAAACTGTCCATTAGGATAATTTGAGATTTGTAAGACTATGTCTTACAAATTCTCAAATGGGTCTAAAGGTTTTAGTACTATGAGAAATAATATTCTTAAGAAAAGCAATTACACTTATGCTTGTGAAAAAATTTGCTTGACTATTATACATATTTGATTGTGGTCTATAGTCACTAACTTATAAAACTGATATTATGTCAAAGATAATAACCTTAATCCAATATTTTTGTATAGTAATATCTAATAATGTTTCAATATTGGACAGGCTGGACCAAAATTTTCATAACACATCAATCATGGCACATCTATTAAAGCCATACATAATCTAATTCCCAAAATAACATATCCCAATATGAAGGAATTATAACTTAAATCAAAGCCTAAGTCACAACAATTTCATAATGAAAATAAGATGCAATAATATATGTAAGATGTTCACCAGTAAACTACCATGCATAGTTTAATATGCTGAGAAATTGAACCATAATTATATAAAAACCACTAATCAATCATGAATTAATTAATTTAAAATAGAAGCACTAATTAATCGTAAAGCAATTTCTTTAATTAATTTACTATTGATCAGAATCACTAATTAGCAAATATTACAATGATGTTATATTGCAATCATTATTTATTAGAATACCATAATTTATTATTATATTATATTATAATATTATAAACTAATATAAGTTAATATATATTATAATATGATATTATTAATATTATGACTTAATATAATTATCATAAACATACTTTTTTATGATCACAGTAAATATTTTAAGTTAAAGGGATAATAAATTTTATTTATCATATTTTATAACATAAAATCCTAATATGAATGAATTGCAAATTTATATAGTCCGTGTGATATTAATATTACGCACGTATTAATAAAATTTTATTATAATATATACTTAAAATATTATATTAATTATAATATCGTACTATATCATAATTTAATGTTGCCTTATAATAAGGTTGTTATATTAATTTTTTTTATGGGTGACGATGGATGTAATATTAAATTTAATATTGTAACATTAAATTATAACAACATTCTTATAATACTACATGCATAAAGAAAACTATTTTGATTTTATTTTAAAATTCCATCAAACACAAAATAGTTCCATTTCATAATATTATAAAATCATTATATTCTAATATTATAATATCACATAATATAATTTAGTATAATATTAAAATATTATTATAATGTATTCTAATTTTATTGTAATATAGAATTATTATATAATGATATTACTATAGTGGTTTTCTAAATTTAAGTGACATAATAATATGACTGAATACGCTATTAAGATTAAAATATCAAAACAAATTACTAATAATATTTTTAATAATAATAATTAAATCATTAAATCATTAAAATTAGTTATGTAATATATTTTGTTACCTTATAAAATAATATTTTATAATAATTTTTTGTTTTTATAAAAAATAGCCGAAGGGGGCTTCTAGGGGGGTTTGAAATTTTTTTCCCTTGTGGACCGGCCACCGTGGCCAAGCCATGGCCGGCAGCCACCCGGCTACGGCCAGTGACGATGGCCACTGTCATGGCCTGCGATGGGTGCAGCTGTGGCCGGCGACGACGGCCACGGTCGTGGCCAGTTATGGGAGGGGGAGGGGGGGGAGAACAGGGAATTTTTTTTCCTTCCCGTGGCATGGCCATCATGGCCGGCGATGACGGCCACGCCCACGACCGCAGTCGGCAATGGGAGGGGGAGGGTGGGGGGAAAGGAATTTTTCCCCTCCCGTGGCCTGGCCACACGGCCAGCCACCTACCGGCCATGGCCGGACGACAGCCACGGCCACAGTCGTGGCCGATGATGGGAGGGGGAGGGGGGGGGGGGGGGGGGGGAGGACAGGGAATTTTTTTTTCTTCCCATGGCCTGGCCACCGGCAACGGCCACGGCCATGGCCGGCAACGAGAGGGGGAGGGCGGGGGGGGAAGGAATTTTTTTCCCCTCTCATGGCCAGGCCACGGTCGGCCACCAGCCGGCCACGGCCAGGCGCGGCCATGGTTGGTGATGATGGCCACGGCCACGGCCGTGGCCGGTGAGGGAGCGGGAGGGCGGGGGGGGGGGGAATAGGGAATTTTTTTTTCACATGGCTTGGCCACCAGTCAGGCGCTGCCGTGGCCAGCGACGACGGCCACTTCCACGGACGTGACCGGCAAGAGAGGGGGGGGGCAGGGGGGAAGGAATTTTTTCCCCCCTCCCGTCACCGGCCACAGCCGCGCCCGGCCGTGGCCGGCTAGTTTTCCCCCCTCCAGTGGCCAGGCCATGGTCGGCCACTAGCCGGCCACGGCCAGGTGCGGCTGTGGCCGGTGACGACGGCCACGACCATGGCTGTGGCCGATGACGGGAGGGGGTGGGGGGGGGGGAACAGGGAATTTTTTTTCCTTCCCGTGGCCTGGCCACCATGGCTAGGCCGTGGATGGTGATGACGGCCACGGCCACGATCGTGGCCAGTGGCAGGAGGGGGGGGGGAGAAACCTCTTTTTTTTTTCGCCTGGCCATGGCCAGGGCCGGCCGTGGCCGGCGAACTCAGGCATGGCCCCGGCCAGGGTGAGCGCGGGCACGACCCCAACCGTTGCCGGCGAGACGGGAGGGAAGGGGGGGAGGGGGTGGTGACTTACCCGAAAATAAAAGTCGCCAGAGAGTAGATCAGGTGCCGGAGGGCCGCTGGAGCTCCACCGGAGGTGGGGAAGAGGGAGGAGGAGAAAGATGGATGGAGAGGAGCAGCCGGCTGGTTGCAGGAGAGAAAACGGGGAGGAAGAAGAGGAAGGAGGGGTTTTTTTATATATAAGGATTAGCGACCCAATTATGCGTCGCTAATTGCAACAAAATAATTGAGTCACTAATTGCATCGCTAATTGCCTCACAAATTTGGCGCCACAGCTTGGCGGGAATTTAGCGACGCAGAGTTGCATCGCTAAATGCATCGCTAAATATTAATATTTTATAATATTAATTTATTTAATAATTATTATAGTTTATTATATAATATTATATAGTGATAATTTTATATATCAAAATATATAGAAATCTATGCTGCTCGTTTCACTGGAGCCCCGGGGTGACATGGGTGGCAGCGATGTTACATGTCCACTTCCTTCGGGAACCTCCCGTGGCCGGCGCTACTGGCCCTTTCTTCCCTCCACCTCCCCTGGTGGTGTTTGATCTCATATCGCGGGTTACCACCCAGGTGGCCGACCGGGGAATCAGGCTCGACCTTATGCCACTCCCGTTTGTCCCCTAAATTAGGAGACCGGGTAAGGGCCTACCATGATGGTGATAGGTGACGGAGAATTACGGTTCGATTTAGGAGAGGAAGCCTTTGCGGACCATGGTCTTCTTCCTATGCGCAGTAAAGCCATGGAACCTATGCTATCGTCACCGAAAGGGCTCGAAGGGAGTTTTACCAGGTGAGGTGTCACTCTCTTCCTACTCCCTAGCTGCAACCCCTCTCACCGTGCCACGATAGCCATTGAAAACCGGGGGCAGAAGGGGGATGGAACAAGGAACCCTCTAATCTCCATAAAGAGACCATGCTGAAGAAGGTCATAGGAGAACCTCTTCCTCCCAGATCGATGGAGACTCCCACGAAACGCAACTCATCGAAGCCTTGAACTTGGGTATGATCTCTTTCTCATCGGAAGCCTCTTCCTCCGCATCACTGTTTGCGATGAAATTTTGTGCCGCTAAACAATGATGCAAATAAAATACGTCGTTGTTTAGCGCTGCAAAATTGTGTTGCTAAACAGCGACGCATATAGAATGCATCGCTGAACAGCGACACATTTAGAATGCGTTGCTAAACAGCGATGCACATAAAATGCATCGCTAAATAGCGACACATTCTATATGCATCCCTAAATTTAGTGACGCATTCTATATGCGTTGCTATACAACGATGCATATAAATGCGTCACTAAATAGTGACGCATATAAATGCGTCGCTAAATAGCGACACATTTATATGCATCGATAAAAATTTATAATTTATAATATTAATTATATTCATTAATTATTACAGAGTATAATATTTAAAATTATATAGTGATAATTTTATATATTGATATATTGTAATATATACCGCTCATTCCGCTGTAGCCCCGGGGTGACGTGGGTGGCCGCGATTGATGGTACATGTCCGTTTCCTCCAGGAACCTTCCATGGGCGGCGCTATTGCCTCTTTATCCGCTCCTCCGCCCTTGGCGGCGATTTAATATCTTGTCACGGGTTACCTCTAAAAGTATTGCACAATTCTACTACGAAAGAATATGAAAAGAATCAAGCTTTCAATAGAATGATCATACTTGTATGCATCAATTAAAAGTATTAAATTTCCTATTGGGATGTCGTTTTTCCTTTACTGATTCCTTGACTGATTGGCGATATATAGCACAAACATCTGCCATGCAGAGCTTGAAATCCTCTAAAATTGAAAGATGCATATCTTCCTAATTGTCCCAATTCATAGTTTCCTTTCTGCAATGATTCTTAGCAAAATCTCCATTAGAAGCTAAATTAGCAGCTTCTTTTTCAAAAGTGTCGTCTAATCCAGCATCATATAGTGCTGTTGGGATGCCTTTTTCCTTTACTGATTCCTTGACTAATTGGCAATATATAGCACAAACAGCTTCCATGCAGAGCTTGAAATCCTCTGAAATTGAAGAAAGCATGTCCCTGAACCCTAAAAACCCTATTTAGCGACACATACTAATTCGTTGCTAATGTGTCGCTATTAGCGACGTATATTCATGCGTCGCTAAACAGCGACGCATGAATATGCATCGCTGTTTATGCATCGCTAAACAGCAACGCACATAATTGCGTTGCTAAACAACGACTCATATTTATGCATCGCTATTTTGTGATGAAAATTTTTGGAGTTGCTAAATCCGTCTTTAATTAGCTACTGATTTAATGAGTTACTAAATTGCATTGCAGATTTTATGGGTTGCAATTACGTCAATTTTATCATTATTTTGCGATGAAAATTTGCGTCGCTAAATTGGGTCGCTATTTCGTGAATTTCTTGCAGTGAAAGCTTGTGGATGATACCGATAAATTCCTTCTAGCAAAAGCCAAGTTTTGTTCCAGCGTTCCTTGCCTATCATCTTCTCCTCTTGAAACACCATCCCATGGAATCCCACTCTAAACCTCCCCCCCTTTCTCTCTCTCTCTCTCTCGTCTCCCATTCTCAAATATTTAATCTTCAACGGAGGACTAGACTCCCGGTGGGTCTTTTCTGTTGGAAATGGTAAACTTAATTGTGATGATGAAACCAAGAGCTCATAATAAATTCTGAAGAATTAACTATAATTGCAGAAAATGAAGAGAAATATGAAGAGGCACATTGAAATCTGAAGAGTTGGAAAGTCTAAAAGGTTCATTATGATGTATTAATGAGGGAAGATCAATAGTCACTTTCTATATCTATAAATAGGACATATTGTAGTGAGTTATAAAGTGAGTAAGGAAAGCTAATAGAAATGATATTATAGAAACTTCTCTCACTCCCAGCATTTCTCCTTAAGCATTCTAGAGCGCTACCAAAAATATTATTTTCAACAAGTGGTATCAGAGCCTGGTTGATCCCCAACTATATCAGAGCCTGGTCGATCCCCAACCAAGTGGTGTCAAAGAAAGCAAGGAAAGCAAGATAGCCCAAGAGCCTGGCGTGAAGAAGTTCATATCCTCCATCTAAGTATTAAGTCTTCGGATCAAAGGAATCCGTTGAGAAGTGTGCAAGTCTAAGATAACAAGACTTTGCAAAAGAAAAAGAAGACAAGAGCAGTCTTCAGAGGTTGAAGAATAGAAACTTCAACACCAATTGAGCAAAATGGAGGATGAAAAGGTAATAGTTGTGGTTGCGCCATACAAGGTAATGCTCAAAGAAATGCTTGAAAAACCAAATTTTTCTCCAGAAAGTATACAAGTGAGAAGTTTGGACCAGATCATTCTTCAAGTTTTATGGCAACAATCATTTTTGAAGATATAAGTGAAAGTTTTATGATTGATGGTCCAGTTTCTATTTCAAAGAAGGAAGCAAAAAAATATGCAGCATTATAAGCAATTATCTATTTAAAAAATACTTATAATATTACTGTGAAAGATGTTCATTTTCAGGAAATTGAAGATGTCAAGATAGCAATGCAAGATTTGTATGAAGCCTATGAAGAGCTAAAAAATAAATATGAAGATAGTATTAAAGAATTAAATAAGCTGAAGCTGACAATGAATAGAAGAGTTATTATAGAAGATGAAGAAAGGGTGATTGAAGAAGATAGAAGATATCCATCTCATACATCAATAAGAAGGACATTTGCAAGAAGAGATTTTCCTTCGGGTTGCGGTCCAAATCAGTATTGAAGATATGATGAACAAGACAATTAAGTTTAAAGGGGGGTGTTGGAAATGGTAAACTTAATTATGGTGATGAAACCGAGAGGTCATAATAAATTCTGAAGAATTAACTATAGTTGTAGAAAATGAAGAGTCACATTGAAATCTAAAGAGACACATTGAAATCTGAAGAGTTTGTAAAACCAAAAGTTAAATAGAAAGTCTAAAAGGTTCATTATGATGTATTAATGAGAGAAGATCAATAGTCACTTTCTATAATTATAAATAGGACATATTATAGTGAGTTATAGAGTGAATGAGGAAAGCTAATAGAAATGATATTATAGAAACTTCTCTCACTCCCAGCATTTCTCCTTGAGCATTCTAGAGCGCTACCAAAAATATTATTTTCAACACTCTCTTGGATTCAATCTCCTCGACCGCATCTTAACGAAGCTTGATCATAGTTTAGATTTCCTTCACTTCCGTTCTGCTGTAAAATTGACGCTCCGCCCTTCTCTACCATTTGATCTGAACACCAAGACCATCCCGTCCTTCGACCCGTTGGATGACGTTCGCACACTCCACCGGAAATAGCCCGAAATAAGACCTTCCACGGGGACTTCCCATGGCTGGCTCTTCCTCTTGGACGAGTCCATGCACCAACTCCGTCTCCCTCATCAATCGATCTCCTCTCCGGTGAGAACGTCCTCATCTCTCGCTTCACTCACCATCTCCCCAAGCCCTCCTCAAGCGAGAGTCATTTTTTAGCTAGGATTGAATTAACGCTGCTTGGCCACTCCTATAGGTGCATCCGGCCTGGCAACCCCTGACAGAACCACCATGTCTCCAGGAAAGGAAGCGATTCTCTCCTCGCTTCCCAACTACAGGGACCCCTGCATCATTCTGGTGATCATCCAAAATGGCAAGCAGTCAGCCAAGCGGTGGCGAGTGGACGCTCGTGGAAACCTGTGGTCTCTATGTTAAAATATAATGGTTGTTAGTTTTTAGTATTTTATTTTATTTTATTTAGTCTGAGTTGGGCTTTTAAATAATGAGCCTATCTTTTTATCTTTTGGTGGGATAGCCTTAGATGGATAAGATCATAAGAGGATTATGCTTATCCGTAGAGACAAGAAACAATATTTATATGGTGATGTGCTTAATGAAACGTAATAGATCAATTTTTCTTCTTGAGAGAAAACCCTTCTTCTACCTTGATTTCTCTTCCCAAAAATAATTCGAGTTGGAAACAATCCCAACAAAAATTGGTATCAGCGCCTGGTTCCTTCAACTTCGGTTAGATTACGGCCACAAGCTTCGTCAGATTGGAGGCCGGTGCCGGATTGGTGGGCTGTTCTCTCTAGACGGATCCGGATTGGTTAGACGGATCCGGATTGGTGGGACATTCTCTGTAGACGGATCGGTGAGGAAGAGGCCGTTGGGAAGATACTCCGCTAAATCAAGGCGGAAAAAGAAGCCTGATTCCCCGATTCCATCAGATCCAAAGCAAAGTCGTGAAAAAATCCAAACAAAGGATTCACGACCTTTCCAGTTTCCTTCTTACTCGTTCGCATCTTCATGATTGACGATCAAAAACCATCGAGAAGAAGTCGTTGCCAAGATTCCATACGAACGAGAAGGCTCGTCTTCTTCCGTTTCTCCAAGGCCGGTCAAGAGGTTGCTTAAAAACGCGGCCTCTTTTTTTTTTTGGGGAAGTCCTTCTCATCTCAAGACCCGTACATCACCTCTAAAGATCTGGGCCTCTTCAAAGCAATAATAAAAAAAAGAGTGAAAGGAGTTCTTGACCCGCCCAGGTTGTTGACTTCTTGGTTCCAGAAATTTTCTTTTGGAGCCCAGTGCATGTGTTTTTGCTCACGGAGCTGATGCGCTGGTCATTCTCCATAGTATTAAAACCGAGAACGGCAAATAAAGTCAGGTTTTCAAAGGACAGGCAAAAAAAGCTATTGGTAGGTGAATGTGAAGGCCAAAGATCTGTTGCCTATCCCACAAGGTGATCAACAAAGAAACAGACAAAGAAACGGTGAAGAAAAAATTGCTACAAAAAATTCATGGTAACCCCAAATAATATTGGAATGAATATCCACCAAACTTTTATCCCTATTTTTGATGGAGAAAATTATGATTATTGGAGCATCAAGATGAAGACCCTTTTTATTTCATAAGAAGTATGGGATCTAGTTAAGAACGGGTACGAAGACCCAGTTAATCCAACAAATAATCAGAAGGAGCAACTGAAGGACTACAAAAAGAAGGATGTCAAAGCTTTGTTCTTTATCCAACAAGCTGTATCTAAGAAAATTTTTCTCAGAATTATTAGAGCCACCAAATCAAAGGAGGCATGGGATATCTTGCAGGAGGAATTTCAAGGCAACATAAAGGTAACAGCTATCAAACTTCAAACTTTAAGAAGAGAGTTAGATAATTTGAGAATGTAAGAAAATAAAAAATTGAAGGATTACTTCTCCAAAATTATGGAGACTGTTAATCAAATGAAGAGCTATGGTGAAATTATCACCGAGCGAAGAATATGTGAGAAAATCTTGGCTAGTTTATCTCCAAAATTTGATACAATAGTTGCAATTGTTGAAGAATCTAAAGATCTTTCTGAATTAAGTGTTTATGAATTAATGGGATCTCTTGAAGCTCATGAGTAAAGATTGTTTAGGCATAAAGAATCAACAATTGAAAGTGCTTTTCAATCTAAACTCAAAGTGGTTGATAAATTTTTTTAAAAGAATCACCTAGTCATGCTCCAGTCAAAAGAGAGTCATTCAGAGGTGAAAACCAAAATAAAGGAAGATGAAGAAATATGAAAGGAAGATGTAGAGAAATGCAAAGAAATAATTTTTTAAGAAGGCAATATGATGAGAGCACTCAACAAAGGTGCAACATATGTAAAAGGTCTTCTCATGCTGAAAAAGATTGCTGGTTTAGGGAAAACCCCAATGTTATAATTGCAAAAAGTTTGGACATGTTCAAAAAGATTGCAGATACAAAGCAAGTGAACAAGAACACTTCTCAGAAGAAAATGAAGGTCAGCAAAGCACACTATATGTATGTCAAACTACAGAAGAGCAAAGTAATAATATGTGGTATCTTGACAGTGGTTGTAGCAATCATATGACAGGAGACAAGTCTATTTTTATGGACATTGACAGTTCTTCAATTTCACAAGTGAACATGGGAAATGGTGCAATAGTCTAAGCAAGAGGCAAAGGCACAATTGAAATCAATACCAAGAAAGAAAGAAAATTCATTCATGATGTTTTACTTGTTCCAGATTTGAAGCAAAATCTCTTGAGTGTTGGACAGCTGATTGAGCATGGGCATATGGTACACTTTGAAGATAATGTTTGCAAGTTATATGACAGAGGGATGAAAAAATAACTTATGGCAAAAATCAAGATGGAGAAAAATAGAAGTTTTCCTCTTATTTTGCACTATGCAAAGGATGCGGCATGGAAGATGGAAGTAAATGATGAGTCATGGTTATGGCACAAAAGGTTTGGGCACTTGAATTTTCAAAGTTTAAGAAGTTTATATCAAAAGAATATGGTGTATGGTCTACCAGCAATACATAACAAGGAAGAACCTTGTGAAGGATGTGCACTTGGAAAACAACATAGAGAGGCATTTCCAAAAGAGCATGTATGGAGAGCCAAAGCACCATTGGAGCTTATTCATACTGAGATATGTGGACCTATGAAAACTCCTTCTCATGCAGGTAACATCTACTTCATTATTTTTATTGATGACTATTCAAGGATGATATGGGTATATTTTATGAGACATAAATTAGAGGCATTTCTTATCTTTAAGAAGTTTAAAAATCATGTGGAAAGACAAAGTGGGCATTATATCAAGGTGCTGAGAAGTGATAGAGGTGGTGAATACAATTCAAATGAATTTAAAAAATTTTGTGAAGATGATGGTATACAAAGACAATTAACTGTTAGCTATATATCAGAGCAAAATGGTGTTACAGAAAGAAAGAATCGTACTATTGTTGAGATGTCTAGATCTATGCTCAAAGACAAAGGCCTTCCAAATTCTTATTGGGCAGAAGCAGTGAATACAATAGTTTATCTGATGAATAGATGTCCAACAAAAGCTCTTCAAAATAAGATACCATTTGAAGCCTGGTATGGTAGAAAGCCTTCAGTGAAGCATTTCAAAATCTTTGGATGTGTGTGCTATGCACATATTCCAAAGGAAAGGAGACATTAACTTGATGAAGTAAGTGAAAAATGTATCTTTGTTGGATACAGTTCTAAATCAAAAGGTTACAAACTTTTCAGCTTGAAGCAAAATCAAGTGATCATAAGAAGAGATGTTATTTTCAATGAAAAAGTTGCTTGGGATTGGAAGCAAAAGAAAGTTGAAGAAAGTATTATTCCTCTTGATGAAGAAATTCATAATATTCAAAATGAAGAACATGAGGTTGAAGGTTCACCACAAACTTCTCAAGTTCAAGTCCATCTTCAAGTTCTACTCCTATAAAAATGAGAAGGTTAAGTGACATTTATACTTCTTGTAATTTCTGCATGATTGAGCTTAAAACTTATGAAAATGCTATGCATGAAGAAGTGTGGAACAAGGCTATGCAAGAAGAAATCAATATGATTGAGAAGAACAAAACTTGAAAATTAGTGAAGAAACCAAGTGATGATGAAGTCATTGGCTTGAAGTGGATCTACTAAACAAAACACAATTTAGATGGCACCATTCAAAGACACAAAGCAAGATTAGTAGCAAAGGAATACTCTCAGTTACTTAGTATTGATTATCAAGAAACTTTTGCAACTGTTGCTAGACATGATACAATTAGAACTCTTATTTCTATAGCAACACATAAAAGTTGGAAACTAAATCAACTAGATGTAAAGTCTGCATTCTTGAATGGAGTATTAGAAGAAGAAATTTATGTTGAACAACCTCAATGCTTTATCATCAAAGGTCAAGAAAACAAGGTATACAAGTTGAAGAAAGCATTATATGGGCTGAAGCAAGCACCCAGAGCATGGTACTCTCAAATTGACACCTGCTTCAATGAAAAAGGTTTTCTAAAAAGTCCAAGTGAACCAACACTTTATGTGAAGAAGCAAGGTAATGATATTCTCATTGTCTCTCTTTATGTTGATAATTTAATTATTACTGGTAACAATGAGAATATGATCTTGACTTTCAAAAATGATATGATAAGAAGATATGAAATGAATGATATGGGTTTGCTTCATTATTTTTTGGGAATTGAAATAAGTCAAAGAAAAGATGGTATATTTATTAGTCAAAAGAAGTATGTAGAAATCATTCTCAAGAAATTTAACATGGAAAATTGTAATAGTGTGGAAAGACCTTTTGTGGTAAATGATAAGTTGATGAAAGAAGATGAAAGTGGTGAAGCTAATGCATAATTATATAGAAGCATTATTGGAAACTTATTATATCTAACAATTACAAGACCAGATATTATGTTTGCATCAAGTTTACTTTCCAGATTTATGCAAAAGCCAAGTAATATTTATTTTGGACAAGCAAAAAGAGTCTTGAGATACATCAAAGGTACTAAAGATTATGGGATCATGTATGATAGAAACAAGGATGATATTGTGAAGTTATTTGGGTTTTGTGATAGTGATTGGGCCGAAAGTATTGATGACATGAAAAGCACATCAGGATATGCATTCTTTTATGGATCATGTATCATATCTTGGGCATCCAAGAAGCAAGATACAGTGGCATTATCTTCTTATGAAGCATAATATGTTTCAACAACTTTGGCAGCACAACAAATAATTTGGCTGAGAAGAATACTTGAAGATATGGGTGAAAAGCAAGAAGAAGCCTACTCTGCTATGTGACAACACATCTACTATTTCTATGACAAAGAATCCTATATATCACAGCCGCACCAAGCATATCAAAATCAAGTACCATTTCATTAGAGATGTGGTAGAAGAAAAAGAAATTGAAGTCAAGTATGTGAAGACTGAAGACCAAATTGCAGATATCTTCACCAAGGCACTACCCAAGGAGAAATTCATACACTTTAGAGATCTCATGGGTATCCAAGAACAACCATTAAAGGGGAGTGTTGAAATATAATGGTTGTTAGTTTTTAGTATTTTATTTTATTTTATTTAGTCTGAGTTGGGCTTTTAAATAATGAGCCTATCTTTTTATCTTTTGGTGGGATAGCCTTAGATGGATAAGATCATAAGAGGATTATGCTTATCCGTAGAGACAAGAAATAATATTATATGATGATGTGCTTAATGAAACGTAATAGATCAATATTTCTGCTTGAGAGAAAACTCTTCTTCTACCTTGATTTCTCTTCCCAAAAATAATCCGAGTTGGAAACAATCCCAACACGCTACAATATGGACAGCATTAGATATGCATCACGGTTGCAAATCAGACAGTGTTCCAGCTAGCATCGTTAAGAGATTCATCGCTCCCGGAGCCTCTGGTGCTGCCGCTATTTGGCATCGATACCAAGGATAATAGTAGTCCAGTTTATGAGAAGGGAGCCATTCTTTGTACACCAATAAATGGGCACGTTCGTTGATATGGTCGCTGCTTGTACACTGCTATGGCTCATTCAATAACCTGATCTACCATTAGGTTTAGCCAAAAATGGATCATAAAATGGGTGAGAGCCATCTTATACGGTCCAAGGTGGAGAGCGTGAGGGACATCCAAACCCAAGTATTATTTCGGACATGAGCTCTATTGGTAGGGGATAGGACTAAAAGTGGGTCAAATCAGATCAGATCACCTTTAACTCAAGTTTAACTAGCATTTTTTTTTTTCAAGCTTTGATCTAGGTTTGGCCTAGAATTTTTTGTATATATACTTAAAATCTGCATATTGCACAATTCATTAGGGATTAAATACATGATAGCATAAGTTCTCACAAAAGTAAAAAACCTAATCGCATATAATTACCTAAATTTAAATAATTGTGATGGTATGTAGAGCCTCTAGGTATTGGGCAAAGGATATGAATATAGATTGATTTACCTACTATGCACTATGTTTGAATTCTTTGAATTATTCTTTAGCTACATAACACGTATATACTTCTAAGTTTTATGGCTCTATATCTTTGTTATAAAAATTTATGTTATTTTCTAATTGATGGGATTTTTTAATTTAGGATTGTACTTTCTCATGAGGTACTTCTCTCTTAAAGGAGGAGGAAGAATTATGTGTTTATTATTCTATATAAAATGATGGTGTTATGGAAGGATTGAAAATACTCAAAATACTAATATTGTAACTCCAATCTACTAATGCTACGCTTCATAAGAGCTAGGATGATGGTAGAAATGCAATATTTGGTGCAACTAAAAAGATTGTAATGGACTACTGCTAGATTTGTCATTGCCATCAAAACTATCAAGTTGGCCTTGTAGACTAATGGTTATAGGATTTGGATAATTATCATCCAATCTCTTATTAATTAGTTTGTTTAAAGAACTAATCTCTTGATACATGATTTTATCACTTAGTTAGCACAAGTTTGCTTTCATTTTTATTTTCTTTGCATTAAACATTATTAGTTTTGTAATTTGACTAAAATTACAGGGTTAAGTCTAACTTCACTTATCTTTTTATCTTTGAATTCATATAATTCATGAATTTTAAAGATAAAAAAAAGAAACAATTGAGGTATCTATGAAATTCATGTGAATTCAAGGATGAAGATGGATCCAAAGATGAAAAAGATGACTGAATTCTAAACTTGACTCCATTCAACTGTAGCTAAGTTTACCCCCTTTCCTCCCCCCCCTCTCTCTCTCTATATATATATATATATATATATGAAGAAATAATATATCTTAATATATTTATCATACCAATTGTATCTTCATAAAGTATAAGCTAGCAATGCTTTCTAAGTAGTACAACCCCTACATCATATTAGTCAAAGATTTTCTAATAACATTTTATTATGATTTCTCATACTTAAGGTCTTATTTAATTAACAACAAACTAATTTAACTATAATTAACATATTTGACCCCTGAACCTCATCTCTAGCTAATTTTCATGTTTCTAGGTTTTAAAGCCTACACGATTCTTGATAACTTTGTCACGTTAAGAGCATTTTACAATGAAAGAAACCTTTTGTAATTTTTTTTAAATACTCTTTAGGCTCATTTTCAGGACAAATTAAGCTTCATCTTGGCTTTTGAGATTCGTAAATTTTAAACTATCGTCTAATTCCTATGCATTTGTAGAAGCAGAACAAAAGGGGTGTCTAATTCATTCATCGATCCATATCTACAGCCACGAGAGAGAGAGAGAGAGAGAGAGAGAGAGAGAGAGAGGGAGGTCATGGACGAGCTTTTTAATCCCTTGAAAAACGCATTAATAAATGCACTTTTATTTTTACTTGGTGCACTTTTTTTTTTTTTTCTACTTTTTTTTTGAATAGAAGAAGGTGATAAATTTAAAATTGACCACCACGGCTGGTACTATACTTTTGAATATTGTACTGCATATATGGGATATGATAATTAATTAATTATCACGGGCTCGACGCAATGAATGCCACCAATCATTGATTAAGGCCTTTTTAGCTGCAGGAAAAATCTATAGGACGAGAAAAGAGAAGAATTTGTTTTTTTGACGACACAAAAACATTCTAAAAATTTAAATATATTTTTAAAAATATTTTTAAAACAAATTATATATTAATTTTTTTACAAAATAATTTTTTTGTCATCAAGCAAATTTTAAGTATTTAAAGTTATTTTTTATTTTTCTTTCGTCTTTATGCAGCTTTATATTTTTTACTAGACACGTACCTATTCAAGTTTCAAATTTCTATTGTATGAAAGTGTGCATACCAAACGGTCAGCCTCAAGCCCAATCTAAAAATAGATAAAAATTATGTATGAAATTACTTATGGAAGTCAATTATAAAACAATTTTGTAAGTGATTGACTAAAGAGCACTAGTTAAGAAGCACTTATTGTTTGCCTTTAACTTTTATCTTGAGTGAAAGTAAATTTAGAAATAAAGAGCATGAAAAGTTTTTCTTTTTTCTTTTTTTTAACAATCCAACTATTAAATGCATCTCAAGTATAAATTTAATTTAATAATTTATTTAACTTATAAAATTAGTAAATATTGATATAAATTTAAATATCAACTACAATTCATGTTAGCGAACTCCCTCCCATTTTATTCCAAAAAAATGTAAAAATTTGATTCGTAAACCTCTCATAAATTATCCAATAGAATTATATTATTTTTAAAATGGTCATAAAAAAGATATTCAACTAATTAGTCTCAAAAAAAAATTTGCATCTAAGACTAAAAAAAAAAAAATGTAGATGCATTTAATAGCTAGATTTTTTCTTTCTAAAGTTGTATAAGGAAGTGCATTACATGTATTTCTACTCTAATTTTATTTTAATTAAAAAAATATTTCAAGCATTTGTTAAAAAGTTAAAAAATAGTCAATTAATATCCTTTACTAGCTAATAAATGCTTCAGCACATATATTAACGCTAGATTTATTTTTAAAGAAAAGTCTTTCTACACGATCGCATGTGGTGCAGAAGTGAACAGTGATTTATCCTGCACTTATGTGTTAAAAATAATTTTATTTTTTTTATATATCGTATGTGCAATTTGTATGCATGCATGATTAATTAATATGCAAATGATAGTCGATAAATACATCTTAATATGTGTGTCGCAGGGCAATCGTTAACAAAACGTATTAAAAAATACTGTCTGTTGAAGGATTAAACAGAATATGGCACTAAAGACTGTCATACAGGTGGCAGAGTTACAGACTGGACAAGCCACATGGAGGCCCACGTACGACTTCCCTGCTGGTGCCGTTGGAGCTGGTGACGTATGGAAAATCCTTTGGCATAGCCCCCGGTTTCGCCCACAACAAGAAACACCTCGTCTTTTCTGAGAGAAAACTTTCATGCTACCGCTGTCTTTTCCTTTCGAAACACCGTCCCAAAAAAGCCACCTCTTCCCTGCAACTCCCCATCCATAAGAATCCCACTCCAAACCCCTCTCTCTTCGTCTCTCATTCTCGGATCATCAATGGAGAACCAGAGTCCTGACTGGTCCTCTCTCGGGTTCGATCTCCTCGGCCGCATCTCAACGAAGCTCGACCATAGCTTAGATTACCTTCACTTTCGTTCTGTGTGCTCTAATTGGCACTCCGCCGCTCCACCCATCAAATTCCCACCCCTTCTATTCCTACCATTCGATCTAAACACCGAGACCATCCCCTTCTTCGATCCCTCAGATGGCAGTGTTCATTCCCTCCCCCTGCCGGAAGTAGCCCAAAACAAGACCTTTTGTGGGACTTCTTATGGCTGGGTCATCCTCTTGGACGAGCCCACCAACTCCATCTTCTTGCTCAACCCACTCTCCGGTGAGAACGTCCCCGTCCCTCCCTTCTGTTGCGGAAATCAGATTCAATAAACAAATCAAACAATAAACAAACAAAGGAACACCAAGAATTTACGTGGTTCGATCATGGTGATCTACATCCACGGGCAAGGCAAACAAAATTCCATTATCAAAAGGAGGAGGTCACAAACCCATTACAGAAGTTTTCATACGTATATATATATATATAAAGGAGGAGGTCACAAACCCATTACAGAAGTTTTCACACGTATATATATATATATATATATATATATATATATATATATATATATATATATATATATATATACACGCTCCAATTTAATCTCGATAATCTTCATACAAGTCTTTCTCCGGCTTGTTTTGCGTTTCTTGCCCATCTTGTTCTAACCAATAATCCAGTTCGATTACTCAGTTTTATGCAGATTGCTCTTTTTTATTTATGCTAATTAATCTCAGGACGATCAACTTTCTTTGGGTTAGTGTATTTCTGTATGACTTCTGATCATTCGCATTTACATTTCAACGATTGATTCATATGCACACAAATCTATATCATAACCTAAGTAAGAAATTTGATGTCTAAAAAAATTTTTCTAAATAAGGTAAGTCTCATCTTAATCTAGTTTAGATGCATAATACTTCAAAAAAACTAAAAATAACTCAAAATTTAATGAACAGATTCATTGTGATAGTGCAATAAAATATGGGTTGCTAGATCTAGACGCAAAGGCCCAATTTGGATTCTAGGATAACTTTTTCCAAGGAATAATACATATATGGCTTAAAATTTAGGATTTTAACATAGAGTGACAGGAATTCTGTGGATTGTGTAACCATGGAAAAAGGGATAGGCCAGTAGAATCACTTTTACAAGGAATGTTGCATCCTTTTTTTAAAAGAAATATAAAGATCGCAACATTTATGTAGTGTTTGATCCATAAAAAGCTAACCCTGGATAAGTGTACATGATAGCATTTATCCAGGGAATAGCTCAAGGAATAACCACCTTTTTAAAATAACAGCTTTGCCATCAAGGAATAACTCTAGTTATTTATGGGGTCCATAGGGAATAAGTTCAAGTTATCCCCTCTGGTTAAACTTTTTCAAAACTATCCCCTCTAATTATAGCTTTTGAGAATAAAGGGAGATATCTGAGGGATATCCCCCCTTATCCCTCATATGAAACACAACCTTAGGGGCCTTCTCAATTGCCAAAGATTCTTCCCCGGATATCCCCCTTTATCCCCCATATCAAACACAACCTTAGGGGCCTTCTTAATTGCCAAAGATTCTTCCTTTTGATCCTTATCCTTTCTCACACCTTCCACTATACAGAGGTTTTGCATGGATGGTTGGATTTGCAAATAAGTTTCAAGAGTTCTTCATCTTCATGAATCACATAGATACACACTCAATGCCTAGATACTTAGTAGCTTCATATGATCATGTACCATTGTATTTTGTCTTCAATGTTGTTAGCTTATTTGACTTTTGCTTTTCTAATAATTAATATGTAGTCAACTATTGATCTTGTCAAATGCGATAAGGAAAGAAATATAACAATATAGAAAATTTCAATCATACAACTTTTCAAGTACAAGCATAATAAAAATTACCTTTTAAGAAGAACCCGACACCATTTTTTTTTGGAATTTTGTGATTATTAAGATATCTATCAATGTCGTTTTTCTCACCTTATGCCATACGTAAGCAGTATTTCATGGATAGCTTGGCCAGATTGCTAAAAAAAGTTTGAAAAAATTCTAAGTACATAAACAAAAAAGTAGTTGTACGTTGAATACTGCCAATTAACGGAGACTTTGGAGCTTCATGTGAATCATTATGATTGGACATCAATGCTTGAATATTGGTAGCCATTTTTAACTTTTATCATGTGAGAAGATAAAGAATTCAAATAATATAGATAACTGTGGGTCAAAGAACTCTTGAAAAATTATTCCAAGAGAATCTTTGATCCTCTTTTCTTTCCCTCTTTCTTTTCTAGGATCACATGATTTGGGAACTTCCCTACTTAGTAAGATTCTTCTCCTTAATCCTTTTCATTTTTCTTACGTTCTGTCGTATATGGGGTCGACAATAATAGCTTACTTAGTCTTTTCAATAGACTTAATGAGTAATCTATGTATGTGACCATATAGTGACATTGAACGTAGCTAATTAGGAAATATTTAATAGGTTGTGAAATATTGTTCTTTGAAATTGATGCTCTTATATTGTTAGCTTGGCATTTGCTTTGCGTTGTTGGCAATTGCTAGAATGTTAACTCATTCATGGTTTGCTAGTGAATAATGTTTACTTGTATTCGTTATAAGTTAGCAAGGTCAAGATGAAGCTTGTCTCATATGTATTCAACATTGGCTCAACCAAGCTCAATGATGGTTGTGAAGGAGATAACAACAACAAAGTAGTTGGCAAAGATGGGGTGATTGATGAAAAGGAAAATCAAGGGATGATGAGGTGGCTTATGCTGGATAAATGAAGTGGATTAAACTAAAGTAAGTAGAGATGAACTTTATGCATGAGGGAGAGAGGAGAGATGAAATAGTCTTATTGATAGAATAGGAGTGATTGGAAGAGCCCCTTTGAAAATGGGTGAGCATGAGTTAGGGTTAGCAAAAGATAGTCATAAACCATTATATATAAGCAATCCGATTTCTTTTTTTAATGTCTGCTAGCCAAGATATGAATTACTTCTCAAAAGAAACGAAACAATTTTACTTAAAGCTTATTATATTATAAAATATAATTCAAAAAATTTAGAAGGTAAAGCTAGAAGAAATGACTAAATGTATGCTATGCTAATGCTTATATGCATGCCATCTTTACTATTTTAATGAGCGAGGGGCATTTGGTTATAGGATTTTTCCTCATCTATAACTAGGTTTTTGTAATGACAAAAGTGTATTTGTAAGGTTACAGTAGAATTAAGAAAGAGAAAAAAAATTATATGGTATTCTAACAACATTCACCACAATATTTATCTATTAATAAAAGGGATAGTGTTTATCAAAAGCATGAATATTTCAAGTTCAAATAGATATATCCTAATCTTAAAAATGTTGTGAAATACTGGGCAAGGGTTTAGAATCCCAATCTAAAATAGCTCTTGAGTCCCAATATAAGGAAATATAATTTTGCAACAATTTTTTTTTTTTTTTCTATTCAAGGGTCAAAATAGAAAATCGTTTTTTTGTGCATGGCATATGCCTCATAAACCACGCTGAATACTTGCTAGCTAGCTGAGTATATATTGTGTTACACTCTAGAAAAGCAACAATAATTAGATTCATCATTATTCTTAAAATTGACCTTTTTTTCATCATCTACTAATAATTTTTTCTTCAGAAATCTAAGGTCTAGTCTCTCTTTTTTCCCTTGACAATTATAATTTCCCTATTTATTTAAGGTGATCAGGTTCAAAATCTCAATTAGTGAGAGGAAAGTCTTGGAAAATTAGTCACATCTCTTGTATGTTTAGTTATTAGGCAATTATGTGATAGGAGAAGTCTAACTTGTCTATAAATTTACATATTTATTCCTTTTCCTTTTTTAATAATTCAAGTTTATTCTTTTTGCGGATGGATTGGGAGATAAATCTCATTGATGAGATGTTCACTCTTTAAACTTAGGCCATGAAGGTAAGCTGGATTAAATTGTTAGCCTATGTTATTTTGCTTGTCTACATCGTAACTACAGTACTGGCTAATCCCTTATTTTGTTTTTCTAGTGCATTGTGCTCGTTTATTCAGGTTGTCTTTCATAGTAAATCTATTTTATTATTCTTTTCTAGGGGACCATTGTATATCTCTCTAAGCCGTTTCTATCTATGTTTCATTTTTCTTTGATTCTAACTCAAGCAGCTCTATTAAAATTCATGAAAAAAATAATTTACTATGAAAATAACTCATGTTGACATATCTTTTACTTTGTTAGAATTATGATGTACTTTTTAATTATGCCATCACTCGCATTAGTAATAATTACAATAACATAGCAATTTTTGCTCTTGAATGTTATATGAATGATATCTGAAATGTTTGTGTGATGCCCTCGTATGTTCCAGTTTGGGACTTGCAGAAAGTTCTTGGACAATGCAACCCAGAGAAGTCCACAAGAATATGCTAGCCTACCATATTTCACAAATTTTGGCATACATAATTACTTGTAGACCGTGATCGATTACTTGGATTCCTTTGGCTTGTCAGATACATGTTCAAAGATGGTACCTGTGGTTCTAATCTTTTGCTACATATCTACAAGGAAATGATTGAAAACTTTAAATTGTTTTTGCCGAAGTCTTTCAATTTCTTTATTACTTGTTCATTGATTTGAAAAAGGATGGGTCAATATAGATTGGTTTATCTACCCGCCTAATATGCTTGGAATTTCTTAGTTTTTTATGTTGAATTTTGGGACTCTATTCTGGGACTTGCAAAGTTCATGATATTTCCCATTCTAATGGTTCAGGAGAATCAGATTCATATATGGAACTCTCTCTCGTGGAGGGAAAAAAAGATTTGATGCTATCTTATTACTCAATATATAATTTTCTGGTGTGTTTTTTTCTCAGAAGGACGATGTTCAACGGAAGACAGTACGCTGGTACCAAACTTGGCCAAATCTACTGTGGCTGGGCTTCTTCAGAACAAGGAACTTGATGGCAACAACCTTCTTAGCCTTCTAATTAGTCTTTTTTTAAAAAAAATTAGAGAATCTTGGTTTATTAACTATCGAACAATATTACTCTAATTATCTACTTCTGACTCCTGAACTTCTTGTATGGTCAAGTTCTTCCTTTCTAGTTGACTTCCATTTGTTTGTGAAGCCAGTAAGTTACTTGATATATTCATACATGATGATGTTCTAGCTTTCAGTATCTGCCAAAAATGTTCTTAATCCAGGTCTTTTTTCACAGTGCCTATAACACTACAGTAAAAATTAAGAATAGCAACCCTTTTTTGCCGACGCAATAGAGGAGCGTTGGAAATCACGCAGTGTGCCGACGCTTTAAAAAGCGTCGGCAGGCTTTAACCTTTTTTTTTCGGAAAACCCCACCCACCTTCCCCCCTCCTCCCCCCCCCCCCCCCCCCCCGCCTTAACACCAGTGCCCTAGCCCCCCCTCCCCCCTCGAGCTCGCGATTTCCCCGCCAGTGCCCTAGTCCCCTCGAGCTCGCGATCGAGTTCCTTCCCCTTTTGATCAAGTGCCCTACCCCCCTCACCCGATGCATGGTTTTGATGGTGCAGGTCTGGGCCCAACGCTCGAGAAGAGATCCATGTCCTACTTGGGAATTGAGGCCTGTGAGGAGATGTGGACGGCCGTGCACCTCCACCACCCTGCGACGTTCGAGGCTCCCGATCGAGTTCCTTCCCCCTTTTGATCAAGTGCCCTACCCCCCTCACCTGATGCATAGTTTTGGTGGTGCAGGTCTGGGCCCAACGCTTGGGAAGAGATCCATGTCCTACTCGGGAATTGAGGCCTGCGAGGAGATGTGGACGGCCGTGCACCTCCACCACCCTGCGACGTTCGAGACGCTGGCCATGGAGGTGAAGCTGAAGAAGGAGGTGATGGAGGACTTGGAGAGGTTTGTGAGGAGGGAGTTCTACAAGAGGATAGGGAAGGCCTGGAAGCGAGGTTACCTGCCGCATGGGCCACCGGGGACCGGCAAGTCGAGCTTGGTCGCGGCGATGGCGAACTTCCTCAGGTTCGATGTGTACGATTTGGAACTGACACAGGTGAAGAACAATTCGACGTTGAGAGCGCTGCTCGTCGGAACGGCCAACCGGTCCATTCTGGTGGTGGAGGACATCGACTGCTCGCTCGAGTTGCAGAGTCGAAAGGCAGAGAAGAGGGCAAACAAGGAGAAGATGTCTCCCGATGATGAAGAGGACAAGGTGAGCTTGTCTTCCTATTGAAATTTATCCATGATCTTTTTAGAAATAGAAATAGATCTAGAGCTGTTTTTTTCTTCACAAATTTCACGATTTATTCATTGTTCAATGATTGTCCTGCTTGGTTTCTAACGACACAGAGTCTTTCTGATCGAAATTTTCTTTTTTAATTCCCGTTCACTCTGATTCCAAAACAGAGTTCTTTGTTTTAGTCCCAAAACAATCTAAACTTAATTTGTGTTATAAATAATGGCCACAGGTAACACTATCTGGTCTGTTGAACTTTGTCGATGGCCTGTGGTCGAGCTGTGGAGAGGAAAGGATCATAGTGTTCACCACCAATTACAAGGATCGCCTGGACCCGGCTTTGCTGCGGCCTGGCCGGATGGACGTCCACGTCCACATGACCTACTGCACTCCCACCGGGTTCAGAGTCTTGGCTTCCAATTACCACTGCCTCGACCACCACCCGCTCTTCAACGAGATCGAAGGACTGATCAAAGATTGAATTGAAGCGTTTGTTTTTTAGGTTATTCTCTTCATTGTTGCCTCAATAGCTCAAAACAAGCATTTGATTGTTAAATTCGGTGAACTACAGGTACTTTCCTGTTTCGATATTATTTGTTGCATGCAACTGTCAAATCCTTTTGATTTGAGTCTTTTGAGAAAGGCCTGTTTCAAATCGTGAGGATTGTTAAATAAATATGGCTTTGAGCCTTTTGAGGAAGGTGCCCATGCCTGTAGATTGGTTTTCTTTTAATGATTGGGCATATCATGCATGGTTTTGAGAAATAAGATGACAATGGGATGAAGCACAAAGTCTTCTCCTTTGTTGAATATTTTTTCTTTGCTTTCTCTTTACATATATAATAATATATAAAAGACACATCGATCTTCTGGTCTCTAAATGGGTGCTTAATTTATCCAACAGTAACATTACATTTTGTGCATGCTGGTTTCGTTTTTAGAGCTTAGAGTTTTCATTCCATAGTCTTGCTTCACTTGGAGCAGGCATCTTCTATACTCCTTGACCCCATGATTTGCTAAATTTTGCTTTGTTTCAATGCTAAGTTTATAAGTTTTTTTAAATTCTTCAGTGTTTTGAAGATTCTCATGAGATAGTTCATATTTGTTTATGTTTTAGAGATAAGGATGGTTAGTTTTGGAGCAGATAGTGCTGTTTATTATACTAAGCAAGAAGATGACAGTTGAAATTTTCATGCAGGGATTCTTCCATGCGTTGTTATTCTTGTGGGTATCTGTTTCATCCCAGAGTCTCCTAGATGGCTGGTGAGACATTAATTGCATGCAATTACCAATTAAACTAGCAAAGCATATGGGACGAGCAAGTCTCACATTTTTAGTCCATTAATAATCTCAGGCAAAGGTGGGACGGGAGGATGAATCCGAGGCTGCATTGCAAAGCCTACGTGGAAAGGATGCTGACATCTCTCAGGAAGCTGCAGACGTTCAGGTTCATACTTGAACCCGTTAACGTTGATAAGTATAATAGTCCACAAGAAAACCAATGGTTAGCGGAAAACATTTGTAATCTTGCTAAATGGACCATGATTTCCAATGACACACACCTGAATGAACTGAATTCTTATGTTCAGGTTTGTTCTTAAAGCCTCCAAGAGATTTAAGAAGCTCCCAAGGTACTTTGAAAGATTCATTACAGTTGCATTTTATATTGTATGATAGTTCTAGGCAATATTTCTACCAGGCAAAGGCCCTTTTTTTCTGTTTTACTAGCTGTTCTTCCTGTTGATTATTTTCCTAAATGATTATGAACTTTTAAAGAAAAGTCTTCAGTAGGCAATGCCTAAATTATATCTGATTCCCATGACTGTTGAGGTTGTGCCTTCAAGCTCCTCAGTTGTTTATATTTTCTTGTATTGAATGGAAGCTTCCGAGAAATGCATTTTTAATAATTTTTATTCTTTTCTTTACCATAATATCTGTAGGCACACCGTTCACGGTAGATGCTTTTTGTTATGGCCCGATTGAAGGGTGCTCTGCATATTTTCTCAGCCATTTCCACCACGATCATTATGGTGGCTTGAGCAAGAAATGGTCTCATGGCCCTATCTACTGCACTCCACTCACAGCCCGCTTAGTCAAAATGTGTCTCTCGGTAAATTCACTGTAAGACATCTATTCTTATAAAGATGTTTCTTATTGACAAACAATTACCTGTAATTTGCAGCTATTTGAATTTTAACCATAAAGAACTGTTGATCTGAAACATGCTTTCAGTTATATCTGCCCTTTGGAACTTGATGCTGAACATGCTATTGAGGGAGTCAAAGTGACGCTGTTGGAAGCCAATCATTGCCCTGGTGCAGCTCTGATCCATTTTAGACTGAGCAATGGGCAAGTTCATCTACATACTGGAGACTTTAGGGCATGCAAACAGATGCAGTCCTCCACTCTTCTTCTGAATCACCGCATCAATGTCCTTTACCTTGATACAACATACTGCAACCCCAAGTATAGGTGAATTTCGCCGATCATTTCAAGTCACTACTTTTATCCTTTTTCATCACCGTACAAGCTAACTTCTGAAATCCAGGTTCCCGCCAAAAGAAGATGTCGTTGATTTTGTTGTGAGGACCACCTGTAAATTTCTTGAAAAGCAACCAAAAACGCTTATTGCCGTTGGAGCTTATAGCATAGGGAAAGAGCATGTATATGTTGCGATTTCTCAAGCTTTAGAGGTGGAAATACCCAAACTCATTTTTAAATACATATATATTCTTCATAGGCCCTTTCATATTGATGTACACAAACAGTGTTGGATGGAGGGTTAGTTTTTTGGAGGAGTTAGACATTGATGAAGCACATGCTTGCCATTTAACATGCTGTGTATCATCTAAGAAATTAGACTGCGCTCTATATTTATTTTGTCCTTTTATACCAATTAAGCATGATCAATATAATATTGACACAACTTTTTTAATTTTTATGGACAGGCTGTTCTGGTTTTAGTTTTAATTATTTAAGATGATTTCATATATAATTTAATTGTTTTTAATACATCTGAATTCTTACGATATTTCTAGTTCTTAAATTGGTGCTTTTGTTTTTCTAGGTCCCAATATACACAAATTCTTCAAGGAGACAGATTTTGCAGTCATTTGGCTGGCCTGAGCTATCTGGAAAGCTTTGTTCATGCGGACGGATCTCTCCACTGCATGTTCTACCAATTTCATTTTTGCGACATGAGGTCTGGCATTATTTGACTTTAAGTAATGCTATGAAGCACCACTCTTTTCACCACTCAATTCACCATCGAACATGGCAGGAGGAGATTCATAAGAGGGTGAATTGGGCAGTAAATAGTGACACGGCATAACAATTTTCTATGTCTCATGTCCAGTTCCTCTCATGACCACATGACTATCACTGTTATAGTCACTTTGCCTATGATGTAATGGTTCAATCATAAACCATATCTCTGTATTTTGCTTGATATTTCTGCTTCCCATGCTCATATTCATTATCAATTTGTAAGCCTAAAGGTTTGTTATGCAATAATTCTTTATGTAATTTTCAAGCTAGAAATCACCTTAATTGCCAAATCTACATCATCTTGAATGTGCAGAGTTCGTCATCATCATATTTTTCCTTTCTTCATATGGAAAAGACATGGTTTATTTTGTATAAATAAACGTTTTTGTAGTATTTTGTAGTACTAAATTGTTAGCGACTGTTCATACATATAAATGTAGACACCAGAATACATGGCTGTGCCAATTTGAAATTGTTCAATCAGTCATTCAAGTAATGGGGTCTTAAGTAATATACTTGCCATTCCATCGTTTCTTTGACCTTTCAATAACTTCTAAGGTCTTCGTTCCTCCATGCTTACATGAATTATTCTGATGTCATTCTGAGTTCATGTTATTTTCAGGATCACTGTCTGATGGCTACATGATCAGCTTTGTGGGGGCAGGAGGGTCTTGACTGATTACTGAGAACAGGAGATGTCAAATGAAAATGATAAACAAAGCAGTGTGTTTTGTCCACATTTCTCTTGTTTATTACTTGAATTATTCTTTATTAACAGTATTTTAGGTCTTAATTTATTTGTATAACGCTGTAAAAGAGAATGCCATTGTAAAGACAAGCAATCCATGTTATCACCGTGGTGCGAAATTATTTTGGTTGTCACTGTAAACAGTCATCTATATTATTTTCCTTTTTAAATAATCAAGGTTTAAGTTATTAAATGATTTTGATATTATTCAGCTCTGCTATCATATTCCTTAATTAAGGTTTAAGTTGGGTTTTGGTGACGCGGGGGAGGGGGGCGGGGGTGGGCGGCTGGGTGCGTTGGGGGGTGGGGGTGGTGGGCGGGGTGTGGGCTGGGCGCATGGGTTGGGTTTTGGTGGTGGGGGGGGGGGGGGTGGGGGGGGGGGGGGGGGGGGGGGGGGGGTGGGGCGGGGTGCGTTGGGGGGGGGGGGTGGTGGGCGGGGGTGTGGGCTGGGCGCGTGGGTTGGGTTTTGGGGATGGGGGGGGGGGGGGGAGGGAGAGTAAAGACATTGCCGACGCTTTTTAAAGCGTCGGCAGTTTTACCGACGCTTTGAAAAGCGTCGGCAAACTTCTTCTCCACCCCTCCTAACAACGCTTTTAAAAGCGTCAAAAGGCTATATCCCGACGCTAAAAAAGCGTCGGGAAATAACTTTAAAAGCGTCGTTAGCCTTTGCATTTACTGTAGTGTAATATTAAGTCTCAGTAAACAAGCTTGAGACATGGCTCAATGGACACAACTCCATTGAAAGAGCTTGAGATGTGTAGTACCGGTTCCTACGAACCAGGTTTAGGTTAATTCTAACCCGGTTCATGCGAACCAGGTTTGAGTTAATTCTAACCCGGTTCATGTGAACCAGGTCTGGGTTGATTTAATGTATGAGTAACGCTTCGCTCGCAGCGATGACGCTTTGGTTCTCCAGATCTCATAACCGTCTCATAACCGAAGCGTCTCGCTGTGACATTAAAAAGGCAAGGAGTGCCCTCCCTCCTGGTGCTCAGAGTCTGCGTCCCCTCCAGGTAATTCTCTGCCCATCCTCTTAGTGCTAGAGAGAGAGAGAGAGAACGAAAGATAGAGAGAGAGAGAGAGACAGCGGGAGAGAGAGAGAGAGATAGCGGGAGAGAGAGAGACAGCGGCAGAGAGAGAGATCACGAGAAAGAGCCGGCCAATCCCCTTGGTTCAGGCCCGGCGGCGTGCTCGCCTCCACCGGCGCCGGGAGTGCGTCCGGTGGAGGTCCGGCCGGCCAAGGTGGCCGGCCGTGCCGCCGGCACGATTCCGTGCCGCGCGGAGGAGTTAGAGAGTGAGAGATATTGGGGGGGAGAGATGATTTGGCGGCCGGCCGCGGCGGCGGCCGGCTCTGGCCCGGCCATCGGCGGCCGGGCCGCCCTCAATTTGGCCGGCGGCCCGGCCGCCGGCCATGTTCCCGTCCCCTGTTCGGTGAAACAGGGGATCGGGCGGATCAAAGATTTGAACCGGGCCGGCTGGGCCGGCCGGTTCAGGCCTTTTGGGCCGTGCTGTGAGCCATTTTGAGGCTGGATTTTGGGCCCCGTAACGGGCCAGGATTAGAAAAATAATTATATGGCTAGAATCTGGTGAATTCTAGTTTTATGGGGTATTTTACTTCCCCAATCGGGTTGTGTAGTGGGAGATATTCAAGCCCAAAGTAGGACCCATGAACTAGTTTGGGTAGAAATTCTAAGGATCATTTTAATATTCCTTGCTAATCAATTAATTGTGTAAATAATCCTGTAGGTGCTCAGACATCTGACTAGCTTATTTATACCTGTTGGATTGCGTACTGAGGTAAGTAAGCCAGTTATCAGTTTATTAAATAATTTGTTTCAGGATATGCGTAATTAAATTGTGAATTGTGATATGAAGAATTGTTATTGGCTAAATTTGTAAGTAGATGAATATTATGAATACATGGCTGTTTATGTACTATGATTTCATGTGTGGATGCTATGCATGAGAGATGCAGTTATTATGCATGAGAGATGTAGTTGCTATGCATGAGAGATGCAGTTGCTATGCATGAGAGATGCAGTTGCTATGCATGAGAGATGCAGTTATTATGACATTGATGTGATGTATTACATGCAATTGTTCAGTAGGTATAATCCACTGTTTATGCAATATTGTGTTGTTATTGATAAGATGAGTGCATGTGATGTGAGGTACTGTTATGTGTCGCCGCGGCTCTCCTTTATCATGTCATACCCTGGTATTTCGACCCTACTTCAGTAGGGGGGATACATGTTGGTACACTATGGTATTTCGACCCTACTTCAGTAGGGGGGATACTTGTTGATACACTATGGTATTTCGACCCTACTTCAGTAGGGGGAATACTTGTTGGTACACTATGGTATTTCGACCCTACTTCAGTAGGGGGGATACTTGTTGGTACACTATGGTATTTCGACCCTACTTCAGTAGGGGGGATACTTGTTGGTACACTATGGTATTTCGACCCTACTTCAATAGGGGGGATACCTGTTGGTACATTATTGAGATATTGCAGGGTCGTGGGTCACATTTACAGTTACCATTGAGAGTATAAACAGTGGATTTACTTATATAGTATAATTGAGCAGTTATGGATGCAAATGATTGGTATTATATTCATAAGTGCCGCCGCGGTTCTCCTTTGCTATGGCCATACACATCTAGAGGATGTGCTCAGATGAGGCATTGCAGGGCCGTGGGACACGCATGATATAATACTTACATTGCATAATGGAGTAATTGTGAATGCAAAAGAATGAATTATATTTATATGTGCCGCCGCGCTCTCCTTTGTTATGGGGCATTGCAGGACCGTAGGACACATATGATATAATATAACAATTGGAATGCTTTATATGCACTGATAATTTACTATGATATAATACAACAATGATGAGTGCAAATGATTTGAATTATATTTATATGTGCCACCATGGCTCTCCTTTGTTATGGGGCATTGCAGGACCGTGGGACACATATGATATAATATAACAATGATGGGTTTACTTACATTGCATGTTTGAGTATTGGTGAAATGTTTATGCATGCAGATCATTTATATGCTTATTGATTGCTATGCTATGATTGGACTGCATAACATGGTTTACTTACTGAGTGTAATCTCATAAAAATATTATAATGTTTTTGCTACAGGACCATGAGATTTGAGAATAACATGTTGGAGTGATGGACCTCAACTCAAATAAAATATAGATTTTGTTTTATTGCTACACCAGTGTATTTATGTGTAGGGCTTGTAGCCCAAATCTTTAGTTATGGATTGTATTAAAGTCATGGACTTGTATGATATATAGGTTGTTGCTTTTCTTAAATTCAGTGTCATGTTTCGGGATGCCTTGCATGCCCGGCACGCGGCGGGTTGTCACCCTAGCTCAAAAATTTTAGGTCTGGGGCGTGATAGCTTTTATGGTATCAGAGCACTAGGTTATGACCCTAGGGACACAGACATATTGACATGATAACAGGTAGAGAACTTATGGCCCTAGGGACACAGACATATTGACATGATAACACGTAGAGAACATATTTGATGACATTATACTTAGAGTCACCTGACACATTAGTTTATGATGATATTAACCACATCTAATTTAATAGAAAATAGATATGACTCGCAGTACTAGGAACCAACTATATGAGGAGGACTCTCTGGCCGGTAATGCTGATCAGCCGGTGGGTCAAGGAACTACTGGAGGTATGGCCCCTGCCAACCCAGTAGAAACTGAGCACCAGCGATTCCAGTCTGAGATGCTTCAAGCTCTCTCGAGTATGGCGCAGTCTATGCAGGACATGCAGCATCAGAGTGCGCAGCGGAAGCATGGTGGGCCCATAACCCACAAGACCCAGGTTATGATCTTAGGGACATATGCATAATGACACTCTAGGCAAAATACTTGGATGACATTGAGACAATTATGACTTTCAAGGAATTTCATGAATTATGCTTTGGAAGCTTGAAATTTAAAGTTTATCAAGATATTAATTGAATTACAAATTTGATAGGAATTGAGAATGAACCATCGCAAGCCAATGATATTTGTGGGCTCCCTAGCTGGTAGCCTTGATCAGTGGGGAGGTCAAGGGGCTTCTAGAGGTTTTAGCTCCATTAAACTTGTTGGAAATGATTCGTAGCAATTTTAGACCTTTAAATAATATGGGTAGATGAAAGTTTAATTGGATATGCAATAAAAGACAGATGAATATATGGAATATGATATAGTAATTAAAATTGTAATTGATGACTAATATAACTAAATACCCTTATGTCCATATTGCAATTGAGTTGATATATGGATCTTGAGGTATTAAATCTGAATTTGAATGCGGATGAATATAATGAATCTTAATTGTAGAACTTACATTATTGATATTGTAAGATTATGAACTCATCTGCTGGTTATAGGATGATTAATATTGGATATTTTGGGAATGGAATAGTTAATTACATGTTTTTGATTAATCATAATTGAGTACTTTCTGAATTGAGACTGGATGGATAAATTATCAATCAGCCATGAGTGGCATATCTATATTCAAAGAAAATGAATTTTAATTACGATAATTATGAAAGATATCTTAAATGATTGGCATAATGTTCATGATGTTAGCTTGAAGTATTCAAGAGTGAAACCAAGTATATTATGATGATTGATATAAGTGTCGTAATGATTAATGGTACATTCAACTATTCAAGAGTTGAGAGAGCATTGAAAAAAAATTATCTTATATCTAATTCACAAGAATTTCGAACTGTCTTATCAAGGAATCGAGAGTACCTGATATGTTGCTAACCTTAAGTATGGAAGACATTATACATGTAATAGACAACTGCAGAAACCAATAAGATTTTAGATGTTATACTGTGAGCCTGTGTAATGGATTTAAGAGGTGCTTGGTATTGTTCTTAACCTTAATGAAATTGCTTATTTATTGATTACCAAGCCAATATTCAAATGGATTCATTTCAATTGTCTACGATATGAGGTATAGATTTCCTTCATATTGAGATGATGTGAAAGCGACAATTTTGGACTGAGCTTGTTTAGCAGCTATGAAAAGTATCATTAATTAAAGCAGTTTTTGTAGCTCAAAGTTAATAGAAAAGTTATGTTTGAAATTTCAGGTTAAAGATCATTTGGAAGTTTTGCTAACCAATGAGGTTATGAGGTCTGTATTAGAGGTGACTTGAGCCACAAAACATTGGGTCATTTGAAACTTTGATCAAGATAAAGGAAGTGTCTTATAGCTTAGCACTGTCTTCATTACTCTTTGGGGTATTCAATGTGTTTCATATCTTTATGACAGAGGAAGTATATTTCAAACCCCGTTATGTGTTATAACTTGAACCAATTTAGCTTAAGAAAGAATTGACCTATGAAGATCATCTTGTGCACATTATGGACCGTAAGAATCAAGTTCTGAAATAGTGTAGTATTCCTTATGTCAAAGATTAGTAGAATAATCATTCTGAGAGAGAGACTATTGGGAGCCTAAGGAGGAAATGGGAAAGAAAATCCATAATTATTTGTATCTTATGACAGATCAATGATGTATCAATGACCGTGACTTTTAATGAAATTAATTGATTATGAGAGGGAAAATTTGGATTCTATATTTATTGGATGTATATCAATTTCGAGGACGAAATTCTTATAAGGAGGGGAGGATGTAGTACCCGGTTCCTACGAACCAGGTTTAGGTTAATTCTAACCCAGTTCATGCGAACCAGGTTTGAGTTAATTCTAACCCGGTTCATGTGAACCAGGTCTGGGTTGATTTAATGTATTGAGTAACGCTTTGCTCGCAGCGATGACGCTTTGGTTCTCCAGATCTCATAACCATCTCATAACCGAAGCGTCTCGCTGTGACATTAAAAAGGCAAGGAGTGCCCTCCCTCCTGGTGCTCAGAGTCCGCGTCCCCTCCAGGTAATTCTCTACCCATCCTCTTAGTGCTAGAGAGAGAGAGAACGAAAGAGAGAGAGAGAGAGAGAGACAGGAGAGAGAGAGAGACAGCGGAGAGAGAGAGGGTCAACGGGAGAGAGAGAGACAGCGGCAGAGAGAGAGAGAGATCACGAGAAAGAGCCGGCCGATCCCCTTGGTTCAGGCCCGGCGGCGTGCTCGCCGCCGCGCTGGGCCTGATACTTGGCCGACGACCCCGCCGGCGCCGGGGGAGGCGTCCGGCGGGGTGGTGGTGGAGAGAGAGAGGAGAGGGAGGGCCAATTGGCCCTCCTCTCGCGCGGTGGCGGAAGCCGAACCGGCTTCCGCCGGTTGGTTCGGGCCCGGCGGCGTGCTCGCCGCCTCGCCGGGCACGAGGTTTGGCCTGTCGCCTCCACCGGCGCCGGAGTGCATCCGGTGGAGGTCCGGCCGGCCAAGGTGGCCGGCCGTGCCGCCGGCACGATTCCGTGCCGCGCGGAGGAGTTAGAGGGAGTGAGAGAAATTGAGGGGGGGAGAGATTGGCGGCCGGCCGCGGCGGCGGCCGGCTCTGGCCCGGCCATCGGCGGCCGGGCCACCCTCAATTTGGCCGGCGGCGGCCCCAGCCGCCGGCCATGTTCCCGTCCCCTGTTCGGTGAAACAGGGGATCGGGCGGATCAAAGATTTGAACCGGGCCGGCTGGGCCGGCCGGTTCAGGCCTTTTGGGCCGTGCTGTGAGCTATTTTGAGGCTGGATTTTGGGCCCCGTAACGGGCCGGGATTAGAAAATTAATTATATGGCTAGAATCTGGGTGAATTTTAGTTTTATGGGGTATTTCTACTTCCCCAATCGGGTGTGTAGTGGGAGATATTCAAGCCCAAAGTAGGGCCCGTGAACTAGTTTGGGTAGAAATTCTAAGGATCATTTTAATATTCCTTGCTAATCAATTAATTGTGTAAATAATCCTGTAGGTGCTCAGACATCTGACTAGCTTATTTATACCTGTTGAATTGCGTACTGAGGTAAGTAAGCCAGTTATCAGTTTATTAAATAATTTGTTTCAGGATATGCGTAATTAAATTGTGAATTGTGATATGAAGAATTGTTATTGGCTAAATTTGTAAGTAGATGAATATTATGAATACATGGCTATTTATGTACTATGATTTCATGTATGGATGCTATGCATGAGAGATGCAGTTATTATGCATGAGAGATGCAGTTGCTATGCATGAGAGATGCAGTTGCTATGCATGAGAGATGCAGTTATTATGACATTGATGTGATGTATTACATGCAATTATTCAGTAGGTATAATCCACTGTTTATGCAATATTGTGTTGTTATTGATAAGATGAGTGCATGTGATGTGAGGTACTGTTATGTATCGCCGCGGCTCTCCTTTATCATGTCATACCCTGGTATTTTGACCTTACTTCAGTAGGGGGGATACATGTTGGTACACTATGGTATTTCGACCCTACTTCAGTAGGGGGGATACTTGTTGATACACTATGGTATTTCGACCCTACTTCAGTAGGGGGGATACTTGTTGGTACACTATGGTATTTCGACCCTACTTCAGTAGGGGGGATACCTGTTGGTACATTATTGAGATATTGCAGGGTCGTGGGTCACATTTACAGTTACCATTGAGAGTATAAACAGTGGATTTACTTATATAGTATAATTGAGCAGTTATGGATGCAAATGATTGGTATTATATTCATAAGTGCCGCCGCGGTTCTCCTTTGCTATGGCCATACACATCTAGAGGATGTGCTCAGATGAGGCATTGCAGGGCCGTGGGACACGCATGATATAATACTTACATTGCATAATGGAGTGATTGTGAATGCAAAAGAATGAATATATTTATATGTGCCGCCGCGGCTCTCCTTTGTTATGGGGCATTGCAGGACCGTGGGACACATATGATATAATATAACAATTGGAATGCTTTATATGCACTGATAATTACTATGATATAATACAACAATGATGAGTGCAAATGATTTGAATTATATTTATATGTGCCACCATGGCTCTCCTTTGTTATGGGGCATTGCAGGACCGTGGGACACATATGATATAATATAACAATGATGGGTTTACTTACATTGCATGTTTGAGTATTGGTGAAATGTTTATGCATGCAGATCATTTATATGCTTATTGATTGCTATGCTATGATTGGACTGCATAACATGGTTTACTTACTGAGTGTAATCTCATAAAAATATTATAATGTTTTTGCTACAGGACCATGAGATTTGAGAATAACATGTTGGAGTGATGGACCTCAACT
This sequence comes from Calamus simplicifolius, assembly GCA_900491605.1. NCBI lineage: Eukaryota > Viridiplantae > Streptophyta > Magnoliopsida > Arecales > Arecaceae > Calamus > Calamus simplicifolius. The sequence continues at coordinate 1,465,664 of UESW01004255.1, forward strand.
CAAATAAATATAGATTTTGTTTATTGCTACACCAGTGTATTTATGTGTAGGGCTTGTAGCCCAAATCTTTAGTTATGGATTGTATTAAAGTCATGGACTTGTATGATATATAGGTTGTTGCTTTTCTTAAATTCAGTGTCATGTTTCGGGATGCCTTGCGTGCCCGGCACGCGGCGGGTTGTCACCCTAGCTCAAAAATTTTAGGTCTGGAACGTGACAAGATGTTTGCAGAGTCGTGGACCCACTCAAATTTCCATTCTTTAAAAAAATTCTCAACTGGTTCATCTTCTTATGCTTACCGACCTTACGATTCCCATTTCCATGCGATATCGATAGAACTTCCTGTGTTACACTTTTTTCTTTAAAAGAAAGTAAATCTATAATACATTTCAAGGCTAGTATAGTTAACACATCCAAAAGAATAGGCTATAAGGTCAATGTGCCTTAACTAATTTCCTGAGCACTATAACGGCAAACAATGGCCAACAACAAAAATTAGCAGCTGTTATTTAATTGTCTAGATTTTATGTAGATGAGCCATGTGCGGAGGTAGATCCATTGTACGTCCAGCAAAGGCAGTTGAATTCTCTTGAGATATGTAGAGGCAATTAAATCCACCAACAGAAAGAATGAGGTATATTGAGAGTTATGAAGAATGATCGTGTGGATCTAAGGATAGCAAGCATGATCAAATATGAACTTGGCTGTATCGGAGCGTAATGATATTCTATTTTTATATAAATATATAATTATTTGTAAATATTTTTATCCTTTAATGATGAAATTATAATTAAAATATAATTATAATGACTCATATTGAAATATTTACATAAATATATAATTATTTACAAATATTATACTTTTTATCAAGAAGTTATAATCAAAATATGATGATAGTAACTTATATCCTATTATAATATGAGGATTGTAACTTATATCCTATTATCTTTGTACACTTATATGATTATCTATAACTTTTGTTGCTCTTCAATCTTCAATAAACAAGTTATAATTAAAATAAAAAAATAGCCCATATCTTATCATCTTTATACAAATATACGGTTATTTATAAATATCTCTATTCTTTAATAAAAAAAGTTATAATTAAAACCTCATATCTCAATAATTTTTATATAAATATATAATTTTTTTAATTATGCCTGTTCTTAATAGAGAAGTTATAATTTGATATCTTTATACTTTTAAAATTATAGATAATATTTTTAAATATTAATTCATTGACCAATTGGCCAAATTTTTGACCATTTGAATGAAAAATATTACTGATTATAGTGGAATAATCATGTAATTGTCATATATGTTTACATCTCACATTGTCTTAAACTAAGTATAAAACAAACCATGCTTAGAGATATGGAACGTTCAAAGCATTTAATGATATTTATTATATAAGCAGAGATATTAATCTATAGTTTAGGGCAAACAATAATCAAATGTACATCAAACTATTAAAATACTATGTGAGATATAGATATTGGCTCACAGTTGCCTAACAAATCATCCAAATAAACTTTATTGTTATACCTTCACGTATGTATTTTACTCATGTACAAAATACGTTATGATGTGACCGGTGATGTGGCCAATAAGTCACAAGGGTAATCATGGCAAAATCAACCATGTGGCACCAGCAGCGTCAGCCCCGTCGTCACCAAGGCACGCCATGGTGGCCTCGACCTCCTATGGCCGGCCCCCGGGCTCCGTCTTCTTCAGGACACACCGTGGCGGCCCCGACCTCCCCAGATCGGTCCTGTCCGTCCCGTCTTCTCCAGGACGTGTCGTGGCGGCCCCGTCTCCCGGCAGCCCCATCTCCTCCAGGACGCGCCGTGGCGGCCCCGACTCCTAAGGCCGGCCCCCGGTGGCCCCATCTTCTCCAAGGTACACCGTGGCGGCTCCGACCTCCTAAGGCCGGCCCCCGGCGGCCCCGTCTTCTCCAGGATGTGCCATGGCGGCCCCGACCTCCTAAGGTCGGCCCCCAGCGGCCCTGTCTTCTTCAGGGTGCGCCGTGGCGGCCCGGACCTCCCTAGGTCGGCCCCGTCCACCCTAACTTCTCCAAGGCACGTCGTGGCGGCCCCGACCTTCTAAGGCCAGCCCCCGCAGCCCTATCATCTCTAGGACATGCCGTGGCGGCCCGACCTCCTAAGGCCGGCCCCCGGCAGCCCCGTCTTCTCCAAGACATGCCGTGGTGGCCCCAACCTCCTAAGGCAGGCCCCCGGCGGCCCCGTCTTCTCCAGGGTGCATTGTGGCGGCTCCGACCTCCTAAGGCTGGCCCCGGCGGCCCCGTCTTCTCCAGGATGCGCCATGGTGGCCCCGACCTCCTAAGGCCAGCCCCCGGCGGCCCCGTCTTCTCCAAGGCATGCCGTGGCGGCCCCGACCTCCTAAGGCCGGCCCCCGGCATCCCCGTTTTCTCTAGGACATGCCGTGGTGGCCCCGACCTCCTAAGGTCAGCCCTGCACCTGCTAAAACCAACAACCGTCTGACCCGCTTAGACTGACATCTTCTGAGCATGCTGTTGATGGGACCAGACCCACCTACCAGCTGATTCCGTCGACTGATTGACCTGGCTCACCAACCACTGGCTCTCCCTCTCCGATGGAACAGGACCCACCAACTAGCCCAAGCTCACGTAATCCCCAAGCATCTCGTAGACATTCCCTCCTCGCGGAATGTCTTGCACTTGAACCCGTGCAGATTTCAACAACCTATAAAAGGGTAAGTCCACAAGATATTCAGGTACGCTAACATAAGCACTCCGTCACTTTCCATCCAGAAAGACTCCACTTCTAAGGGTTCTCTGGACCTGAGAGGGCTCTCTTGAGCCTTCCTTCGGCTGTGACCTCGATCACTGACTTGGGCATCGGAGGGTCCCCACCGGAGAACCCCTTCGGTCTTGGGACTTCTTGTAGGTCATTCGGCTGCCCAAGGATCTCGTCAGCAGCCATATCAGGTCTCCTGGTGCTCCACATCTGTGGTTGTGCATCATTAGATTGGCGCGCCAGGAAGGGGGGAAGCAAAGAAGACCCAAACCCTACAGTATACTTCTTTTTCCTCTTCTTCTCTAAACTATGGTGGTGATACAAGCTCAGGATGCCTCAGTTAGTCACTGTTGAGAAATTATTGAAACATAATTGCCCCAACTTTATTGATTTTGATGATTTCCAAAAGCCATGAGTATTTTAAAGGAAACAATGAGTTTATGTATCAAAAACCTTGAGCTTATTCAAAATGAAAGGAATGGACTCTAAATGTTTAAACTCACTGAGTTTTGAATCAATTTGAAAAAGAAGTTTCAAACTCTATATTGAAGATTTCAAAAAGGAATTTTTACACATGATAATTCAATCAATGATTTCTTGAAACATGTCTTGAATCCATGCTTAATGTCATATTTAATGTATTCAAGTCACATTAATATTTAAATTTATTTGGGACGAGTTTTAAAGTCTATCAGAACATTTTTCTGATTTTTGTATCGCTCCCGAGCCGACTCAAGGGTTTCCGAGTCGACTCCCCAAATGGCTGTTTTCAATGTTGTCCTGAGTCGACACTTGAGTTTTCAAGAGTCGACCCCTGAAACTTCGTGAGCCGACTCAAGACTGTACGAGCCGACTCGACTCCGGCAGAAAGGCTCATTTTTGAGCACTTCTCGAGTCGACTCCCCGCATATCGCGAGTCGACCCCTGAAAGTTAGGCATTTCTGGAATGGACTGTGCGAGCCGACTCCCACAAAGCTCGAGCCGACTCACAAAATCTGGACGCGATTTTTCACGATGACACATCAGCTCCAACGGTAAGATTTTTAAATAACGGCTATTTTTCTTGTTTCTAACGGATATATTTTTGCAGAATCTATAAATAGAGGAGCTCTTTTCAAATCAAAACAATAAGAGAAAATCAAAAAGAGAGAAAAGAATATCTTTCAAAAAGAGGAAAAACAGAGCTTTTGAAAAATCTTCTAGTTCAAAATAGAGTGATTCAAAAGGAGTGAAATCAAAGAGGAAGTTCCGTCTGCTCCATCTCATCAATCCACAAGAGTCAAAAGAAAATCCAAAGCTTTTCAAAGATCAAATCAAGGATTTTCAACATTCAAAAAAGGAGAAAAAGCTTCATCTCAACTCCAAAGTTTTCAAACGGTCAAGAATCTTGCTGAGGCCTGATTCAACACTTCAAGAGGAGTTAAAGAGGAGAAGGAAGAAAGCCAAAGCCACAACCATCTGCAATCTTATCAGGCTTTTCTAAACCTTTTATACTTTATTTGTATATTTGCTCAAGGAGCTTTTATTTAAACTCTATTATTTTGTTGTTTGCTGATTCAATCAGTGGATTGAATCAGTGGAGGTTATTATACCTCGTTGCAAGCCGGAGTGCTTGTGTTGGGTTAGTTGTGAGCCCGTGAAAAACAACGTGTTGGGTTTTGTGCTGGTAAGCCCGTGTAAAACCGGCTGGGTTCGTTGTGCACCCGGAAAAACAACAAGTTTGAGTTGTGAGCTTGTAAAACAACTCGGCTGTAATCTAAGAGATTATAGTGTGGACCCAAGTGAATCTTGGGAGTGGACGTAGGTGTTGGATTGCACCGAACCACTATAAAATTATCTTGTGTTTGCCGTGCTATATTTCTCTCTCTCTATCTCTCTTTATTTGCTTGTGTATTGATTTAAGTTAGCCTCTCACTTGCACATCTTGCTAACTAATCAACTAAAGTTAAAAAGCTTAAATTTTTAAGAACCCAATTCACCCCCCCCTCTTGGGTTGCCATCTGGGCCAACAATTGGTATCAGAGCAAGTGCTCATTTAGAATTTGATCTCACGATCAAGGGCTAAAGATCCTTATGGCAACACAAAGTGGTTCATGTTTTGCTGAAGGTCATTCTACGAATAGACCTCCTTTATTTAATGGAACCAACTATTCATATTGGAAAGCTAGAATGAGAATATTCATTCAAGCTTCTGACTATGAATTGTGGGGAGTAATAATAATGGACCTAGTACACCCACACACTTAGTTGATGGCACTATTGTTCCTAAGCCCGAAAGGGATTGGAATGATAATGATAGGAAGAATGGCACAATTAAATGCTAAAGCCATTAAATTTTATATTGTTCCTTAGACTCTAATGAATTCAACCGAATCTCAACATGTAATTCCGCAAAAGAAATTTGGGATAGGTTGGAAATAACACATGAAGGAACAAACCAAGTTAAGAATCAAAAATAAACATTTTGGTTCATAAATATGAATTGTTTACATGGAACAAACTGAAACCATCACATGCATGTTCACTAGATTCACTGATATTGTGAATGGTTTAAAAGTCTTGGTAGAATTTATACTAATGCTGACTTGTTCGCAAAATTCTTAGGTCACTACCAAGATCGTGGGAAGCAAAAGTGACTGCTATCCAAGAAGCAAAGGACCTCAACATTACCTTTAGAGGAGCTTCTAGGATCCCTAATGACCCATGAGCTGACAATGAAGCAGCATGTTGAGGAGGAAACAAAAAGAAAGAAACATTGCCCTCAAAGCTGCAAAATGGAAGAGAGCAGCAGTGAAAGTAATGATGAAGATGATGAGAAACTGCTCTCTTGGCCAAAAAATTCAGAAAGTTTATGAGAAAAAGGCCCTTCCACAAAAAGAAATTTGGAGCAAGAATTGAAGGAGAAAAAGATAAGAAAAGGACAAGGAGAAAGAAAAAGAGAAAGAGCCCTTAGTATGTTATGAATGTAAAAAGCCAGGGCACTTTAGATATGATTGTCCTTTGCTAAAAAAGCCTACAAGAAAAAGAAGAAAGCTTACATGGCAACATGGTCTGATGAATCTTCCTCGTCGAAGAAGAAGAACAAAAGGAAGTTGCCAATATCTGCTTCATGGCCAACGACGACAACGAATGAGGTAAGTCCGAAAACCCCGATGATGAATTTACTTTGATGAAATGTTTGAAGCTTTCAATGAACTTGATGATTGATTTCAAATTTGAAAAAGAAACACAAATCTTTGAAAACTGAAAACTTAAATTTAAAAGAGAAAAATGAATTAAATCTTGTAGTTAAGATTTAAAGATAAAAGGAAAACTTCTTAATGAAAAGAAATTTTTCATAAGTTGAATTGAAAATCTGAAAATAAAAAACTAATTAAAGAAAAAGAATCAATCTCTAATGAAAATGATTTTCTTAAGAAAGATGTTAAAAATATAAAGACATTGTTGAGAAATTTACTTAAGCTCAACTAAACTAAACATGATTTTAGATAGTCAAAAAGCAGTTTTTGACAAAGCTGGTTTAGGGTATAACATATTTAGAAAACAAAAATCATTGAAAAATATTTTTGTAAAAGCTAACCAAAGTAATTACTTGTTTTAAATGTAATCAAAAAGGACATAAATCTTTGAATGCAAAACAATAAAATAATAAAAATTAAATGTTAAAGAAAAGAAAATATGGGTTCCGAAAGGAACAATTTTTTGCTACTAACCATGAAGGACCCAAGAAAGCTTGGGTACCTAAACATAAAGTTTGATTATGTTGCAGGAATGTCTTGTAGCCAAAAGATCAAAGAAAAAGTGGTACCTTGATAGTGGCTGCTCAAGACATATGACGGGTGACAAAGATGAATTCATCACCCTGGAAGAAAAGAAAGGTGGAGTTGTTACGTTTGGCGATAATGGTAAAGGTCAAATTATGGGCCTTGGTAAAGTTCGTATAACTCCATCTACATTTATTGATAATGTACTTTATGTTGATGGTTTAAAGCATAATTTAATTAGTATAAGCCAATTATGTGATAAAACTTTAATGTTTCATTTAAATCTTCTATTTGCACTGTATCTAATTCCATTGATAATAGCATTGTTTTTACTGGTTATAGACATGGCAATGTTACTTGGTTGACTTAGACAAATTATCTGAAAGTATCATTGCTTAATTGCTGACAATGCTAACATAAATGAATTGGTTGGTTATGGCATCGTAGATTAGGTCATGCAAGCACACACCTTATTTCAAAACTAATTAAATGGATTTAGTTAAAGGTTTACCTAAATTAGATTTTGAAAATAACAAAATATGTGATGCATGTCAATTTGGAAAACAAACTAGAAGTTCTTTCAAATCTAAAAATGTTGTTTCAACTTCTAGGCCATTAGAGCTACTTCACATGGACCTTTTTGGACCAACTAGAACCACAAGTCTAGGAGGAAAGAAATATGGTCTTAGTGATTGTAGATGATTACTCTAGATATACTTGGGTAATGTTTTTAGCTCACAAAGATGAGACTTTCTCGATATTTCTGAAATTCTTCAAGAAAGTCACAAATGAGAAAAACACTACCATAGTGTCTCTAAGAAGTGATCATGGAACTGAATTTGAAAATCACTTATTTGAAAGTTTTTGCTGAAAATGGTATTAATCATAATTTTTCAGCCCCTAGGACTCCACAACAAAATGGTGTAGTTGAAAGGAAAAATAGGACCTTAGAAGACATGGCCCGTACCATGCTATGCGAAAGCAACTACCAAAGTACTTTTGGGCGGAAGCTATTAACACAGCATGTTACATCTTAAATAGAGCTTTAATAAGACCAATATTAAAGAAAACACCTTATGAATTATGGAATGAAAGAAAACCAAATATAAAATACTTTCATGCATTTGGATGTAAATGTTTCATTCATAATAATGGTAAAAACAACTTAGGAAAATTTGATGCTAAATCTGATGAAGGAATATTCTTAGGATATTCAACAACTAGTAAAGCATATAGAGTATTTAACAAGAAAACCTTAATAGTTGAAGAATCCATTCATGTAGTTTTTGATGAATCTTTAGCAACTGGTTCTGAAAAGATTGATGATGAGGAAGATACAAACATAATTGAAAAAGATCTTGAAAAACTTAATATTGAAGTATCTTCAGATCATGAACAAGAGCTAAAGATGATGATTCACATAAGGATGATGATGTTAATAATGATCATAATGATATAGATCTTCCAAGAGATTGGAGATATGCTTATAGTCATCCTAAGGAATTGATTATAGGTGATCCATCTCAAGGAATAAAACTAGATCATCTATGAGAAATATTAGTAATCATCTTGCATTTGTATCACAAATTGAACCTAAAACTATTGAAGAAGCTGAAAAAGATAAATTGGATGTTAGCAATGCAAGAAGAATTAAATCAATTTACTAGAAATAATGTATGGACTTTAGTTGAAAGACCTAAAAATCATTCAGTTATAGGATCAAAATGGTTTAGAAATAAACTAGATGAAAATGGCATAGTAATTAGAAACAAAGCTAGATTAGTTGCAAAAGGATATAATCAAGAAGAAGGTATTGATTTTGATGAAACCTTTGCACCTGTAGCTAGATTAGAAGCCATTAGACTATTACTTGCATTTGCATGTCATATGAATTTTAACTTATTTCAAATGGATGTTAAAAGTGCATTTTTAAATGGATTTATAAATGAAGAAGTTTATGTAGAACAACCACCAGGTTTTGAAGATCACGAATTTTCAAATCACGTTTTTAAATTGCACAAAGCTTTATATGGTTTGAAACAAGCACCTAGAGCTTGGTATGATAGGTTAAGTAAATTCTTAATTGAAAATGATTTTACAAGAGGAAATGTTGATAAAACATTATTTTTGAAAAGAAAAAGTAAAGATTTACTTGTAGTACAAATATACGTTGATGACATTATTTTTGGTGCTACTAACGATTCTCTATGTCAAGAATTTGCAAAGTTGATGCAGGGAGAATTCGAGATGAGCATGATGGGAGAACTCAACTTCTTCCTTGGACTCCAAATCAAACAAGCAAAGAGGGAATCTTTATCAACCAAACCAAATACACAAGAGAACTACTCAAAAAGTTTGGTATGGAATCAATGAAACCCCTCGGAACTCCAATGAGTCCTTCATGCAAGCTGGACAAAGATGAAGAAGGTAAAAAGTTGATCAAAATATTATCGAGGTATTATCGGATCCCTTCTTTATTTAACAGCAAGTAGACCAGATATTATGTTTTCTGTATGTTTATGTGCTAGATTTCAATCTGAACCTAAAGAATCACATTTAATAGCTGTTAAAAGAATACTAAGATACTTAAATGGAACAAAAAATGTAGGTTTATGGTATTCTAGAGACTCACATTAAACCTAATTGCATATTCTGATTCTGATTATGCTGGATGTAAGTTAGATAGAAAAAGCACAAGTGGTGCATGCCAATTTCTTAGGAAGTAACTTAATCTCATGGTTTAGCAAAAAGCAAAATTCAGTTGCATTATCAACTACTGAAGCTGAATATGTAGCAGCTGGAAGTTGCTGTGCGCAAATCCTATGGATTAAGCGACAACTTGAAGACTATGGTATCACACTTGATAAAACACCCATAAGATGTGATAACACAAGTGCAATCAATTTAACTAAAAATCCAATTCAACATTCAAGGACAAAACACATAGAAATTAGATATCATTTTATAAGAGAACATGTAGCTAATGATGAAATTTGTCTTGATTATGTAACACTGAAGAACAATTAGCTGACATCTTTACAAAACCTTTAAGCGAAGAAAGATTTTGTTATCTTAGAGGAGAGTTAGGAATTTGTAACCCTTTTGGATAGATTTTGAAACCTCTAAGGAAATATCTAGAGTTCTTTCAATTTCTCAAAATCTTAAGGAAATTTTATCTAGAACTCATATCAATTTGATCTATCAAAATCCATGATTTTTAATCATACTCAAAGATCAAATCCGGGTCATTTCAGACACTCTAAAAATTTTATTTTTTACTCTGAAATGGTCTCGGAGCCGACTCGAGAGTATCGGAGTCGACTCAGTTTCTGCTGAAACTCAGGAGTCGACCCCTTCTCTGAGCGAGTCGACTCGAGATCGTGTCTGTGCTCTGTGACTTACCCGAGCCGACTCTACGCTTTGCGCGAGTCGACTCGACGTGGTCCCAAATCGCTTTATTAGGGCACGAGCCGACCCATCGATCGATTCTAATCATTCCAAATCATTCTCAAAACCCTCCAAAACCCTTCAAACTTTCCAAAATCTTCCAAAATCCTTAAACAATCATTCCACCTTGATTCAATGGCCCCCAAAACCCGTGGTGCTAGTAGTAGCCGTGCCGGGATGAAAAGGAAGAAGACCGTGCGTCGACCCGTTCGCGAGCCGACTCCGGACTCTTTGCCTGCTTCCTCTTCGGACGATTCGCCTGCTCCTACTGCCACTACTCCTCAGGTAGATCACCTTGCGAGTAGAGTCATTACTACAGGAAGAAAGTTTGACTTTGATTTGTTTGAGAGAGAGGGATTGCTTGTAGGGTCACAGTTGAAAGAAATGGGATTTGAGAAGATATGCTCCTTAGACTGCCCAACATACCCAGCTTTAGTTAAAGAGTTTTATAGAAATTTGACTAGAGGGGACAATGGTTTGATCAGCACTGTTAGAGGAATTGGTTTGAATGTCACTGCCATCATTCTCTCTAAGTTATTGGACTTACCCCTATCTGGACCTTCCACTTTTGACCCAGAGGATAGTCACCTGCCTCACCAGATTATTGAATAGAAATTTTGAGGGATTTGAAGAAGTCTTTGCCAATCAGCTGCCACTGGACTTGAGATTGCTACATAACATCTGCAGCAGGATTCTTTTCCCTAAGACAGGCCGTTTGACTACTTATCTGAGAGGGATATCTTTGTATGGATGCTGTAGTTTCAGGCAAGCCAATCAACTTACCCATATGATTTATGGTATATAGCTGATTGTGGGAGTAAAAGGAAATCCTGTCTTCCCTATGGCATGATCTTGACTCAGTTATTCAGAAGCCAAGGAATTGAATTAGTGATAGTGAGCCCAGGAAAAACTTGAGACATACTGACTACTATTCATTGGCCACTATTCACCGCATGGGCTTCAAGAAAGTAATGGTAATTGGATAAGAAAAGGTCAAGATGATGTTAGAGCTGAGGACAGAGTTGAAGACATTGGAGCTGAGGTCGAGGTTGGACCTTCTGTTGCTGGACCGTCTGAGGCAGGACCTAGCATGCATTATTCTCCTCCACCTCAGCTTCATCTTCTTCTGAGATTTTCAGATGAGCAGTTATGTCAACTTAGATCTATGTTTGCAGAATTTGATAATCAAAGGAAAGATGAAATTGGTCAATTGAGAGAAGACATTAGAGAATTAAAGGAAGACATCATTTCAAGACTTGACCTATTTTCATTTTCTGTTGGTACCCATGTGGATTCACTCAATGCTGAGCTTAAGAACATATTTGAAAGACTTCAAGGATAGCTGATGGATCCAATGTGTATCTTGATAGAACCAATCAGTTAAGAAGAGATATAGATGCAGCAGTTGATCAAATTCAAGTAACTATGAATGACTTTAACAAATCTCAAAAGGATGATATCATGGAGATGATTGGACACTTAAAGAGTTTAATTTTCAAGCGTGTCAAATGATTTTGATACTTATCATAGTTTGTATTTCTAGATTTCCTTACTAGATTGTATCTAGGAAGTTTTGTTTTAATATGAATGTATTTGAACTTTAATGAATTTAAGTTGGTTTAATTTGATTACAATGAGCTTGTGTTACATTTTGATGTAATTTGACATACTTTTGAAGTAATGAGAAAAGTTATGTTCATTTCAATTATGAGTACTTTTGAATATCCTTGAATGCTTATGTTTAATTTGATATAATTTTGAACATCTCAATACTCAATTGATAACTTAGATGCTGAATGAATTCGAATGAATTTAATCAAGTTGATGCTCTGATGCATCTCAACCTTTTTGTTGATTACAAAAAAGGGGGAGAGATTTATATGATTTAATCGTATATGCATCATCATATTTAAGAGGAAGAGAGTTGTTTAAACCTTATATGCTTTCAATTAAGGGGAAGAGATAATTTGAATTTCATAAAGAAAAATTTATTTGCTTAAGTTTTTGAATTTGAAAATTTTGAATGAATTATAAAATTGAGGTTCATAGGGGGAGCTACCTCATTGAGGGGGAGCCTTTCCATGAACACAAAAGTTGATTTTGGTATCATAAATCTTTCAATTTTATAATGCATATACTCAATGTTTTTGTCATCATCAAAAAGGGGGAGATTGTTGAGAAATTATTGAAACATAATTGCCCCAACTTTATTGATTTTGATGATTTCCAAAAGCCATGAGTATTTTAAAGGAAACAATGAGTTTATTATCAAAACCTTGAGCTTATTCAAAATGAAAGGAATGGACTCTAAATGTTTAAACTCACTGAGTTTTGAATCAATTTGAAAAAGAAGTTTCAAACTCTATATTGAAGATTTCAAAAAGGAATTTTTACACATAATTCAATCAATGATTTCTTGAAACATGTCTTGAATCCATGCTTAATGTCATATTTAATGTATTCAAGTCACATTAATATTTAAATTTATTTGGGACGAGTTTTAAAGTCTATCAGAACATTTTTCTGATTTTGTATCGCTCCCGAGCCGACTCAAGGGTTTCCGAGTCGACTCCCCAAATGGCTGTTTTTCAATGTTGTCCTGAGTCGACACTTAAGTTTTCAAGAGTCGACCCCTGAAACCTTCGCGAGCCGACTCAAGACTGTGCGAGCCGACTCGACTCAGACGGCAGAAAGGCTCATTTTTGAGCACTTCTCGAGTCGACTCCCCGCATATCGCGAGTCGACCCTGAAAGTTAGGCGTTTCTGGAATGGACTGTGCGAGCCGACTCCCACAAAGCTCGAGCCGACTCCACGAAATCTGGACGCGATTTTTCACGATGACACATCAGCTCCAACGGTAAGATTTTCAAATAACGGCTATTTTTCTGTGTTTCTAACGGATATATTTTTGCAGAATCTATAAATAGAGGAGCTCTTTTCAAATCAAAACAATCAAGAGAAAATCAAAAAGAGAGAAAAGAATATCTTTCAAAAAGAGGGAAAAACAGAGCTTTCATAGAAAAATCTTCTAGTTCAAAATAGAGTGATTCAAAAGGAGTGAAATCAAAGAGGAAGTTCGTCTGCTCCATCTCATCAATCCACAAGAGTTCAAAAGAAAATCCAAAGCTTTTCAAAGATCAAATCGAAGGATTTTCAACATTCAACAAAAGGAGAAAAAGCTTCATCTCAACTCCAAAGTTTTCAAACGGTCAAGAATCTTGCTGAGGCCTGATTCAATACTTCAAGAGGAGTTAAAGAGGAGAAGGAAGAAAGCCAAAGCCACAACCATCTGCAATCTTATCAGGCTTTTCTTACCCTTTTATACTTTATTTGTATATTCGCTCAAGGGGAGCATTTCAATATTTAAACTCTGTTATTATTGGTTGTTTGCTGATTCAATCAGTGGATTGAATCAGTGGAGGTTATTATACCTCGTTGCAAGCCGGAGTGCTTGTGTTGGGTTAGTTGTGAGCCCGTGAAAAATAACGTGTTGGGTTTTGTGCTGGTAAGCCCGAGTAAAACCGGCTGGGTTCGTTGTGCACCCGGAAAACAACAAGTTTGAGTTGTGAGCTTGGAAAACAACTTGGCTGTAATCTGAAGAGATTATAGTATGGACCCAAGTGAATCTTGGGAGTGGACGTAGGTGTTGATTGCACCGAACCACTATAAAATTATCTTGTGTTTGCCGTGCTATATTTTCTCTCTCTATCTCTCTTTATTTGCTTGTGTATTGATTTAAGTTAGCCTCTCACTTGCACATCTTGCTAACTAATCAACTAAAGTTAAAAAGACTTAAATTTTTAAGAACCCAATTCACCCCCCCCCTCTTGGGTTGCCATCTGGGCCAACAGTCACCATGGAGGGCATCTCCCCTAGCTAGGCAGCAGGAGGAGGCCAACCTCCCTACCGCCGACCCTCCCGTTACTTCCCCGCAACTAGAGGCGGTTGCCCCAGCTGTGGAGCAGCTGGTGGCTCTTACCCAGCAAGTCCAAACTCTTACCCAGCAAGTCCAAACTCTCACCGCCATGGTCCATGGACTTCAGCAGCAGCAGTCCATGGCCACCCAACACTAGACCGCTCCCCTTGCCATTCACCAGTCGGCAAGGGGAGGTTCTCCTCGGCGAGAGGCCGGTCGCCGTCAGGTTTCCCCTAGGAAGCCTCGTCGTGAGCAACTTAAGTGGCCATGGTCCTTTGGTTATGGCTCGAGCAAGTTTCCACCAGAGCCGTACCACCAGAAGGAACCAAAACGGAAGCCCTCACCCTCCGTTCCTTCTCCTTCTTCTTCTTCATCCTTCGAGCCATCTCGAAGGGCCCGACGATCAGCCGCCAAGCGGAGGAGCGCCTAGATGAGTACAATCGGTGACTAGACGAGCTTGCTAGGAAGATCAACAATCAACCGAAGGAAGAATATGACACCCGTCCTCCTTACACCCCCGGATACTGGAGGAGCCCGTCCCCACTAGATTTCATTTCATTCAGATAGATCCGTATGATGGTACGACGGATCCCCTCGATCACCTCGAGAGTTATAAATCTATGATGCAAGTCCAAGGTGCTACGGACGCCTTCCTCTGTAAGGCTTTCCCTGCCACTCTACAGAAAGCTGCTCGCGCCTGGCACTCACGTCTATCCCCCCACAGCATCGATTCTTTTTGAGAGCTAGAAAAGGCTTTCTAGCGCATTTTGATGCCTGCCGGTGGATCCCAAGAGTCGCGGACAGCCTGTTCTCCGTTCGCCAGAAGGAAGGGGAGTCGCTGCAGGACTTTGTAGCCCAGTTCAAGACTGCTGCCCTTGAAGTCTACCATCTGGACGACGTGGTGGCAACGTTAGCGCTGAAGCGGGGGCTCCTTCCGTCCCGCTTCACCTTCTCTTTGGACAAAAAGCCTCCAAGCTCCTATTCTGACCTCCTTGTCTGGGCTCAGAAGTACATCCGCATGAATGAGGCCGATTTCACCCACCGAGAATCCTCAAGGAGCTCCAGCTGCAAGCCTGCTCGCCCAGAGCCAAGTGGACCTTCTTGCCCCCGGTGGCCCAAACTGCCCCGACGGTCGGACCACGAGCATCGAGGCCTCGCCCCTCGGGAGGGTGAGCTCATACCTCTTCTAGCTCCTCGCTCTCATATCCTTATGGAGATTAAGGGCAAGCCTTACCTCCAGCGGCCTCCTCCCATGAAAAGGGCACCCCCCGCGACAAGAGCCGCTACTGCCGCTTCCACCGGGATTATGGCCACGACACCGACAGTTGTTACAACTTGAAATGCACCATCGAGGATCTCATCCGATGGGGCTATCTTGGGAAGTATGTCTAGAAGGCACCACAACCACTACCAGCACTCATGGGACCTCCGCCCGCTCAGGCCACTGTTGATAATGCCCCCATGGAGCGGACGATCGGAATGGTGTCTTGGGGAGCGGCTTCCTCACCCAAGCGGCCGAGGGGGAGAGGGCGCCAGGCGACGTGATTCTTGGGGGGGATCATCAAAAGTGGAAAATGTAAATAGTGAAGGCGTTGTCGTCTCTATGATGATCACCAAACACCTGTAAAAAGGATACTAGTTGATAGTGGCAACTCAGCTGACATCCTTACCTACGATGCATTTGTTAGGATGGGATTATCTCTTGACACTCTTCAGCTTGTGGCGACTCCTTTGGTTGGATTCATAGGGGATTCAGAAAGGGTTGAGGGAGAAGTATCCTTGCCTCTGACAGCCAGAGCGCTGCCATACCAAAGCACAATTATCATGTAGTTCTTGGTTGTGCGAGTACCCTTGGCATATAACACCATCCTTGGGCACCCCGGCTTAAACTTATTGGATGCAGTCATCTCCATCCGACGTTTGATGGTGCAGTTCCCTACTAGTGAAGGTGTTGGAGAAATGAGAGGCAAGGTCAGCTCGGTCCTGCCTTGCTACCATGCAGCATCAAGCCCTCTGGAAGCTGAGCCGGTCACAGAAGCACCTGACCCTAGGGAGTCCAGCATGGGGGGAGAACCGATCGAGCAGATCTTAACTTTTCCTCTTGGAGATGACCCGACAAGGACCATGTGCATCGGTGGACTCGTTCCCCCAGAAGATCGTGATCGCCTTTTGACTTTTTTGCGGGCTAATTCGGACATATTCGCTTGGTCGGCGTTTGACATGCTCGGTATCCCTCCTGAGGTGATCACCCACAAGCTTAACATTGATCCAAAGTACTGCCCAATCCGCCAGAGGAAGAGAAGCTTCGCTTCCAAGCGGCAAAAAGCTATCGATGAAGAGGTCAACAAGCTACTCGCCACCGGCCATATCAGAGAGGCGCATTATCCCAGCTGGCTGGCCAATGTTGTCATGGTGCGAAAGGCGAGCAGAAGCTGGTGAATTTGCATTGACTTCACTGACCTGAATAAGGCGTGCCCGAAAGATAGTTTTCCTCTGCCTTGGATCGACCAGCTGGTAGACTCCACCTCAAGCCATGAACTTCTCAGCTTCATGGATGACTTTCTGGATATAATCAGATAAAGATGGACCCGAGTGATGAGGAGCACACATCCTTCGTGACAAAAAAAAGCATCTATTGTTATAAAGTGATGCCCTTCGGCCTCAAAAATATGAGAGCAACATATCAAAGGTTGATGAACAAGGTCTTCCAGGATAAGCTGGGCTAGAACATGAAAGTCTATGTGGATGATATACTGACAAAAAGTACCCGTGCCTCCGACCACGTCCTCAACTTAGAGGAAACCTTCAATAACCTCCGCCGTTTCCAAGTCAAGTTGAATCCAAAGAAGTGTGCCTTTGGATCACGACAAGCAAGTTCTGGGCTTCATGGTGACTAAGCGAGGGATTGAGGCAAACCCTGAGAAGATTAGCGCTATCCTCGATTTGAGGTCGCCGTCTAGCAAGAAGGAGTGGACGACTTCGACGGGCTGAAGGCATTTCTGTCCTCCCCACCACTCCTGTCTAAACCGAGGGATGGGGAGAATCTCTTCCTCTACCTCGCTGCCTCTCTAGAAGCTGTTAGCTCAGTTTTGGTGCGTCTCGATGCTGATGGGACCCATAGGCCTATCTATTATGTGAGCTTGGTGCTCCACGATATGGAGGTCAGGTACTCCAGGATAGAAAAATCATCTTCGCCTTGATCGTCTCCGTACTTTCAGGCCCATCCCGTTGTGGTGCTCATAGACCAACCCCTCCGAGCCATCCTGGCTCACCCGGATACCTCAGGCCAACTCACCAAATGGGCCATCAAGCTGGGAGAGTTCAATCTTTCTTTTCAAGCTTGACCTGCCTTGAAGTCCCATGTCTTGGCTGACTTCCTGGTCGAGTGCACTTGGGCCAAGGAGCTGATCAAGGGGGCTCTCGCGGAGCAACCTATTGCCAAGCTAGAGGACGATGGGGAGTCTTGGATCCTCCATGTGGATGGCGCCTCAAATTCCCAAGGAAGCAGCGCCGGCCTTATTCTTGCGGGCCCTAACGGTGAAACGGTGGAATGTGCCCTCCGGTTTTTGTTCGAAGCCACCAACAATCAAGCTGAATACGAGGCCTTATTGGTAGGCATGAGGCTCGCTCAAGAACTTGGAATAAGGCGCCTCAGAGCTTTCACTGACTCGCAACTTGTCTCTGGGCAGATCAATAGGGAATACGAGGCACGTGATTCCACCATGACCCGGTACCTAGACAAGGTATGATCCCTAGTTTCTCCACTCTCTTACTTCAGTATCAGCTATATTCCCCGAAGCGAAAATGCCAAGGCTGACACCCTTTCCTGCCTGGCTACCTCCACCAACAGCAATACAAGGGACGCCTTCGTCAAGCACCTAAATAGACCCATCATAGAGGACAGCGAGGAAATCCTCCCGCTCACCCAAGAGCTGACATGGATGGATGACTACATCCACTATCTCATAGATGGCACCCTCCCCGATGATCACAATGAAGCCAGACTATTTAAGTAGAGGGCCTCCAAATTCGTCTCGTAAACGGACATCTATACAGAAGGGCATTTTCCTACCCCTTACTCAAGTGCGTGGGACATATCGATGCTGATTATATCCTCAGAGAAATCCATGAGGGCATCTGTGGGAACCATCTAAGGGGCAGGTCCTTAGCCCATAAGGCCCTCCGACAAGGGTACTTCTGGCTCACTATGAGAGATGATGCAGCCAAGTTAGTCCAGAAGTATGATGGCTGCCAGCATCATGCACATATCCAGCACCAACCCTCTGTTCCTTTAAATCTGCTCTCGGCCCCATGGCCGTTTGCCTAGTAGGGGATGGACATCCTTGGGCCATTCCCTCCGGCTTCAGGACAGTGGAAGTTTTTAATTTTCGCCATCGACTACTTCACTAAATGGGTTGAGGTTGAGGCGCTGGCTAAAATCACGGAGAGCAAGGTCAAAGCCTTCTTCTGAAGTCGGTCATATGTCGCTTCGGCCTACCGCACACCCTCGTCACCAATAATGGTCGTCAGTTCAATAATGCCACATTCAGGACCTTCTGTGATGAGCTGGGCATCCGCCACCGGTTTACCTCTGTCGGCCACCCCCAAACCAATGGAGAGGCCGAGGTCATTAACCGCACCATCCTTAGAGGGCTCAGAACCCAGCTAGACGGATCCAAAGTTTGATGGGTAGAAGAGCTTTCTAGTGTATTATGGACCTACCACACTACCCCAAGAGCTCCGATAGGTGAGACCCCATTTAGTCTAACTTTTGGGTCCGAGGCGGTCATCCCCGTGGAAATCGGACTGCCGAGCCCGCATGTGGAATCCTATAACTAAGAAGACAACCCCACCCAGCTAAGGGCAAATCTCGACTTCATTGACAAGGTGCGCAATCAGGCACGGTTTCGTATGGCCGCTTTCCGCCAACAAACAGCCAAGTATTATAACGCCCGAGTCCGCCCCAAGGTATTTCGCCCTGGAGATTGGTTCTAAGAAAGGTTGAGGTGTCCAAGCCATTGGAAGGGGGCAAGTTGTCCGCAAACTGGGAAGGTCCTTACTGCATCACCGAGGCGTTACGTCAAGGAGCGTACCGAATTGAAGAGCTCGATGGCCGATCCATCCCGCGTACTTGGAATGCGAACATCTCCACCAGTATTATCAATGATCTATCTCTTCATGGTTTAAATAATAAAGGTCTCCTTTGGCGCTGAAGTCATTTCTCCCCTGCACCAAAGGCCAGATCTTGCAAAAGGACCTCGCCGGCATCGCGGCCTGCAAGGGCTCCGTAACCGCCGAGTCGCCACTCGCGGCGGTGAATATAAACCTCCGAGATGGTTCAAAAGGATCTTGCCAGCATCGCGGCCCGCAAGGGCTCCGTAACCGCTGAGTCGCCCCTCGCAGCGGTGAATATAAACTTCGAGGTGGTTCAAAAGGATCTCACCGGCATCGCGGCCTATGGGATACCACTCAGCCCCGGCACAGCGGTGCCCTCGAGTCGTTCAAATCCCTAACGCTCTATAACCAGTCGAGTCGCCCCTCACAGAGGTGAATATAAACCTCCAAGGTGGTTCAAAAGGACCTCGCCGGCATCATGGCCCGCAAGGGCTCCGTAACCGCTGAGTCGCCCCTCGCAATGGTGAATATAAACCCCCGAGGTGGTTCAAAAGGATCTCGCCGGCATCGCGGCCCATGGGATACCACTCGGCCTCGGCACGGCGGTGCCCTCGAGTCGTTCAAATCCCCAAGGCTCTGTAATCGGTCGAGTCACCCCTCGCGGCGGTGAATATAAACCCCCGAGGTGGTTCAAAAGGATCTTGCTGGCATCGCGGCCCATGGAATACCACTTGGCCCCGGCACAGTGGTGCCCCCGAGTCGTTCAAATCCCTAAGGCTTCATAACCGGTCGAGTCGCCCCTCGCAGCAGTGAATATAAACCCCCGAGGTGGTTCAAAAGGATCTCGTCGGCATTGCGGCCAATGCGATACCACTCGGCCTGGCACGACAGTGCCCCCCGAGTCGTTCAAATCCTTAAGGATCCATAACCGGTTGAGTTGCCCCTCATGGACCTCGAGGCAATTTGAGAGGAACCCGACAACTCTCAACCCTCAGACCGCCCTCCGAGGCTTGGGAGGCCTTTGGCAGCCATGACTCTATCTCAGCAGTCTCTAAAGGAGCTAGGTGTTCGCCCCGGCACCAGTCTCTGGCTTGCGCTTTGGCCTTACCATAGTCGACCCCGCTCCGGCTCTTCCCATCAAACTCGATCTCGACACATCCAACAGTCCAAAGATGGAATTCGTCGACGTCTCGACTAGAAGGGCGTCGTCCAGTTTCACACCACCCCCGGAGGACTTTGGCCACCAGCGCCACCTTCGAAATTAATCACCAAGGTACCCCCATGGGTTCAACGGCTCCGCGCCCATTCAAATGGATTCCTAAGTTCACAAGTTTATCATGCGTTCGGCCGCTTCAGAGACAGATAACAAAAAGAAAGCTTAAAAATCCTAAACGGCTGTGGCCGGCGTTAAGTTACCTCAACTACCTACAAGTCTATTCAGCGGTGCAAACTCCTGTGAACTTGTTTGGATGCCACCAGATATGAATACCAGGATATGCCGCGACACTTTCAACACAAATGGCGCCTTACAATAGGGGAACGAAACATTTAGAAAATGGTTCTCTTTCCATTAGTCGCTTCAATGGTTACAAAATTTGACCTATGGTCGGGTACAAGGGAAGAAGAAAAGTACAAAGTTTCCTAAGGTCCATTTGGCCCCGGCTCCTCTCCGGCCTCTTCCTCCTCCGCCGCCTCCTCGTACCAGGACCTCTAGGCTGAATCTTTTCGAGGTCAGAGCTGCTGATATTGAAGACCGCATATACTTTCTCCTTGTAGAATTCGAAGCCTTTTGTATAAGCATCAAAGCTGGCCTCCAAAACTTCCTGCTCGAACTCCGCCGAAGCCTTAAAGTCGGCAACGGCCTTGGCCTTGGCCTCCTGGATGCGAATCTCCGCCTTGGCCCAGGCCTCTCGATTTGCACCTCAGCCCTGGTCTCGGCCTCCCAGACTCGCGCTTCGGCCTCAGCCTCCTTGGCGCGTGCCTCGGCCTTCCGGGCCTTATCCTCCGCTTCCTCGGCATGGGCCCCGGCCTCACTGGTATGAGCCTCCGCCCCAGCCAGTTGGTGGCCAGCATCAACCGCTGCTGCCTCCGCCACGCAGCTCTCCCCATCGCTACCCGAGCCTCGTCTGCTGCTATATCGGCCCGGTCTTCTGCAAGCTGGAGCTGGCGGTGAAGCTCCTCCGCCTCGGCCCTGGCTAAGTCCAGCTTGGATGAGACGAGGGAAAGCTGGGACACTACTATGGAGGCACGAATGCCCTTAGCTTCGGCATGGCATTCGGCCTCTTCACCTAGCCGCTTAGGTCCTCCTCTCGGACCTTGGCCTCCTCCTGCTGCCGAGCCAACTTCTCGGACAGCGCACGGGCTTGCTCCTTGTATTTGTTGGTCTGCCTAATGGTCAGTGCGAGCGCCTCCCCTGTATGAGTCACCGCTGCGCGAAGGGCAAAGGCCTCGTTGGCCAACTGCACCAAGAAGGCCCATTAGCCACACATCGACCAAAGTAGGGCAAAAGGAGGTTACGTTCAAAAGGTTTCCTCGAGCATGTTGATCATAACCATGTCGAGGATGGCGGCATGGGAATGCCTCCCTATCTCCTCATCAGTCGCCGAGGTTCTCGCCCTGGATAGGAGGGTTGTGGCCCGCGCGGCATCCTCCGTGGTGGATAGCCTGGACACCAGTCGCAGTGGTCCTTTCAACGTCTCATCCACCGTCCGCTGAGTCAAGCAGTGCGCGGATCGGGACGAGCTCCCTGGCTCGGCCTGCTGCCCATTGGACCTCCTCGCCCTGGCACTGGGCTCCTAAAGGCGATCTCTCCCTCTCCAATGTGGGAGGCGCCCTCTCCGTCTTTGGCTCAGTGGGAGCCAGAGGGCTTCTAGCGACTGCTACCTGCCTCGCCTCGGCAAATTCGGTGGCAGCAGGGGCTTCCTCTTTAGGATCCAAGACCACCATGGCAGTCTCGGTGGTGGCAGGGATCTCCCCCTCTTCCATCTTGACCCCGGCTAGCCCAGGGACTCCCCCTTCAGCCGGTGCCTCCCTCGTCAGCTCCTCCATGGGTGCCTAAATTGGGGAGGCTTCTGGTGCCTCGACCGGTTTGGCGCGAGCCCTTCGCGCCCTCTTGACCGGCATCACCTGCTCATCGGCCGCTCGTTTCTTTTGGCGCACGAGGGCCTCAAATTTCTCTGCATAAAACTTCATGGCTGCATAGAAAATAAGGTTTAGTATGCAAAAAGAAGAAAAAGGAGACAAAGGAAAAAATTTCTATAAAATGGGTAAAAGCCACGTCCAGCCGAGGGCAAGAAGAAAGTATTTCTGTGCTTACCAACTGCCGAAGCCAACTCGGCCTCATACAAGTTCTCCTCGGACAGGAGGTCCTTGTAGAAAGGAATCTGGGAGTTAGAGAAATGGCGGAAGAGCTCCTCATCCTTATCACTTACGCCAAATTTTTATTGGAGCTCACGTCCGGTTCCTCCCATTCAGTCCTCACTCCCTCTATATGGGCAAAAAGAAACCGAGACTTCCACCCCCAAATCTTGGACGAAAGACCCAATGGGAGAGCCCAGCCCGGCCTGGCGGTAAACACCCACCAGGCCCCCTCACCCTGGCGGCGAAGTTTGTAAAGAGCCCGGAATAAGGACAGGCTGGCCGCGGACCCCTGAAAATGTTAAAGGAGGATGAAAGCGCAGAAGATCCGAATCGAGTTCAGAGTCAACTGCGTCGGTACTAACCTATACCTATTCAAGAGGTTCAGGAAGAAGGGATGGAAAGGAAGCCACAGCCCGCACCTAAAAAACTCCTCGTACAGAGCAACTCATCCGGGGAGGACGGAGTTCACTCTGTCTTCAGGGCTAGGTGCAGACAAATGAAGGAAGTCTGGGACCTTATACGTAGTCCTAATAGCCTCTACCTCCTCAGGGGTCATGGTGGAGGCAATCCCCCTCAACCCCGCCGGGTCAAGGCTAGTTGCCGAAGAGGGCGCCGGGCGGCAGAAGGAAATGGGAACGGCTCTCACCAGGGAAGAGGACGAATAAACTACTGGTCTCTTAACCTCTCTAATAGCTTTACGGTCCATGGATCAAAGGTTGAAGGTGAAAAATGAAAACTAACTTGGGGATTTGTTAAGAAGACGAAGGCTGAAGGTCTCAGGTTACAAGGAAGCTCGAGAGGGAAGAAGGTAGGAGAGCAATGGCAGTATAAAACTCTCCCCCCAGGCCCTGGAGGCATCTTTTATACCCCAATTTCAAACCAACCGCCCCAAGATCGGCCACGTGGCCCTCGCCTATTACGCCACATCCCAAAGCCGGCCTTTTGCCCACAATCAAGGCGCCCCACCTCAATTCCACCAAGGAGCGGAGTCTTCGGCCAATAGTAATGCTTGAAGCGTGGAGCAGCAATTATGACTCTTACCTTTTTTCCATCCTCCAAGAAGCACCCCCTCAAATCGATGGGGACCGACGTCAGCGCCCACCTACCGCATTATTACGGAAGATCTTCAAGGCGACGTCGCTTCGGGAAGGTGCGCCGATTTGCCCGCCATTTAAAGCGCCTAAAGAAAGTTATCATAGCCTTTGAATTTTCACGCTCCTATCACCCAAAGGGCGACTGGCACATGGCCCTTCACGCTCAGGAGCGGAGGGGCATCTGATGTGACCGGTGATGTGGCCAATAAAGTCACATGGGAAATCATGGCAAAATCAACCACGTGGCACCAGCGCAGCCCCGTCAGCCCCGTCTTCTCCAAGGCACGCCATGGCGGCCCTGACCTCCTAAGGCCGGCCCCCGGCAGCCCCGTCTTCTCCATGGCGTGCCGTGGCTGCCCCGACCTCCCCAGGTCGGCCCCGTCCGCCCCGGCTTCTCCAACGCACGCCATGGCGGTCCCGACCTCCTAAGACCGGCCCCCGGCAGCCCTGTCTCCTCCAGGATGCGCCATGGCGGCCCCGACCTCATAAGACCAGCCCCCAGCGGCCCTGTCTTCTCTAGGACACGCCGTGGCGGCCCCGACCTCCTAAGGCCGGCCCCCGATAGCCCCGTCTTCTCTAGGACGCGTAGTGGCAGCCCTGACCTCCTAAGGCCGGCCCCTGGTGGCTCCGTCTTTTTCAGGATGCGCCGTGGCGGCCCCGACCTCCTAAGGCCGACCCCCGATGGCCCCGTCTTCTCCAAGGCATGCCATGGTGGCCCCGACCTCCTAAGGCTGGCCCCCGGTGGCCCTATCTTCTCTAGGGCACGCCATGGCGGCCCCGACCTCCTAAGGCCAGCCCCCAGCGGCCCCATCTTCTCTAGGATGCGCCGTGGCAGCCCCAACCTCCTAAGGCTAGCCCCCTGCGGCCCCGTCTTCTCTAGGGACGCACCATGGCTGCCCCGACCTCCTAAGGCCGGCCCCCGTGGCTCCATCTTCTCCAGGACGCGCCATGGCGGCCCCAACCTCCTAAGGCCGGCCCCCGACAGCCTTGTCTTCTCAGGGTGCACCGTGGCGGCCCCGACCTCCTTAAGTCAGCTCTGTCCATCCTGCTTCTCCAAGGCATGCCGTGGCAGCTCCGACCTCCTAAGGCCGGCCCCCGGTAGCCCCATCTTCTCCAAGACATGCAGTGGTGGCCCCGACCTCCTAAGGCCGGCCCCCGATGGCCTCGTCTTTTCTAGGACGTGCCGTGGTGGCCCCGACCTCCTAAGGCCGGCCCCCGGCAGCCCCGTCTTCTCCAGGGCTTACTGTGGCGGTCCTAACCTCCTAAGGCCGGCCTCTGATGGCCCCATCTTCTCAGGATGCACCGTGGCAGCCCCGACCTCCTAATGCCGGCCCCCGATGGCCCCATCTTCTCCAAGGCATGTCATGGTGGCCCCGACCTCCTATGGCCGGCCCCCGGCAGCCCCATTTTCTCCAGGACACGTCGTGGCGGCCCCGACCTCCTAAGGTCAGCCCTGCACCTGCTAAAACCACCAACCGTCTGACCCGAGCAGACTAACATCTCCTGAGCACGCTGTTGATGGGACCAGACCCACCTACCAGCCGATTCCGTCGACTGATGGGACCTGGCTCACCAACCACTGGCTCTCCCTCTCCGATGGGACAGGTCCCACCAGCTAGCCCAAGCTCACGTAACCCCCATCCCACAGACATTCTCTCCTTGCGGAATGTCATCCGCCCGAACTCATGTAGATTTCAACGACCTATAAAAGGGTAAGTCCACAAGAGATTCAGGTACGCTAACATAAGCACTCCCTCACTTTTTCATTCAAAAAGACTCCACTTCTAAGGGTTCTCTAGACCTGAGAGGGCTCTCTCGAGCCTTCCTTCGGCTGTGACCTCGATCACTGACTTGGGCGTCGGAGGGTCCCCACCGGAGAACCCCTTTGATCTTAGGACTTCTTGTAGGTCGTTCGGCTGCCCGAGGATCTCGCCAGCAGCCAAATCAAGTCTCCCGGTGCTCCACATATGTGGTCGTGCGTCATAACGTTAGATACCAAATAAGACTCATTCTGTATATAAGATAATTGGCGTACAGATGTACAGAGCTGCAGAGCATACGAAGGCACATGAAGGCTCTGGTATGAAGACAATTTAGATGCCGAGAAAAAGCTAGTGGATGATACCAGTAAATTCCTTCTAGCAAAAGCCCCCATGTTTTGTTCCAGCGTTCCTCGCCTGTCATCTTCTTCTCCTGAAACACCATCCCATGGAATCCCACACTAAACCCCCCCTGCCCCCCCTCTCTCTCTCTCTGCCTCCCATTCTTAGATCTTCAACGAATGACCAGACTCCCGGCGGGTCCTCTCTTGGATTCGATCTCCTGACCACAACTTAACGAAGCTTGATCATAGTTTAGATTTCCTTCACTTCCATTCCGTCTGCTGTAAAATTGACGCTCCGCCCTTCTCTTCCTACCATTTGATCTGAACACCAAGACCATCCCATCCTTTGACTCGTTGGATGACGTTCACACACTCCACCGAAAATAGCCCAAAATAAGACCTTCCATGGGGACTTCCCATGGCTGGCCCTTCCTCTTGGACGAGTCCATGCACCAACTCCATCTCCCTCGTCAATCGATGTGAACCCCCGGATCCTCACCATGTGAGGATCTGCCATTGTTGACGAAGGAAGGGAGGCACCGCCCCTTCCTCCGCCATTGTTGATGGCCGCGGGAGGGGGGGCGCCCCAGTAAGCCGTGCCACCGGCACAAGCCGTGTGCCATGGACAGTGAGGGAGAGAAAAAGAGAAATAGAGGCAGAAAGAGAGGGAAAGGGAGGTGGCTGTGGCGGCGGCCGGCTTTGGCCTGGTCGCGATGGCCGGGCTGCCCATGAATTGGCCGGCGGCGGCCCTGGCCGCCGGCATGGCTCTCCCCCTGTTTTAGGTAAAATAGGGGAGGCGTGGGGAAGAAGCCATGGGCCGGCTAGGCCGTCCCAAGTTGGGCCCTATTGGGCCGACTTCAAGCTATTTTTGGGCTGCACTTTTGGCCCTATATTGGGCCAGGAATGGAGAAATAGAAATATGACCCGATTCGATGTTGATTCTAGTTTCTTGGGATATTTTTATTTTCTCATTCGGGCTTATATATTAGGAGATATTCGAGCCCAAAGTTGGGCCTAGGATTAGACTGGGTAAACATTAGGGGATGCTTTATTATTTCAATTTTAAAGATTTAATTGTGAAAATTAATGTTGTAGGTAACCAGATGTCCACATAGCTGATTTACAGTTTAGAATTAGCGTACTGAGGTAAGTAAGCTATTTATTATAATTTTCATAATTTATTAGGATATAAAAATTATGTATTTAAATATTATATTGATATATATTGCATTATTTGAAAAATGAGATAAATAAAATTTTGCTATTTAGTACCACGAGTATGCAATTGGGTATCTGTTATAATTATATGTGATCGCTAATATTTTGCAAAGTAATAGATTATAATTGTGCAAAACAATTGAATGATGTAGTTATTTTAGCTTTGCAAAATATACAGGTACTATTGATGTATTTTATGCTAGGAATGCGTAAACCACTGTATATGTGACATGAGGAGCTTATGCTCATGATGATGCATGATGTGCTACATACAAATATAATGATGATATGTGTCACCGCGATTCTCATATGATATGAAACGATGTGAAATGCCAAGAGATATGGGACCCACCTTCATAGTGGGAGATATGTGGAGGACACACATCTAGAGGATGTGATGTGATTGATATATGGCATAACGCACACACATATAGAGGATGTGTTGTGATTGATTATGATATATGGCATAATGCTGGTACCAGGCCCTTCCTCTTAGGGGACATTAAAGAGTGATACACCATATGGGTGTTGTAGGGCCGTCAGACACATAAAAAAATAATAATATGAATACAGTGGGTTTGTTTACATTGCATATTTTGATAATTATTGTATAATTAAGCTTCCAAAATTATTTGAGCTGATGACATGCATGTTTTGATAACATGATGAATGTATTTGAAATTGAAGTTTTATACATGAAAATGTGATTTGATAATATCTTGAAATGATGAAATGATTATATTATGTGATAGTAGGCTTACTTATTGAGTGTGAGCTCATATAAATCTCATAATGTTTTTCAGAGCCACAAGACTAAAGAATGGGATTTGGGGTAGTGGAGCTTCTATCAGAGGAAATTAAGATCCAACATTTTGTTATAACCCCATTGATTTATTTATAATGGGCATATAGCCCAAAACTTATAATTATGGCTTGTGCTAAAATATTTGACTCTGAATGACATAGTGGTATTATCCTTCCTTGAATAAATTGGATTGTTATAGGACGCCTTGCATGCCAGGCATGTGGCGGGTTGCCACCCCTAGATCCCACATTGGGTATGGGGCATGATAGCTTTTGTGGTATCAGAGCCTAGGTTTGACCTCAGAAACAAACATAAGATGACACTAGGCAAAACAGTAGGATGACATTGGGAGGGTAACAACTCTAAGAAGATTTTTTTTAAAATAAATATGTTTTGAAAACTTAGGGGTTTGTAAAGATATTGATTGGAACCAAACTTGGCAGGGAATAATCATGCCTCGTCACACCAGAAGTATGCGACAAGTTGAAGGTTCCCAGGCTGGTGACTCTGGCCAGTAGGGAGGCCAGCAAACTTTTGGAGGCTTTGGTTCCATTAATGTGGCTGGCAATGGCCAGCAACAATGCCAGACTGAGATACTTCAGGTCATTATGGAAATGGTGCAAGCTATGCAGTAGCAGATCCAACAAGTGGTGCATGCTCAGCCCGTCCCTCCTACTTTGCAAAATCCGCTAGTCAAACCTGAACCACTAGTCTAGCCCACTCCGCCGCAACCCTGGCAAGGGGGAGGTCGGAGCTTTGCTGAGTTTAAGAGCTTAGCCCCTGCTCCCTTCTCTAGATCCACCAACCCCACTGATGCTGAGGGGTGGATGAGGGAGATGGAGAAGGCCTTCAGGGCTCATGGTAGCCAGGAGGAGGAGCGGATTAAATTTGCCACCTACCTCCTTCAAGGGGAGGCATATGATTGGTTGTTGCATATGGAGCAGCATTTAGGTGGACAGGCTATTTCTTGGAGGGAGTTCAAGGAGGTCTTTTTCAACAAATACTTCCTCTGTAGTATGCAAAGACAGATGGAGTCTGAGTTTCTGGAGCTGGAGTAGAAGAATCTCTCTGTGGCCCAGTACGAAACCGAGTTCACTAGGCTAGCCCGGTTTGCTCCAGAAATAGTGACCACTGAGAGAGCCAAAATCACCAGGTTCACTGAAGGACTATGACCCAAACTGAGGCAAGCAGTCAATGCATTTGAACTCTCCATATATTGTGCTGTGGTGAGCAAAGCCCTGGTGATCGAAAGAGACATGAATAGGAACCAGAAGGAGTGGGAGCTACAGAGGAAGAGGAAGGGGTCTCCTTCGGGCCAGTCTTTGGGGCAGGCCAAGAAGAAAGATACATATTAGCCCCCCTCAAGACCGAAGGGTAAGGAGACCCATTGCCCTCACTGCGGGAACTTCCACCCGGGCAGGCAGTGCCATGGGCTGAGAGGTGCTTGCTTTATATATGGGAATGTGGATCACAAGATGGCCACTTGTCCCCTCCAGAGAGATCAGCTGCCTTCTCCAAATCTTGGGATGAACCAGCAACAGCAGCCAAGGACCCAAGGAAGGGTCTTCACCCTCACCCAATAGGATGCTGCCGCTTCTAACTCCATTGTGGCAGGTATACCTGTTATTTAAGATTATTTTGTTCATATGTGATATAATGCATTGATCATGAAGGATAAATAGGATCAGCTATATGACATCTAAGACAAACTAAACTTTGTGATCAAGGACAATTAAAGTAGGCAACACTTATGCTCAGACTTTAGTAGATCCAGGTGTCACACATTCGTTTATATCTGAGGCTTATCTTGCCAGCAATGCATCGTTGACACCTATTCCCTAGAACAGGAGTTGCACATTGCATTCCCAATTGGAGATGTTATGAGGGTGGACTCAGTATGCAAATCTTGCTTGATTAATTTGAAGGATAAAAAGTTGAAGGCTGATCTAATCATCCTTTCACTAAAGACCTTTGATGTTATCCTTGGGATAGACTGGTTGGCCTCCTATCATGCTTTAGTATACTGTTTCAGAAAATGGTGATCTTCAAAATCCCTAATCAGTCTGAATTCAGTTTTACTAGAAGCTAGGAAACACCTGGCCTCAGTGTTTGTATCAGCACTGCAGGTAGCCAAATATTTGAAGAAAGGTGGCCAAGGGTTTCTTGCTGTGGTCAAGGACCTTCAGCAGGAAGAGGTCAAGTTGGAGGATATTCCAGTGGCTATGGAGTTTCCTGACGTCTTCTCGGATGATATGACCAATTGCCTCCAGACCGGGAAGTTGAGTTCACCATTGATTTGGTCTCTGGTACTGGACCTATATCCAAGGCCCCTTATCGTATGGCCCCAGCTAAGCTAAAAGAGCTGAAGGGCCAATTGCAGGAGCTCCTAGATCGGAGATTTATCAGACCGAGTCTCTCCTTGGGGTGCTCCAGTATTATTTATCAAAAAGAAAGATGGAAGTCTTCAGCTCTTCATTGATTACCGAGAAATCAATAAGGTAACAGTGTGGAACAAGTATCCCTTGCCGAGGATTGATGATCTATTTGATCAACTCCAAGGAGCTCGGGTATTCTCGAAGATTGATCTTCGGTCAGGATACAATCAACTCAAGGGCTGGAGATGTGCCTAAGATAGCATTTAGGACTAGGTATGGCCACTACGAGTTCTTGGTGATGCCGTTTGGGTTAACTAATGCCCCGGCAGCATTCATGGACTTGATGAAAAGAATCTTTAAGCCATACTTGGACCAATTTGTGGTGGTGTTCATTGATGACATCCTGGTGTATTCTAAAAGCTAGAATGAGCATATGGACCACCTGAAGATTGTTCTGCAAACTCTTCGGGAGAAAAAGCTTTATGCCAAGTTGCAGAAGTGTGACTTCTGGTTGAGCCAAGTATCATTCTTGGATCATGTAATATCTAAAAATGGCATAACTATGGACCCAAAGAAGATTGAGACAGTTGTAAACTGGAGTCGACCTTCCAATGTATCTGAAGTCAGAAGCTTCGTGGGGCTAGCTAGATATTATTGCAGATTCATGGAAGGCTTTTCTCTCATTTCTCTACCCCTGACTCGCTTGACCCAAAAGCAAGCGAAGTTTGACTGGACTGAGGAGTGTGAGAGAAGTTTCCAGGAGCTGAAACAATGCCTAGTGTCAGCCCCCGTCCTTACCCTTCCGTCAGGATCTGGAGGATTCACTTTATACACAGATCCCTCTCAGAAGGGATTGGGATGTGTTCTGATGCAAAACGAGAAGGTGATAGCTTATGCCTTCAGACAGCTAAAGACATACGAGAAAAATTATCCAACTCATGACCTGGAGTTGGCCGCTATGATTTTTGCCTTGAAGATCTGGTGGCATTATCTATATGGAGAGGCATGTGATGTGTACACAGACCACAAAAGTTTGAAATATATCTTTACTCAGAAGGAGTTAAATTTAAGGCAAAGGAGGTGGATGGAGCTACTAAAAGATTATGACCTAAACCTGCTCTATCACCCAGGGAAGGCCAATGTGGTAGCTGATGCCTTGAGTAGGAAGTCCTCCTCGGAGTTAGCATCTATGATCACTTCTCAGCCTCACATCCAGAGGGATCTTGAGAAGCTAGAGGTTGGATTGCGAGTACAACGGTCCGATGGACTTGTGGCAGACTTGTACTCTAACCAACTCTGTTAGATAGGATCAAGTCCTCCTAGAAAGAAGACTTGGACCTGCAAAGGATTAAAGAAGCTGTGAAGTTAGGGGTTCAAAATGAATTTGCTATAATGGAGGATGGATCCCTGAAATTTGATGATAGGCTCTGTGTGCCAAATGTGGAGGAACTAAGAGCAGAGATTCTGAAGGAGGCCCACTATTCTCCTTACACGGTGCACTCAGGAGGTACCAAGATGTACAAAGACCTAAAAGAAAACTTTTGGTGGAAGGGAATGAAGAGAGAGATTGTTCAGTATGTAGCCAAATGTTTAGTATGTCAGCAAGTGAAGGCTGAGCATCAAAGGCATGCGGGACCCCTTCAATCTCTGATGATTCCACAATGGAAATGGGAGAAGATCACTATGGACTTCGTGACTGGTATGCCTAAGACCCCTAGGAATAATGATGCAGTATGGGTCATTGTAGACAGATTGACGAAGTCAGCCCATTTCCTGCCATTCAGAGTTGGGATTTTCAGTGAGAGATTGGCCATCATGTATATTGAGCAAATTGTGAGGCTTCATGGTATTCCAGTATCTATTGTATCAGATCGGGATACTAGGTTTGTGTCCCAATTCTGGAAGAGTCTTCATAGAGCTCTGGGGACCAAATTGAACTTCAGCACAGCCTTCGATCCCCAGACTGATGGGCAGTCTGAGAGAACCATACAGACCCTAGAGGACATGCTGCAA
This sequence comes from Calamus simplicifolius, assembly GCA_900491605.1. NCBI lineage: Eukaryota > Viridiplantae > Streptophyta > Magnoliopsida > Arecales > Arecaceae > Calamus > Calamus simplicifolius. The sequence goes on from UESW01004255.1 coordinate 1,497,652, forward strand.
GCCTGTGTGATGGACTTGGGTGGTGCTTGGGATAACCACTTATCTTTAGTGGAATTTTCTTACAATAACAGCTACCAAGCCAGCATCCAGATGGCTCCATTTGAGGCCTTGTATGGTAGGAAATGTAGATCTTTCTTATGTTGGGATGATGTGGGAGAGAGAAAATTATTGGGCCCTGAGCTAATTCGGCAGACAGTAGAGAAGGTGCAACTGATCAAGGGATGACTCCGCACAGCTCAGAGCTGATAGAAGAGCTATGCTGATACAAGAAGAAGGGAGCTAGAATTTCAGGTTGGAGATCATGTCTTCTTGAAGATATCACCAACCAAAAATATGATGAGATTTGGAATTAGAGGTAAATTGAGTCCACGATACATTGGGCCATTTGAGATTCTGAGCAAAGTAGGGGAGGTGGCTTATAGCCTGGCATTACCTCTGGCACTCTCTAGGGTACACAATGTATTTCATGTATCCATGTTGAGGAGGTACATTTCTGACCCTAGCCATGTGATAGAATTTGAGCCCATGCAGTTAAAGGAAGGATCTAACATATGAGGAGCACCCTGTGCATATTGTGGACCGCAAGGATCAAGTTTTAAGACGGCGTAGCATTCCCTATGTCAAGGTTCAGTGGAGTAACCATTCTGAGAGGGAAGCTACTTGGGAGCTTGAGGAGGAAATTAAAGAGAAATATCCTCAATTGTTTGTAACATAGCATATGTAAATGGAAAGAAGATTAATCATATGATGAAAGCTTTGGATTCTAAATGTTATTTGAAGTATACCAATTTTGAGGCCAAAATTTTTATAAGGAGGGAGGAATGTGAACCCCCGAATCCTCACCATGTGAGGATCCGCCATTGTTGACAGAGGAAGGGAGGCGCCGCCTCTTCCTCCACCATTGTTGATGGCCGCGGCAGAGGGGGGATGTCGCAGCCAGTCAAAGAAAGGGGCACTGACGCCCCCCCTTCACACGAGCATAGGGGAGGGGCTAACCCTCCCCTTGGCACGATATAAGGAGGGGGGGAGCACCCCTCCTCCACGATCATTCCTGCCGGCCAAGGTAGAGAGAGAGAGAATAAGAGAGAAACAGAGAGAGAATGAGAGAGAAACATAGAGAGACATAGAGCGGTTCATGGCTTGGTTCGGGCCCGCAGAGTGCCCGATGCCTCGCCAGGCCTGGGCGGTGGCCATTGGCCCTCACCGGTGGTGGGCGACCGTTCGGTGAGGGTCCAGCCGGCCGAGGTGGCCGGCCATGCCACCGGCACAAGCCGTGTGCCACAGATAGTGAGGGAGATAAAAAGAGAAATAGAGGAAGAAAGAGAGGGAAAGGGAGGGCCGCGGCGACTGCTCAGGAATTGGCCGGCGGTGGCCCTGGCCGCCGGCATGGCCCCCCCCTATTTCGGGTGAAACAAGGGAGGCGCGTGGGGAAGAAGAAGCCATGGCCCGGCTGGGCCGTCCCACGTTGGGCCCTATTGGGCCGAGTCTGAGCTATTTTTGGGCTGCATTTTGGGCCATGTATTGGGTCAGGAATGGAGAAATAAAAATATGACCTGATTTGGCGTTGATTCTAGTTTCTTGGGATATTTTTATTTCCCCATTCGGGCTTATATATTGGGAGATATTCGAGCCCAAAGTTGGGCCCAGGATTAGACTGGATAGACCTTAGGGGATGCTTTATTATTCCAATTTTAAAGATTTAATTGTGAAAATTAATGCTGTAGGTAACCAGATGTCCATATAGCTGATTTACAGTTGGGATTAGCGTACTGAGGTAAGTAAGCCATTTATTATAATTTTTATAATTTATTAGAATATGAAAATTATGTATTTAAATGCTATATTTAGTACCACGAGTATGCAATTGGATATTTGTTATAATTATATGTGATCGCTAATATTTTGCAAAGTAATAGATTATAAATGTGCAAAACAATTGAATGATGTGGTTATTTTGGCTTTGCAAAATATATTAGTACTATTGATGTATTTTATGCTATGAATGCACAAACCACTGTATATGTGACATGAGGAGCTTATGCTCATGATGATGCATGATGTGCTACATGCAAATATGATGATGATATGTATCGCCGCGGTTCTCATATGATGTGAAATGATGTGAAATGCCAAGAGATACGGGACCCACCTCCACAAAGGAGATATGTGGAATACACACATCTAGAGGATGTGATGTGATTGATATATGGCATAACGCACACACATCTAGAGGATGTGTTGTGATTGATTATGATATATGACATAACACTGGTACCAAGACCCTTCCTCTTAGGGGACATTAAAGAGTGATACATCAGATGGGTGTTGTAGGGCGTGGGATACATAAGAAAATAATAATATGAATACAGTGGGTTTGTTTACATTGCATATTTTGGCATTTATTGTATAATTAAGCTTCCAAAATTATTTGAGCTGATGACATGCATGTTTTGATAACATGATAAATGTATTTGAAATTGGAAGTTTTATACATGAAAATGTGATTTGATAATATCTTGAAATGATGAAATGAATATATTATGTGATAGTAGGCTTACTTATTGAGTGTGAGCTCATATAAATCTCACAATGTTTTTCAGCGTCACAAAACTGAAGAATGGGTTTTGGGGTAGTTGGAGCTTCTATCAGAGGAAATTAAGATCCAACATTTTGTTGTAACCCCATTGATTTATGTATAATGGGCATATAGCCCAAAACTCATAATTATGGCTTGTACTAAAATATTTGACTCTGAATGACATAGTGGTATTATCCTTCCTTGAATAAATTGGATTGTTACAGGATGCCTTGCATGCCAGGCATGCGGCGGGTTACCACCCCTGGATCTCACATTGGGTTGGGGCGTGACAATCGATCTCCTCTCCGATGAGAACATCCTCATCTCTCGCTTCACTCGCCATCTCCCCCAAGCACTCCTCAAGCTAGCGTCATTTTTTAGCTAGGATCGAATTAACGCTGCTTGGCCACTCCTATAGGTGCATCCGGCCTAGCAACCCCTGACAGAACCACCATGTCTCCAGGAAAGGAAGTGATTCTCTCCTCGCTTCCCAACTACAGGGACCCCTGCATCGTTATGGCAATAATCCAAAATAGCAAGCAGTTAGCCAAGCGGCGGCGAGTGGACGCTTGTGGAAACCTGTGGTCTCTACAATATGGACAGCATCGCATATTTGAATTAATGGGAGTTTCTGCACCATCGGCCACATTGGATGCATCACGGTCTGCAAATTGGATAGTGTTCCAGCTAGGGTCGTTAAGAGATTCATCACTTCCGAAGCCCCTAGTGCTGCCGCTATTTAGCATCGATACTGATGACGCTCGATCACCGAAATTAGACGATGGGAGAAAAGCCTACCGCGAAAGGGGTCTTTGCTGGTACGGATGGCTTGCAAAAAGTCCTACGATCAGAGGGAGCTTCAGTAGGGACCCTGACATTCAAGTTAGCAACCGAGGTCACAGCCGAAGGGGAGCTCGAGAGAGCTCCTTAGAGGCAGAAAGAGCTCCAAGAGTTGGAGTTTTTCTAGTGTTTTTGTGCAAGTGAACACTTGTGTTCACATACCTGGGCTTCGAGTTGACTTATCCTTTTATAGGCATTTGACATTCGTATGGGGATTAGCCACGTGAAGTTTCATGAGAAAGGAATATATGTGGAACACGTGGAAGTTATGTGACTTTGGGCTGGTCGGTAGGCTTTGTCCCATCGGAAGAGGGAGCTGGCGGTTGGTGAGCCAGGTCCCATCGGCTGACGGAGCCAGCTAGTAGGTGGGCTAGGTCCCATCGATGGTGTGGCCAGGCGGTAGGTGAGCCTGGCTGTGTCATGCTGCGTAGGTCAGAAAGTTGATGGGCCTGGTGGATGGGAATGACTTGAAGAAGCCGGGACTGCTCGGCTGACTCGGAGAGGCCGAGGACATGGAGGACCGCTGGGGCCGCTCGAGGCCGACGCGGAGGAGCCGGGGCAGATGCGGGGCTGACTTGAAGAAGTCAGGACCGCCTTGGCTTATTCGAAGAGGTCGGGGCCGCACGGAGCCGATGCGAAGGAGCCAAGGCAGACGCGGGGCCGACTTGAAGAAGTCGGGCCGCCTCAGCTTATTCGAAGAGGCCGGGGCTGCACGAGGCCGACGTGGAGGAGCTGGGGCAGATGTGCCCATGCCACTTGGTTGACTTTGCCATGGTTATCCATGTCGCTCCATCAGCCATATTAGATGCCCCCCTGCTCCTGAGCACGAAGGGCCACGTGCCTGTTGATCCTTGGGCGAAAGGAGCACAAAAATTTGAAAATGATTGCCAGTTATGGGGTACCTTTAATAGCGAGGAGCTGGTGTGCTCTTCCGAGGCAGTGTCACTTCGAAAATCTTCCACAATCAAGCAAAAGATGGGGATTGACGTCAGCACTGGGCATCCCAAGAGGATGCCTCTCAAAGTCTGGAAAAAAGGGTGGGTGCCATCATTGCTTCTCCATTCTTCATGCATCATCATTGGCCAAGGATCCCGCTCCTTGGGTGGAACCGAGGCAGTGCACCTCGGGCACGGGTGAGATCGCGGAGAGCTGGACACCCGGTGCAGTGGTTGCGGGCCACGTGGCAAGATCTCGGGCGAGGCGATTCGAATCCGAGGTATAAAGCCCTTCCTTGTGCTCGAGGAGAACCTTTACACTGTCATTGCTTCCTTTGCCACTTCCTTTCTCTGAGCCCTGAGTTTCCTTGCAGCCCGAGACCTCTGATCTTCATCTCCCTCCTAAGCTTCAGGTAAGTTTTCCCCTTTTTGCACCTTCTTCCTTGATTCATGGACCGCCGGGCCATTAGGGAGGGTAAGTGTTGGTCCATATAGCAACCCAAGAGGGGGGGTGAATTGGGTTTTTTAAAAATTAAACTCCTTTTAAAAACAATCCCCCAGCGGAAGTGAAAACTTAGATGTATACGAATTAAAACAGAGTAAGCAAGAATAGAGAGTAAGAGATAAGGAAACAATCACGGCAAACACAAGAAGTTTTATAGTGGTTCGATGTACCTACACCTACATCCACTCCCAAGTACCTCTTGGGTCCACACTATAATCAGTCTGATTATAGCAGAGTTGTTTTGCAAGCTCACAACTCAAACTTGTTGTTTTCCGGGTGCACAACGAACCCAGCTGGTTTTCAAGGCTCACCAGCACACAACCTTACAACACAAGCAAACTGCTTGCTCAAGGCTAACAGCCTCAATGGAATCAATCTTTTGATTGACCCATCAAACAATAACGTTTTTACAAGTTTAAAAGCTCATTCAATGAGCAAATATACAATACTAGAACAATACTAAAGAGATAGGAATCAAAGCCTGATTTGCAGATCTTGGTGGCTTGCTTCTTCTCTTCTCTTGAGTGGATCTTCCTTTAGAATGCTCTTGAAGCTCCAAAGATTAGAAAGCTAGGGCTTTCTTCTTCTTTTGGGATTTCTTCAAAATAGAATAAGGAATGCTAGACATCTCTCTCTTTTCTTTTGGGGAATCAGTATAATCTTTCCTTTCGAATCTTTCCTCTTTTCTCTTTTGATTTTCTGATGGATTTCACTCTTGTTTTTCTGATTTTTCTCTCTTGTTTTCTTGTTTTTCTCCTTTCTTTTTTGGATACAATAAAACCTCTTCTTATAGATTCTTCTTAATCCATAAATAGCCAAAAATTATCCATTAGAAACAAGTGTAAGAAGGATTAGAACCAAATATAGTAATAGCCGTTGGGATTAAAAAGATAAAGATAAAGTTTAGAGATGTTATGACAGTTCTGGAGTCGTTTTTGACAAACTGGAGTTGACTCTAACTTTTCTGGAGTCGGCTCTAAATCGAAAATCCCCAATCCGCTCGATCTGGATGGTCTCTGACTTTTCTGGGGTCGACACAAAATTTTCTGGAGTCGACTCTAACAGTCCAGGAGTCGACTCTAAGTCGTGACCAGAAAAACCATCGTTCTGTCTTTTCTGTTGGAGTCGGCTCTAATAGTCCAGGTGTCGACTCTAAGTCTGTGCCGATTTCTGGAGTCGACTCTGTGATTCCATGTGTCGACTCTAATGTCTGCAATCTTACCTTGACATTAGATTGAACTAGAATTTGATTTGTCAAATGATTTTGATTAATGAATCAAATCATAAACTGAAAAACTTAATCAAAATCATTAGTAACTTCAAATGTTATACTTAAATAGTTTTGTTAATCATCAAAATCAACAATTGGGTCAACAATCTCCCCCTTTTGATGATGATAAAAACTTTGAGTATATGCATTAAAAATTCATTTGAACTAAGAATTATAGACATTGTTAAAGCTTTAAAACTTCCTAACAGAGAATTTGATGCCAAGTTTCAAAATGAACTTTAAAAATATACTTGAGTTTTATTATAAACAGAAATCAAGATGATTTAACTTTTTCATAGAAGATCATTAAGCTCCCCCTGCATTAAATAACTCCCCCTATGCAAGGTATATATAAATAAACTGAAATATGATCAATTGATTAGAATTTAGAGATTTTTCTCCCCTTTTTGAGATATGCCAATTGATTAAAATATATTGAAATCTTACAAATCTTATATTCTTTCATTCTCTCTTATATTCTTTCATGCTCTCTTCTTTATTCTTTCATGCTCTCTTCTTTATGCATATATAATTTTCTCTCCCCCTTTTTTGTTATCAGCAATAAGGTGAGTTTAAAAATAATAATGTAGGTTATCAGAATGAGGTTGTTGGTTCATTCAATCGTAGAGATAGTAATCTTCATCCATGGTAATTGCTCGACATAGATAAATTTGCAATAAAAAGATAATTGTATTTCATTTCAAGATGCATTACATGTGTCTATCAAAATACATTCTCAGTAAATTACTAAATCAATCAGACAATCCTAGATACATGCTAACAAAGTATAGTAAACTAGAAATCCTAAGATTCAAAATATGAAGAGCTAAACTTAGGTTTCTAAAAGATTGGGGTAGGATAGGCTTTAGATAGGGTATCACTGTAGGAAATAGAAGGTCACTCAAACATGCTTGTATACAATTTTCTTCAGATGGCCTATCATTTCCATAATCTCATCTTTTTGTGATTTCTTAAAGCCTTCAAGATAACTCTCAACCTGAGCAACAGCAAGGTCTAAATCTTTCTTCAATTGTCCAGTAGCATCTAGATAAGCTCTAGATCCATCTGCAATCCCTTCCAACCTTTCAAAAATCTTTTGAAGCTCAGTGCCAAGGGACTATGTAGAGCGGCTAATGGAAAATGAAATCAAGTCGAGTCTGGAATTGATCTCCTCCTTAAATTGTCTGATGTCATCTCTCAACTGACAAATATCATTGCTCCTCTGACTGTCATACTCAGCTAGTAATGCTCTGAGCTGACCAATCTGCTCATCAGAAAATCTCCCAGATACAAAAGCTGATTGAAGTGGAGGTGAAGAATATGTACTCGGTCCAGCCTCAGAAGGTCCAGCAGTAGATGGTCCCGCAATAGATGGGTTAGGGACTGATGGTCCCGCAACTGATGGTCCAGGGATGTCCTCTACTCTGGCCTCCTTAACTCTGGCCTCCTCTGCTCTAGCCTCTCGTCCTCCTTTTATCCAATTACAATTTACCTTTTTGAAGCTCATACGGTGAATGGTAGAGACACTGTAGTAGTCTGTATGCCTTAATTTCCTCAGTGGCTCATTGTCCATGATTAACACACCTTGGCTTCTGAATACCAAAGTCAGAATCATACCATATGACAATGTAGATCTCTTCTTAGTTGCTGCCTCTACCATATAGCCTATCATCATCCCAGCTAAGTTTACTGGCTGCTCGGTAATGATGCAATCCATCAACAAGATGTCTCGCTCTGAGACATACTCAAATCTGCCTATCTTTGGAAACAATATCCTTCCGCAGATGTTGTGAAGAAGCCTGAGTTCCAAATTCAGTTGATTAGCCAAAATCTCCTCAAACTCAGATACTTCTCTCCCCAACATCCTAGATAGGGCACCACCACGATCATCATGCTGATATTCATTTATTCCAATAGTGGGCATCTCTAACAAATTTCCAAGAAATTCAACAGTGATTACAACTCTTGCTCCTTTACAAAACTTACTAAACCTCCCTCTCCTCTACTCAAATAATTGTAGAACTCTCTTACAAGGGCAGGGTAGGTAGGAACATCCAAAGAATAAACTTTCTCCCATCCCATTTCCTTCAATTGATGGCCGATAGTAAAACCCTCCGAAGCAAAGAAATCGAAATCAACTTTTTTTGGTAGTGATGGCCTTACCCGCTAATTGGTCGACACGTGGAGAAGATGGAGAAGGTGGAGAAGCTTCCTGAGTGGCAGATGATGAAGATGACGCGCTTGCCTCCGAATCGTCCTTTTTCTCGTGGGAACGGTCGAACCTCCAACAATCGCACGCCTTTTAGGAGCCATGGGATTTGATTGGAATGAGTAATCAAGAGATTTGAAGAGTTTAAAGGGGTTGGAATAGGTTTGGAATGGCTCTAGAGAGTATTGGAGACGATAGGATTCGTTTAGGTGTCGACTCCGCCTTTTATTTTTGACCTAGGTTCACTTAGAGTCGACTCCCGCAAAACGAGGTGTCGGCTCCGAACCAGAAAATATGTCAGTGCCTGAATTAGAGTCAGCTCTGCAGAAGCCGAAGTCGGCTCTAATTGCCCAGACAGAACATCAAAAATAAAGGTATCGACTCCACAAACTGAAGGTGTCAACTCCACAATAGTTTCAGTGAAAAATTTGAATTTCAAGGATCTGAAACTGATCAAATTAATCATCAAACTCTAGATAAGTGTTCCTTAATCAATTGGAGAAACAATGAATCAAATTTCTAGATAAATTTCCTTATTGGACATAGTGGATTTTCAAGAAATTGATGATGTCTAGATAGTTGTTGTCTTTAAGAGTTTCAGAAAATCATTCTAAAGGATCACAAACTCCTAATTCTCCTCTAAGATAACAAAATCTTTCTTCACTTAATGGTTTGGTAAAAATATCAGCTAATTGTTCATTAGTATTCACATATTCAAGACAAACATCATTGTTGGAAACATGTTCTCTGATAAAGTGATGTCTAATTTCTATGTGTTTAGTTCTAGAGTGTTGGATTGGATTCTTCGTTAGATTGATGGCACTAGTGTTATCATATAATAGGAATTTTATCAAGTGTGATACCATAATCTTCAAGTTGTCGCTTAATCCAAAGGATTTGAGCACAACAACTTCCAACTGTAACATACTCTGCCTTAGCAGTGGATAATGCAACCGAATTTTGCTTCTTGCTAAACCAAGAGATTAAGTTACTTCCTAAAAGTTGGCATGCACCACTTGTACTCTTCCTATCTAATTTACAACCAGCATAATCAGAATTAGAATAAGCAATCAATTTCAAAGTTGAGTCTCTAGAATACCATAATCCTACATTTTTAGTTCCATTTAAGTATCTAAAGATTCTTTTAACAGCAAATAAATGTGATTCTTTAGGATTAGATTGATATCTTGCACATAGGCAAACAGAAAACATAATATCTGGCCTACTTGTAGTTAAGTAAAGAAGTGATCCGATCATACCTCGGTAATGCTTCTGATCTACTTTCTTACCTTCTTCATCCTTGTCCAGCTTGCATGAGGGACTCATTGGCGTACCAAGGGGTTTAGCAGATTCCATACCAAACTTCTTGAGTATTTCCTTTGTGTACTTTGTTTGGTTGATGAAAATCCCCGCTTTCTCTTGTTTGATTTGAAGTCCAAGGAAGAAATTGAGTTCTCCCATCATGCTCATCTCGAATTCTCCCTGCATTAACTTAGCAAATTCTTGACAAAGGAGATCGTTAGTAGCACCAAATACAATGTCATCAACATAAATTTGAACAATTAAAAAATCTTTTTTTTTTTTTTTTAAAAATAAAGTTTTATCAACATTTCCTTTAGAAAAATTATTTTCAATTAAGAATTTACTCAATCTATCATACCAAGCTCTAGGTGCTTGCTTTAAACCGTAAACTGCTTTGTGTAGTTTGAAGACGTGGTTTGGAAATTCATGATCTTCAAAACCAGGAGGTTGTTCAACATAAACTTCCTCATTTATAAAACCATTTAAAAAAGCACTTTTAACATCCATTTGAAATAAGTTGAAATTCATATGACATGCAAATGCAAGCAGTAGTCTAATGGCTTCTAATCTAGCAACAGATGCAAAGGTTTCATCAAAATCTATACATTCTTCCTGATTATATCCCTTTGCAACTAATCTAGCCTTATTTCTAATCACCAAGCCATTTTCATCCAATTTATTTCTAAAAACCCATTTAGATCCTATTATAGGGTGATCTCTAGGTCTATCTACTAGAGTCCAAACTTGGTTCCTAGTGAATTGGTTTAACTCTTCCTGCATTGCTAACATCCAATAACTATCTTTCTCAGCTTCCTCTATAGTTTTGGGTTCTATATGAGATACAAATGCAAGATGATTATTGATATTTCTCATTGATGATCTAGTCCTTACACCTTGAGATGGATCACCTATGATTAGGTCCTTAGGATGACCATAAGCATATCTCCAATCTCTAGGTAGATCTTTATCATTATGAGCAGTATCAATACCATCATCCTTAGGTGAGTCATCATCCTTAGCTTTAGGTTCTTGATCTGAAGATACATTTAATTTTTCAATACCTCTTTCAAGCAAAGATGTATCTTCTTCATCATCAATTTTACCCGAACTTGATGCTAAAGACTCATCAAACACTATATGAATGGATTCTTCTACAACTAGATATAGAATATCCTAGGAAAATGCCTTCATCAGACTTTGCATCAAACTTCCCAAGATTATCCTTACCATTGTTATGAATAAAGCATTTACAACCAAATGCATGAAAATAACCTAAATTTGGTTTCCTATTATGCCATAGTTCATAGGGAGTCTTCTTAAGGATAGGTCTGATCACGGCTCTATTTAGGATGTAACATGCTGTGTTTATAGCTTCCGCCCAAAAATATTTTGGAAGTTGGCTTTCACATAGCATGGTACGGGCCATGTCTTCTAAAGTCCTATTCTTTCTTTCTACAACTCTATTTTGTTGTGGTGTCCTAGGTGCTGAAAAATTATGATGTATGCATTTTTCAAAATTTTTCAAATAAGTGATTTTTAAATTCAGTTCCATGATCACTTCTAATAGACACTATGGTAGTGTTTTTCTCATTTGTGACTTTCTTAACAAATTTTAGAAATATTGAGAAAGTCTCATCTTTGTGAGCCAAAATATTACCCAAGTGAATCTAGAGTAATCATCTACTATCACAAGACCATATTTCTTTCCTCCTAGACTTGTGGTTCTAGTAGGTCCAAAAAGGTCCATGTGTAGTAGCTCTAGTGGCCTAGTAGTTGAAACAACATTCTTAGATTTGAAAGAAGTTCTTGTTTGTTTCCCAAATTGACATGCATCACAGATTTGATTATTTTCAAAATTTAAACTAGGAATACCTTTAACTAAATCCATTTTCAATAGTTTAGAAATTAGGTGTGTGCTTGCATGACCTAATCTACGGTGCCATAGCCAACCAATCTCATTCATCTTAGCATTATTAGCAACTAAGCAATGATTACTTGGAGATAAATTACTCAAATCAATTAAGTACACATTGCCATAACGTTTACCAACAAGAATAATGTTGTTATCAATGGGATTAGTAACAGTGCAAATAGAAGCTTCAAAGGAAACTTTGAAACCTTTATCACACAGTTGACTAATACTTATCAAGTTATGCTTAAGTCCATCAACATATAAGACATTATCAATATGAGTAGATGGAGTAATTTGAATCTTACCAATACCCATGATATGGCCTTGACCATTATCACCAAAAGTAACTACTCCACCTCTTTTCGATTCAAGGGTGATGAATTGATCTTTGTCACCCGTCATGTGTCTTGAGCAACCACTATCAAGGTACCACTTTCTTTTCAGTCTGATGGCTCAAGACACTCCTGCAAAATATTCATATATTAACTTTAGGTACCCAAGCTTTCTTGGATCCTTCATGGTTAGATGCAATAAATATTATTCCTTTGGGAACCCAAATCATCTTTCTTTTATCATGTGGAGTTTTACACATATAAGATTTATGTCCTTTGTTTTCACATTTAAAACAGGTAATATTTAATAATTTTTTAGCATGTACAAAAATATTTTTAAGGATTTTTGCTTTTTAAGTGGATTATATCCTAATCCAGCTTTATCAAAAATAGCCTTTTGATTGTCAAAATCATATTAAGTTTGATAGAGCTCAAAATAAATTTATCAACTATAGGTTTAAGTCTGTCAACTTCATTTTTCAAGCTTTCATTTTCTTTTATCAAAAGTTCTTTTTCTACAACATGCTTTTCATTTTCTAAAGATAGATTTTGCATTTGATTTTTCAGATCTTTGTTCTTTGAACTTAATTTTGCAAAATCATCCATCAATTCATAAAAAGCACTATGCAACTCATCGAAAGTAAAATCATCAAGAAAACTTGGACTTACCTCATCATTGTCAGCCATGAAGCATAGATTGGCCATTTCACTCTTTTCTTCCTCTTTGGAACTTGAGCTTTCTGAATCACTCCATGTGGCCATCATTGCCTTCTTTTTGAATCTCCGGGTACCTTTCTTTAGTTGCGGGTATTCAGATTTAAAGTGTCCCGGCTTCTTGCATTCAAAATAGATAACTTCTTTTTCTTTGCCCTTGTCCTCATCTTTTCTAGCAGAGGGCTTTTTCTTTTCAAACTTCTTTTTCTTCATGAATCTTTTAAACTTCCTTGTGATGAGTGCCATGTCCTCATCATCACTTTCATCTTAAGATTCATGAGGCTCTTCCATATATTCAGAAATCTTAAGAGCCATAGTCCTCTTCTTCTTTGACTCATCATCATCAATATGTTGCTTAACTTGAAGCTCATGAGTCATTAAGGATCCCAATAATTCTTCCAGGGTAGGGTACTTAGATCCTTTGCCTCTTGTATTGTAGTTACTTTAGCTTCCCAAGTCCTAGGCAAGGAACAAGATCAGAATTATCATAAGATTTACCAAGACTTTTTAAACCATTAACTATATCAGTAAATATTGTAAACATATCAGAAATAGATTCACATGCATCCATTTTAAACAATTCATATTTATGAACTAGCATGTTAATCTTGGATTCCTTGACTTGATTTGTTCCCTCATGGGTAACCTCAAGTCTATCCCAGATTTCCTTAGCAGAAATGCAAATAGATATACGATTGAATTCATTTGCATCTAATGAACAGTACAAAACATTCATAGCCTTGGCATTAAGTTGTGCCGATTTTTTATCATGTTCATCCCATTCCATTTTCGGTTTAGGAATATCCATGCCATTAATTCTAGTAGTGGGTGTGTGTGGTCCACTGACTATAATGCTCCATAATCATAGTCAAGTGCTTGAATGAAAATTTTCATTCTAGCCTTCCAATAACCATAGTTTAAACCATTAAACAAGGGTGGTCTATTTATAGATTGGCCTTCGGAAAAAGATGAACCAGCTTGAGTTGCCATGTGGATCTTTGACTCTTGATCATTAGATCAAATCAAATGAGCACTAGCTCTGATACCAACTGTTGGTCCAGATAGCAACCCAAGAGGGGGGGTGAATTGGGTTTTTTAAAAATTAAACTCCTTTTAAAAACAATCCCCCAGCGGAAGTGAAAACTTAGATGTATACAAATTAAAATAAAGTAAGCAAGAATAGAGAGTAAGAGACAAGGAAACAATCACGGCAAACACAAGAAGTTTTATAGTGGTTCGGTGTACCTACACCTACATCTACTCCCAAGTACCTCTTGGGTCCACACTATAATCAGTCTGATTACAGAAGAGTTATTTTGCAAGCTCACAACTCAAACTTGTTGTTTTCGGGTGCACAACGAACCCAGCTGGTTTTCAAGGCTCACCAGCACACAACCTTACAACACAAGCAAACTGCTTGCTCAAGGCTAACAGCCTCAATGGAATCAATCCTTTGATTGACTCAGCAAACAATAACATTTTTACAAGTTTAAAAGCTCCTCCAATGAGCAAATATACAATACTAGAACAATACTAAAGAGATAGGAATCAAAGCTTGATTTGCATATCTTGGTGGCTTGCTTCTTCTCTTCTCTTGAGTGGATCTTCCTTTAGAATGCTCTTGAA